>OZ025870.1:6776914-6939414 GCA_964019415.1 Ianthella basta | reverse complement strand
ATATGAGGAGGAGTCTGAGGAGGAGAAGAGTGAGGAGGAAGAAGTGGATGAAGAGGTGAGTCCAGACACAGGGGAGTGTTACGAGACAACAACAGATGCATACATAGGTTAGGAGGGGAAGGGTTATTTGGAGCAAGGGAGAGACTATGTAAGGGTGGAATGTGACGGAGGGGACATGAGTCATGTGCTTGTGCGAAGGATCTAAGAGCTGCATGGGGGTATGCAGGTCAGAAGTTAGTGCATATCTTATTCAGCTGCTCACCAGCAGAGTATCAGGTTGCCCTTTCTGCACCGAGGGCAGATGTTCAATGGTGCCAGAATGCTGCACAATGGGGAGTACCAAAGTGGTCCAGTCAGAGCCCTTGCACATTGCCCTAGAGACCTAAATACCCAGAGGTCTATGGCCAGTTTTGAACCCCAGCTTGGGGGAATTTAGGCTGTAGTGTCACCCCATTCTTGAAGCTCTTCAGCTGAGAAGATTGCATAAATGGATGCCCGCTACATTGCAGCCATGCATTGTGCTCTTGATCCTTCCACATTAAGAACTGGACACAGCAGTCAACTCATATCTATCAATGGACCGTATATTAAGTATGTCCATGAAATATCTCTCTATGGTGGGCTAGTACTCTGGCATGTTGCTGAAGTAAGACAGTTGCCTGTATGATTATAAGTAGTGGATGGAACTTGATGTTTCTAAGGGTACATGCACTGGATTAAAATAGATGCACATTGCCATTGTGACAGGACTGAGCTGTGCGTGTGCACTTTGCACGTGTTTGCCTACGTGTGTGCATGTGCAGTCTGTAATCTCTGTACGTACGTACAAGCTTCTGTGTGATCAGTGTTGTAGAGTTCAATATGTTAACTATTCAGCTTACCAGACAATGTGTAACTAGAATGCACATGGTGCATATGTACTTGTACACTTAAGTTTCTTATCTTTCCTGGAATGCAGGAAATGGAACGTCGGCGTGCTGCTGTACGTGAGCGAGCACAGCAGCTGGCCCATCAGGCAGCAACTGAGGAGATGCTGGCCAAAGAGGAAGAGATTGAGGCGGAGTCAGAAGAGGAGGAGGAGTCAGAGTATGAAGAGTACAGTGATTCAGAAGATGAACTGGGGCCCAGACTGAAACCAGTTTTTGTGAGAAAGTGAGATGCCTGCATCTTGAACATATCATAGGCCTTGCGTTCACCCAAGGGCTCCACATATTTCAGCTACGTAAAGGTTTATTTATTCTCATGATTACACTGTACCAAACTGTACCACATGACACAGTCACGATGTTTTGGTACAGTACAGTTTACGGTTTTATAGGAACAGTTTGGTTTAGTTTTCATTGGATTGTGCAACGTCACATGTCTATTTGTCTATACAGATCTGACCGTATCACAGTGAAAGAGCGTGAACGTGTTGAGGCTGAAGAAGAGAACGTGGAGACTGCCAGGAAGAAGCAGGAGGAGGAGAGGAAAAGGGAGTCGCAAAAAGTGGGTTACCCATACTCAGTGCGTGGTAGTCAGTATGCGTTCAGCTAGGAACCTTTTATCTTCATCTATTTGTGTCCTGTCTTTTGTCATGTGCAGTTGGTGAAACACATTGTTACAGAAGAAATGCAGAAGCAACAAGGAGGTGGGCACCTTCTAAGTAAACATACGTACGTACATCTTACAATCGTGCAGTTTATCACTGGCTTAGTAGTATTTTGGTATGGCCAGTGCACCTTGCCAGTGTTGTGAGTGGTATGTCTTTATGGGGTCATGGGCAGGCTTGTGCAGTAGCCTATTTCATGGTAGTGTGCTCTATTTTACAGACACCTTGTTTATTTTGGTGCATCAGTATCTTTCTACTTACGTAGATAGCAGTTAAATTTCATGTTTCTCATCCTACCTATTGGCCTCAAAGCCACATGGGTCGGTGGACAAATTACAAACACAGGGAACAATTGCACATTTTTTTATATGGCACAATAGCAAAAGAGTGCCAGGGGCCAAAATTTGTGGCTGTCACCCCTCTTGGGCAGGACACACAGCAAAGCTTCAAAACGCAATATTTAATGCGGGCTTAGTTTATATTAATACATTGTTTTTGCCAGCTCCTCTGTCAGGAAGTGTATGAGGGGATGAGAAACAGGAAATTTAATTGTTATGGCCCATACTAAATTTACTCTCTGCCTTTCAGTACATGAGGAGGAGAAGGTGATCAACACAGATGATGAGAATGATGAGGAGGAGTATGAGGCATGGAAAGTGAGGGAATTGAAACGAATCAAGAGAGACAGAGAAGAACGAGAAATGTAAGTGGTGCGAGTTTCTTTATATCCAATGTACATATACATGCACAAGCTTAGACTGTGATCCAAGGCAGTTCCAGTGCATGTGTCTACAAATGGCATTCCAGTTGTTTTAGGTTGTACACATACGTAGACAAGAGATTAGACCATGGCCTTTGGAGGATGGTGCTACGTAAATATAGTTGTACATATTTCCTTATCCAAAATGGTTTCCCTTCAAATATATCATCTGTGGATCTGCTCAGATTCTTCATACATACACATGTGTGTTGTATGTAAGGAGTTTGAGATCAGAAAATGGCCGTGACCAGTTTGCAGCTGGCTAAGGGACTTGCGTACAATATCGCACAATGAAATAATGATGGTAATACTTCGCCATTTACATGTTTCTTAAACCAGAAACAAGATAGAAATGTCTAGTTTATATCAGCAGGGAACATGCTGCAGTGGGTTGTCTTATTAGAAGGCCGCCACTAAAACTCCTTCGCAGAGTACACTATGATTGAGTTTCCTTTGTTGCTACTACTTTACAGCAACCATCATTCGTATTTCTCAAAGGGTGTGCACAGCAATTACGGCTTCCTAATGGTGTCTGTGAACTCCTTTCAGCTGTCGAAAATAAGATCGGAGTGTGAGCCCACCTCTTCAAAGAGCTACACCTCACACTAGCTACCTTGTGAAATCATCAGTTGTACAAACTCTCATACCGTACGTATATTGCAAAATGTTCGTGACAGAAAAATTTTGCAAGCTGCATTATATTTCAGATAAATTTTGTGAAGTAAACTATACATATTGTTCAGGAAAATTGGATGAGCAATGCTGCAGCTCAAAGAAAGGGTGAGAGGTGCGAGTTTCCTGAATCTATAAACACAGCTATGAGCTTCTACCGAATCAGAGACTATATTACATTTGATAACTAAAGGTTTGTATGACCAATATTGAAAGCAGTAGCATCTGAAATTGAGCAAACAAGTGCTTCCGTCAATATTCACTAATCAGCCATTTCCTGCTGTGTCGTTTGCTGCAGAATGGAGAAGGAAAGACAGGATATTGAGCGCATCCACAACATGACAGAGGAGGAGAGGGAGAGAGAGTTCAAGTCCAAAGTGAAAGTGGTAACCAACTTAGCTCCTAAAGGAAAATATAAGTTCCTGCAGAAATATTACCACAGGGGGGCTTTCTACTTGGTGAGTGAAAGGAGGAGCAGCAATTGATTGTATGTGTTGTTCTGACATGTGGTCAGCAGCATATCCCTTGCATCCTATGTTTTAGAATGATGAGACTAATGTGCTGAAGAGAGATGTGTCTGGAGCAACATTGGAAGATCACTTTGACAAGACCATCCTTCCCAAAGTCATGCAGGTAGGTGAACTGGAGCTGTTCTTGCATTCATTCACAACTCTGTGTTGGCTCTGGGATCAAAGGCAATGCCTTTGCGGACCTTAGTTCATGCCCAAGACTGTGACTTCAACAGGCAGCACAGTAGTGATGTCTACGTATGCAAGAGTTGTGGTGGTTATGCTTATGCTGTATCATAGCAGAACGTAGATCTATCCCAATACAGGGGTGGAAAACACTAATATCAGTCACCCATGAGAAAGGGTTGTATACCGTAGTAGTGTACGTAGTACTGATAGTGTTTTCTTCACTAACATGGATTGATTCAGGGCACTACCAGTGACATTAGGTTAAGTTTATGCATGATAGTGCAGTATGCAATTATCTTTGACTGTCCAAACATGCCTAATTTATAGGTCATTGTACATACGCATATGCCCATGCAGTAAGCAATCACTGGCCATAGCCACATGTGTACCAATTTCTACTGGTACACATCTCTAGACCAGTTATAGTATCACCAGTGAAAGGCAATTTTGCCATAAATCACCACCAGTGTATACTGACTGAACTATGTGTAAGTAAGTGTGGTATTTGCAGTTTGTTATTCCTCCTTGAGGTTGTTGGAATTTGCCTATAGAGTCACAACATTTCATAATGCTTGGCAAACTTAAATGTTGTTTGCGTGTGCTGGTGGCAGGCTGTGTCAGCATGTGTTTCATTCTCTGCTCTCAGGTGAAAAACTTTGGCCGTTCTGGAAGAACCAAGTACACTCACCTTGTTGACCAAGACACTACAGATGTGAGTAGCATGTACTATGTGTGTGTAAGGATCAAAGGACATTAGTTTTTTTGCATGACATTACAGTGATGCAGCATTCAACCCTCATTTAATATGTTTACTTAATTCAATTTTGGTATTTCATCTGTCCATCATCTAAGTATAGGTTATGTATGTAATGAGGACAAGGGTTTATCAGGTATACACGCCAAGGGCGAAGCCTGAGGCTGAGTATATTCGATGAACCCAAATCTGAATTATATAACGGACTTGTATCAGTATGCAAACAATGAGATTCATTCATCAAAATGGCGGCAGTACGAAATTTGATTCAAATGCTAAGTGGCCAATCAGCACTAATTTAATGTCCCTAAGAGCTGCTGTCCTTCACAACTACAGACAGAGTCGACAGAGAAGAAGATCAGAGGAAACCATATTGGAGCTGACAGCAGCACAGACTAGTCCAAAACGTGTATTGAGTGCTTTTTCCTGTTCGAGGGATGCAGGAGCTGTGCAGAGCCTTCTCACAAGTTGTCACAGTTCCTGAACAAGCTGTGGCCACTGACGAGCACTTTCCTTCACCTGAGTCGTCACTGCCTTTGTTTCTGCCACTTCGTCTTTGTATGATACTGTTTCTTTGTGCACCATCAGTTATACTGTTTTCTCTGCTGACCCTGCTGTCCTGCTATATGCTGTATGTGACGTCGCTGCTGGCATCTACCGTCTTCACCATTCGTGCTACGCATTTCTGCTTCGTTTAACCCTCTCTCTTTCATCGATCGCTGTTACCTCTGCTGTCTTCGAACACTCTCTCTTTCAGCTTGGAAGTTAGCCTAATCCACTACATACTTGTGCAACAGTGTGAACAGTAATGCTGCTTTCCTTGAGTATGACTACTCTAGGACATGTTCTCTCTGGTCCTCTCCTTGCTCAGTTTGACTCTGCCTGGACACAGCAGACCCCAGTGTCCCTCAAGTACCAGAACTTGGGAGGAGGGAGAAAGCCTGCCTTTGAACGACCATCGAGGAAGAAGAGGAAAGTGGAGTAGCACTAGAACTGCATGATTTCTGCTTGAGGAATTGTTTTAACATGACGGCAATAAGCTGTTAAGTACACCTGATAGGCATGAGACCAGCCTGTGGACTGTATGTTGCATGTTTATGCATGCTATACTGATTGCAGACCAGCTTGCATGTTTCTAATGATAATGTGTATGATTGCATGTATGCACTCATTTAGCCACATGCACAGTCTACTTCAGTGCTCCCATTTATGCATGTACATATAATGTATGGAGCTAGCACAAGCTGAGGCAGTGGTTGTCAGATTAATTTGCTGTATTAATTACATATTCATATTTATGAACAGCTATCAAATATTGCTCCCATAGTTAATTATCAATAATGTTTTATCACCTAGCTTACACATCTGGCCATGGACTGCATTTACATGTGACTAGTGTGTTCAGCTGGTACTGTAAGGATACTGTCCATGGCTGAATCATATGCATGCTATTAAATTAGCTTATTATAACAATATTGTGTATGTGTGCATGTGCATATAAAGCATTTGAATCCCCTACAAAGCTGCATGAGAGGTACGTAGTAAATCTATCGCAATTTAATATAGCAGTTAAGTAATTGGATTTACTTGTGCTGTAAGTGCACACTATATAGCTATAGGTCCTGCTACAATTTTAATTGCTATGCATTAATTCATTGCCCAATGTATAAGTTGCATGGAGGAGGCACATGACATGTGCCTAGGGTGTGTGATGAATGTGGAAATTGTATTATACCATTCCATATAATTAACATATTATGAATAATGTTGACCATAGCACCAGCTTGATAAGGTTAATTGACCTGATCTGGTCCCAGCAAGTATGAGAGCGATGACTGAGGAAGAGTAATATAATTATTTTTATCAGCCATGAATACAATAGCTAGATATAGCTAAGTCTGTCAAAATAATTCTAATTTGAATTGAAAACTGAAATTAAAACAAAGTTACAAAGTAGCTTCAATCCATGCTGTTAACAAGCTATATACGTATATAGGACATCCATGCTGTTAGCAACAAGCTAAGACATGTTACACTTCAGCAAGATAAGTACATCATGCACTTCTTTGACTTCTACAAAGAAAAGAGGAAGAAAGGCAATAATGAGTGGCTTCTGATGTAGCTTACCATAGAGTGGGAACATTTCTTACACTTTATATTTCTCGTTTCACACAATATGATTGCGATTCAGAAGACTTCACAAAAAATATATTCATGCACAGCATTATATACATATCTGTAAGAAAGCATTTTAAAGCAAGATTGTGACTTGCTGCAGTAACTGTTACATACATTGACACTTTGTCATGTCGATAATGTGTGAATGCAACAGTATCCATTGTCCTCAATACATCTAGCTCGATTGCAAGAATGACAATACTAGGAAACATTGGTAGAGCCCACATACTAGCTCACTCCTGTCACGGGATAACACTTACACACATTGAGGATGCACAACATGGTAGTGTGCTGGTGGTGATGGATGGGATAGGAGACCACCTAAAGTGGCAACTACAGCTGGGTGCTTACTTTATGTTAATTGTTCTTAAAGCCACCTTCCTCCAGGAGATACCTCACTACCTCCTGGTGTCTCTTCTGATTGGCAAGTGACAGACATGTGTTTCCACTCTTGGTGACAGAGAACCTCTTGTCTCCAAATAAAGGAAGCAGATACTTCACAACTTCCAAGTGGCCATAATGAGCAGCATGATGGAGAGCAGTGTGTCCTTTCTGTCAAATAGAAAAGAACGTTGTAATAATTATACATCCACAACAGGCAGTCACTTCACACATGACATGTTTACAACAGAATGAAATAGTGTATTTGCCTTCATTGTACAGTGCCCACATACTCAACTTGAAGATCAGCATGGCCCCATTAACACCATTTACTGCAGTGACAACAATAGGCACACATGTACCTCAAGTACAGAATGAGGATACACACACAATGTCACAAACCATTTACTGGTTTGTATTCAGCCAAAAGAGACAGGTAATGTGCTTAGCATCAAAGACAATGCAGAGTTCAGTGTGCCATGGAAATGCCATACAATGCCACGGCAACAGGTACTACAGATACAAGTGCATAGTGCACTAAAAATTATCCTTAAATTAAAAGGGATTAAATTAGGAATGGCCAGCAGAAATAGCATAGAAACAAGCAACTTCAGCACAATAATAAACCACATTCCTGCATGTTGAGTTCATTTTACATTCCAATAATTTCCTTGCAGCTACAGGGAGCAACCTAGCTCATGCATTTGGGGCCATGTAGGGAGGAAGATACTTCACAACTTCCAAGTGCCCACAATAGCAGCAATATAAAGGGCTGAATGCGTTGCTTCTGTCAATGCATAGAAAAGGATTTACAGTATTATATAGCAATGTCCACAGCTCACTTCACTCATGTCACTTCACTCATGACTTACTTACGTACAAACAGAAAACAATAATACTACCGTGCTGTCTGATAGTACAAGTGTGTTAAATGGGATACTGCCAGACAAAAACAACTAGTATATGCCAGCCATACAGACAATCACATGCCCAGCCACATGGTGTCATCAACAGGACATGTTCACACACTCACACACTCACACACATACACACACACAAACACACACATGCACACACACACACACACATGCACACACATGCACACACACACATGCACACAAAAACCAAACACAAACTAACCATCCAACACCACCATAATCCGAACAATGAAATGTGTGGGAATGCACCTACACTGACAGCTAACACAACACTGTCACTAACAGCTCCTCCTACTGCACCTGGTAGTGTGGTGAACATGAACTACACTCACATTGTTCACTTCATCCACTGTGCTTCCAAACTCATCCAACAGCATTCTTACCAACTCAACACTGCCACCAAATGCAGCCAATATCAGAGCAGTGCTGCCATCCTGTGAATGGGAAGGAGAAGCACTTGACACTGTGCACAATAGGCAGTCACTACACACATAACATTAACAACAAAATGAAAGTAGCAGGTAATGTGATGAGCAACAAAGGACAATGAAGTCGAGTGCAGTGTGGACACAGTGCAATCACTAACATAGTCAGTACAGCACACTGCCAGGTTTGATGCCAGCTAGTCTGGCTAATAAATACACCATGCAATGAGGGAAGACAAATCTGGAGAATAGTATTGGAAAGATAGCATGTACGTACCCAATTAAGTCAAAGGATAAACACCTCAAACCTGGCACCCTGCATACAATGGCTATAATGCCAGTACATCTGGAAGAGTCAAAGTTGTCACTTCATTTGAAACGTTACCTCAAACCTCACACTTCAACATATCACTGACAAGGATGTATACATGTGGTCCGATGATTCTTACACAAATAATTATGGGAATGTAGCCAAATCTTTGCAACAAGTTGAGTGAAGTAAGTCAATTGGTATGTAGTGGTACAATGGTGGGGGCAAAACCGCACTCTGATTGGTGTACATCTCTCACATGACATAACAACACATACACATAGACCACTTGAAGTTTATTAAAGACTGTGTACTGCATTCATTGCACGTGCCTCCTGTTAAACTTTAGTGGTGCCTTAGTTTGTACAGCAACACCAATACACACACACAAAACTGTTTAACACATACAAACACAAACACACACCTTGTCCCTGTCCTGTGGATCCAGATTCAGTTCCTCAATGAGGTACTGAGCAACAGCACATTTGCCCTTTTGTGCTGCCTTATGCAGCACAGTATATCCATACACATCCTTGGCATGGATCTTGTTCTTGCATTTGGGGTAGATAAACTTCATCATCTCAAGCTGTCCACCTTCTGCAGCTAAATGCATGGCATTCTGGCCATTCTACAGGTATCATTGGCGACAAAACATATCATTCATTCAAAACATACAGTGATGCACATCAAACTCAACATTACATCAACTTCAACCAATGGTGTGTGGATCAATAGAGACTGAGATGTGTATACAGTACGTACAAGTGTCACCAACAGGATACAGCCACACAGCCACACATACCACATACACAGACAACACACATGGGCACACACTAACACACACACAAGTTACACAGACAGACACATGTCTAACATCCAACACCACCATGAGCTAAACAATGACATGTGTGGTAATGCACCTACACTGACAGCTAACACAACACTGTCACTAACAGCTCCTCCTACTGCATCTGGTAGTGTAGTGAACATGCATGCAATACGCTCACATTGTTCACTTCATCCACTGTGCTTCCAAACTCATCCAAAAGCATTGTTATCAACTCAACACTGCCACCTAGTGCAGTTAACAGTAGAACAGTGTTGCCATTCTGTGAATGGGAAGGAGAAGCACTTTACACTGTGCACAATAGGCAGTCACTAAACAGAATGAAAGTAGCAGGTAATGTGATGAGCAACAAAGGACAATGAAGTCGAATGCAGTTTGGACACAGTGCAATCACTAACATAGTTAGTACAGCACATTGCCAAGGTTTGATGCCAGCTAGTCTGGATAATAAATACACCATGCAATGAGGGAAGACAAATCTGGAGATTGGCATTGGAAGTGGCATGTCCATAGCTATGTACACAATTAAGTCCATGAATAGACACTTCGAAACTGGCACATTGTGTACAATGTCTATCATGCCAATGTATGGGGGAGTGTCAAAGTTGTCACTTCATTTGAAACGTTACCTCAAACCTTGCACTTCAACATATCACAGACAAGGATGTATACATGTGGTCCGATGATTCTTACACAAATAATTATGGGAAAGTAGCCAAATCTTTGCAACAAGTTGAGGGAAGTAAGTCAATTGGTATGTAGTGGTACAATGGTGGGGGCAAACTGCACTCTGATTGGTGTACATCTGTCACATGACATAACAGCACATACACATAGACCACTTGAAGTTTATCAAAGACTGTGTACTGCATTCATTGCATGTGCATCCTGTTGAACTTTAGTGGTGCCTTAGTTTGTACAACCACACCAGTAACCACACACAAAACTGTTTAACACATACAAACATGAACACACACCTTGTCCCTGTCCTGTGGATCCAGATTCACTTCCTCAATGAGGTACTGAGCAACAGCACATTTGCCCTTTTGCGCTGCCCTATGCAGCACAGTCTGTCCATAGAAATCCTTGGCTTCTTGGATCTTGTCCTTGCATTTGGGATAGAGAAACTTGATCATCTCCAGCTGTCCACCTTCTGCAGCAGCATGCATGGCATTCTGGCCATTCTACAGGTATCATTGGTGACAAAACAGGACATTCATTTAAAACATAAAGTGATGCACATCAAACTCAACATCACATCAACTTCAACCAATGGCGTGTGGATCAATAGAGACTGAGATGTGTATACAGTACGTACATGTGTCACCAACAGGATACAGCCACACAGCCACACATACCACATACACAGACAACCCACACGGGCACACACTAACACACACTCAAGTTACACAGACAGACACATGTCTAACATCCAACACCACCATGATCCGAACAATGACATGTGCGGTAATGGACCTACACTGGCAGCTAACACAACACTGTCACTAACAGCTCCTCCTACTGCATCTGGTAGTGTGGTGAACATGCAATACACTCACATTGTTCACTTCCTCCACTGTGCTTCCAAACTCATCCAAAAGCATTCTTACCAACTCAACACTGCCTCCTAGTGCAGTTAACAGTAGAACAGTGTTGCCATTCTGTGAATGGGAAGGAGAAGCACTTTACACTGTGCACAATAGGCAGTCACTAAACAGAATGAAAGTAGCAGGTAATGTGATGAGAAGCAAAGGACAATGAAGTCGAATGCAGTTTGGACACAGTGCAATCACTAACATAGTTAGTACAGCACATTGCCAAGGTTTGGTGCCAGATAGTCTGGATAATAAGTACACCATGCAATGAGGGAAGACAAATCTGGAGAATGGCATTGGAAGATGGCATGTGCATAGCTATGTACACAATTAAGTCCATGAATAGACACTTCGAAACTGGCACATTGTGTACAATGTCTATCATGCCAATGTATTGGGGAGTGTCAAAGTTGTCACTTCATTTGAAACGTTACCTCAAACCTTGCACTTCAACATATCACAGACAAGGATGTATACATGTGGTCCGATGATTCTTACACAAATAATTATGGGAAAGTAGCCAAATCTTTGCAACAAGTTGAGTGAAGTAAGTCAATTGGTATGTAGTGGTACAATGGTGGGGGCAAACTGCACTCTGATTGGTGTACATCTGTCACATGACATAACAACACATACACATAGACCACTTGAAGTTTATCAAAGACTGTGTACTGCATTCATTGCATGTGCATCCTGTTAAACTTTAGTGGTGCCTTAGTTTGTACAACCACACCAGTACCCACACGCAAAACTGTTAAACACATACAAACACAAACACACACCTTGTCCTTGTCCTGTGGATCCAGATTCAGTTCCTCAATGAGGTACTGAGCAACAGCACATTTGCCCTTTTGTGCTGCCCTATGCAGCACAGTCCGTCCATACACATCCTTGTCATGGATCTTGTCCTTGCATTTGGGATAGAGAAACTTGATCATCTCAAGCTGTCCACCTTCTGCAGCAGCATGCATGGCATTCTGGCCATTCTACAGGTATCATTGGTGACAAAACAGGACATTCATTTAAAACATAAAGTGATGCACATCAAACTCAACATCACATCAACTTCAACCAATGGCGTGTGGATCAATAGAGACTGAGATGTGTATACAGTACGTACATGTGTCACCAACAGGATACAGCCACACAGCCACACATACCACATACACAGACAACCCACACGGGCACACACTAACACACACTCAAGTTACACAGACAGACACATGTCTAACATCCAACACCACCATGATCCGAACAATGACATGTGTGGTAATGCACCTACACTGACAGCAAACACAGCACTGTCACTAACAGCTCCTCCTACTGCACCTGGTAGTGTGGTGAACATGCAATACACTCACATTGTTCACTTCATCCACTGTGCTTCCAAACTCATCCAAAAGCATTCTTACCAACTCAACACTTCCACCAAATGCAGTCAACAGAAGAACAGAGTTGCCATCCTGTGAATGAGAAGGAGAAGCACTTTACACTGTGCACAATAGGCAGTCACTGCACACATAACATTAACAACAGAATGAAAATAGCAGGTAATGTGATGAGCACCAAAGGACAAAGAGGTTGAGTGTAGTGTGGACACAGTGCAATCACTAACATAGTTAGTACAGCACATTGCCAAGGTTTGATGCAAGCTAGTCTGGATAATAAATACACCATGCAGTGAGGGAAGAGATATTTGAAGAATGGCATTGGATGATGGCATGTGCATAACTATGCACACAATTAAGTTGATATAAAGACACCTCAAAACTGGCAACCTGTGTATAACGGCTATCATGCCAGTGTATCGGGGAGTGTCAAGGTTGTCACTTATTTTGCTTCAAATGTTACCTCAAACCTCGCACTTCAACATATCACAGACAAGGATGTATACATGTGGTCCAATGGTTCTTACACAAATAATTATGGAAAAGTAGCCAAAATCTTTGCAACAAGTTGAGTGAAGTAAGTCAATTGGTATGTAGTGGTACAATGGTGGGGGCAAAACCGCACTCTGATTGGTGTACATCTGTCACATGACATAACAACACATACACATAGACCACTTGAAGTTTATCAAAGACTGTGTACTGCATTCATTGCATGTGCATCCTGTTAAACTTTAGTGGTGCCTTAGTTTGTACAACCACACCAGTACCCACACACAAACTGTTTAACACATACAAACACAAACACACACCTTGTCCCTGCCCTGTGGATCCAGATTCAGTTCCTCAATGAGGTACTGAGCAACAGCACATTTGCCCTCTTGTGCTGCCCTATGCAGCACAGTCTGTCCATACACATCCTTGTCATGGATCTTGTCCTTGCATTTGGGGTAGAGAAACTTGATCATCTCTAGCTGTCCACTTTCTGCAGCTAAATGCATGGCATTGCGGCCATTCTACAGGTATCATTGGTGACAATACATGTCATTTATTTAAAACATAAAGTGATGCACATCAAACTCAACATCACATCAACTTCAACCAATGGTGTGTGGATCAATAGAGACTGAGATGTGTATACAGTACGTACATGTGTCACCAACAGGATACAGCCACACAGCCACACATACCACATACACAGACAACCCACATGGGCACACACTAACACACACACAAGTTACACAGACAGACACATGTCTAACATCCAACTCCACCATGATCGGACCAATGACATGTGTGGTAATGCACCTACACTGGCAGCTAACACAACACTGTCACTAACAGCTCCTCCTACTGCACCTGGTAGTGTGGTGAACACGCAATACACTCACATTGTTCACTTCATCCACTGTGCTTCCAAACTCATCCAAAAGCATTCTTACCAACTCAACACTGCCACCTAGTGCAGTTAACAGCAGAACAGTGTTGCCGTTCTGTGAATGGGAAGGAGAACCAATTTACGCTGTGCACAATAGGCAGTCACTGCACACATAACATTAACAACAGAATGAAAGTAGCAGGTAATGTAATGAGCAACAAAGGACAATGAACCTCAGTGCAGTGTGGACACAGTGCAATCACTAACATAGTTAGTACAGCACATTGCCAAGGTTTGATGCAAGCTAGTCTGGCTAACATGTACAACATGCAGTGAGGGAAGAGATATCTGGAGAATGGTACTGAAAAGATGGCATGTGCATAGCTATGCACACAATTAAGTTGATATAAAGACACCTCAAAACTGGCACCCTGTGTACAACGGCTATCATGCCAGTGTATCGGGGAGTGTCAAAGTTGTCACTTATTTTGCTTCAAATATTACCTCAAACCTCGCACTTCAACATATCACAGACAAGGATGTATACATGTGGTCCAATGGTTCTTACACAAATAATTGTAGAAAAGTAGCCAAAATCTTTGCAACAAGTTGAGTGAAGTAAGTCAATTGGTACGTAGTGGTACAATGGTGGGGGCAAAACTGCACCCTGATTGGTGTACATCTGTCACATGACATAACAACACATACACATAGACCACTTGAAGCGCATCAAAGATTGTGTACTGCATTCATTGCATGAGCATCCTGTTAAACTTTAGTGGTGCCTTAGTTTGTACAACCACACCAGTACCCACACACAAAACTGTTTAACACATACAAGCAGAAACACACACCTTGTCCCTGTCCTGTGGATCCAGATTCAGTTCCTCAATGAGGTACTGAGCAACAGCACATTTGCCCATTTCTGCTGCCCTATGCAGCACAGTCCGTCCATACAAATTCTTGGCATGGATCTTGTCCTTGAATTTGGGGCAGAGGAACTTGATCACCTCAAGCTGTCCACCTTCTGCAGCTCTATGCATGGCGTTGCGGCCATTCTACAGGTATTATTGGCGACAAAACATATCATTCATTCAAAACATAAAGTGGTGCACAACAAACTCAACATCACATCAACTTCAACCAATGGTGTGTGGATCAATAGAGACTGAGATGTGTATATAGTGCGTACATGTGTCACCAACAGGATACAGCCACACAGCCACACATACCACATACACAGACAACCCACATGGGCACACACTAACACACACTCAAGTTACACAGACAGACACATGTCTAACATCCAACACCACCATGATCCAAACAATGACATGTGTGGAATGCACCTACACTGGCAGCTAACACAACACTGTCACTAACAGCTCCTCCAACTGCACCTGGTAGTGTGGTGAACACGCAATACACTCACATTGTTCACTTCATCCACTGTGCTTCCAAACTCATCCAAAAGCATTCTTACCAACTCAACACTGCCACCAAATGCAGCCCACAGCAGAACAGTGTTGCCGTCCTGTGAATGGGAAGGAGAAGCATTTTACACTGTGCACAATAGGCAGTCACTACACACATAACATTAACGACAGAATGAAAGTAGCAGGTAATGTGATGAGCAACAAAGGACAAAGAAGTTGAGTGCAGTGTGGACACAGTGCAATCACTAACATAGTTAGTACAGCACATTGCCAAGATTTGATGCCAGCTAGTCTGGCCAATAAATACACCATGCAGTGAGGGAAGACAATATCTGGAGAACGGGACTGGAAAGATGGCATGTGCATAGCTGTATACATGATTAAGTCAACGCCTCAAACTGTGTACAACTGTGACACATGTGTACAACAGCTGTCATGCCAGTGTATCTGGGAGCGTCAAAGTTGTCACTTCACATGAATTGTTACCTTTCAGCATATCAGTGTGAATGGGAAGGAGAAGCACTTGACACTGTACCACATGTGTATGTGAATAAATAATTATGTTGTTATTTGTAAACTGCAATTCGGCAATCACTTGTATGATTCAAATCATAAATACTGCGCAGTTACTGGTTCCATGGCAACACGTACTACATAGAGTGGTCTAGGGCAGCATCTCAGGAATATTATACACTGGAACACACATTCATGCACAGACACACAAATATACACACATACCTTATCTCTGTCCTGAGGATTCAGATTTAGCACTTCAATGAGGTAACAAGCTACATCACAGTGCCCCATCAGTGCTGCGCAGTGCAGCATGGTGTACTTGTACTCGCTGTCTCCACTCCCACGCACTTTGGAACCAAATCTTGGGGACAGGTATGTAATCACCTCCATCTGTCCCCCTTTAGCAGCCAAGTGTAGGGCATGGTGGCCTCTCTGATAGAAATATGAAGGAGTGAGTCACAAAGTCCTGGTGAACAGAAGCTGCTTTGAACAAAGTGTGTTAATTAATTACAGTACATTTACTATTCAAGTACACGGGAAGTTTACACGAGTGTTCTGAGGTCTACATTAGAACTAGACACTTCTGATTTATTGTTTAGAGATGCCTCCACGAATGTGTTATTACTAGTCATTCTGTGATCTGATTTTGTTAAGCAGGTATTCTCTGACCTGATTCTGACGGAATAACTGCCATAGGGGGCTGCAGTTGATACATCATGGAGTAAATGGAGACACATTTGTCACAGCTAGCTATCGCATGCAGCTGGGATGGTACTATGGCCATGCACTGTTGTGGCTATGTGTTCAGTATAGTTTTGTGCTGCACTGAGAGAGATGCTAAGAAATAGAAAGTTTTAACGTTGTTTCATTTACACTGCATACTATTGCAATCTGTGCAATTTCCCTTTCTTCAGCACTAAAGTTACTAATATGAATACAATATCAACAGGCGTGTGTTAATTCTCTAGTGGAGTATTGGTAGATCTGACTGCTCTTGATGTTAGAGATAGAGTAAACAAAATGAATATAAAATTTAATTTGGTATACCTTTGTCTTCTGGAACACATCCACTCCATACACCTCCACCAAAATCCTGACCACGGGAAGATGTCCATGTTTAGCTGCCTCCAGTAGAGCAGTCACACCATCCTAATGGGAGTGGGAGATGGTAACCACAAAAGCAGATATGTCCCTAACTATACCTTACCGTAAACTACACTATAATTTGGAAACGTCATGGACAAAGAGAAGTCCTAACGCTGCCATGGAAATACCATGATGGTCTGATGTCCAAAGTGACAAATGCACCTAGGCTAATAACTTCAATCATCATTTTACACTGATAGCCTCAGCTGAAGGAAGCAACACCAAAGCTGCTCAAGAATTATTAGCTAACAATCTCACAAGTAGGCCGGGTATACCTTTCACTTTGTCTCCAGTTACGGTCGATGATATTAGTGAAATAATGAGTGACCTTAATCCCAATATATAAGAGCGCAGGACCGGACATGAACAAAGAGAAGACACAATACTGCCATGGAAATAGGCATCTGAGTGCAGCCCAGAAATTATGCAGATGTAAAGCAAGCATGCTAACCCTCATAATGCATTACATTTTGTGGACACTTTGTGGAGCATATAGCTAAAGACTCTATCACACAAGGCAAAGTGTGGAGCTACATCTCAGAGGTTCATCTGAATGAACTTCATGTCGGCATCTATTGCATAACATCATTTATATGCAAACATATGCCCATTATATTGTACTGTAATGAGTTTGCACTTATTGTTCTGAGGCTTAAGGCTTAGGCCGAGTACCTTAAGGCTACTAATTTTAACACATGCTACTTTTAGTGTATCAGTGAGTAGCGCAAAAATTGCTAAATGGTAGTCACAAAATCGCTAAATGGCAGTAAAAATTATTCTGGACAGGCAAAATCTGTTCTATTTACAAAATACTTAAATATTGCTCAAAGTGGCGTCTGCTGAATCATGGACTTTCAAAACTCTAAATCACAAATTTAGTGTCCTTCAGTTCTCAGTGGATTGCAGCCCTACAAAGTAGGATGAAGCTCTGGCTGCAAGGAGTGTTGTGAAAGGCTTAAGTGTGTGGGAGAATTGCTCTTCCAGGCTTCTTGCATCCTCTATGCTTATCAATGGTGCAGACAGTGTCAAGATAAGAGAGAGAGGAGAGGATCCAGAATACAATGTCGGCCAATCAGTGTTCTGTGGTAAATTGACCACACATGAGCACTCAGGTACTTTACACCTTTAAGCTTTGTGCTCTAATTGTCAGAGACACCTATTGGTCAGCATTTAATACTACATAGAGAATGACATCCTGATTCTATGACACATAGATCCTGTTAACAGGCTAAAGTATAACCTTAATACAGAGTTACTAAAGACAACCTGTGTGGCATGTTCAGCTGAAGGGAAGGTATGAATGAAGTGAGGGCTTCTCAGCTGGCTCAGGCATCAGAAAAAGTTGGTTCTCCAATACCAGCTTCACAACAGGATTGAAAACCTTGCCGATGTTTCGACCAGATGCTCTGGTCTTCTCTCTGGTTTTCTGGTCTTCTTCGCCCTGAAGAAGACCAGAGCATCTGGTCGAAACGTCGGCAAGGTTTTCAATCCTGTTGTGAAGCTGGTATCAGAGAACCAACCCTTTCTGAAGGGAAGATATGTGCTATTAGCAAGGAATTGCAAACTCTGTACAGGCACTTCTCAGGGACCTAGAAACTATCAATTGAAGAGATTTACAGAAATGCTATAACCAAATCACAGGTGGATCAGTAATTTAATTGTTGTGCTACCTAAGGTGGGAAAGGTTATTCATAAACTCCTCCATTAACTTTGATCAAACAACACTTCAACCATAATATGGTAAACACCATTAAAACAACTTGTACAGTGGTTGGCATAATTGTTGCAGGCCTTCTATTGATGATAGGAAACCCTTACAGGTGACTCGTAGTGCAGGAACTGATGTCAAATTTACTTTGTCAATGTAGAAACTGCCACACCTTTCTTGGCCACTCTTAAACAAGCTGTTTGAACCACTACTGGATGCAAGGGAGCTGCTAAGGGTAGCAAGGTACTAGGTTGATTGGACTATTCCACTGACTGGGATAATGCAACAATACTTAAATACTGAGTCAGACCTATCAGTGTTGAAGATACCATTAGGAACTAAGGCACTTTCCACCTTAGACCTTTGTGTTCTTAACCTCCACCTCATTAACACCACCTGGTCTGCATTTGAGCATTACACAGTCATAAAGAACTTGAGTTTTCTTAAGTAGCAACTGCACAACTATGAAGTTGTAGAGGCTCATTGCTACGTTAGGTCAAATCAGAGAAGTAAATTGTGAGCATCAGACATAGCAGATAGGTAGTAGACAATCGAAACAGAACGTTTTGGCAAGCAGGCCCAGCTTTCCAAGGCCTACGTGGCAGAAACATACTGTGCAATTATGTACATTTGTGCATGGTGACACAATTCATACCATCACTATAGGTATATGTGTGGTGACAAATTCATGCAAGTGCGCAATAATTGGTACCTCATCACAATCCTCCAAAGTGCTCATGCCATCATTGATCAGTTGCCGAACTCTACTCAGCTGACCACGTCCTGCTGCCACCACCAGTGGAGGGCGATTAGGAGCCTGTGACAGTGTAGCAGAGGTTGAACAAAGTACAAGTGTGGCAATATACAATCATTAGTATGTAAGGGTATGTGCTGCATGGTCTCCATCTACATAGCTGGACAGTTATACTACACAAAGTGATGTATAAATACAACCTTCTCTAAAGTCATCCATTATCTAAATAGCATGCCACATTTATAGCTAGTTAGATCTGAATACTAACCTAAGTTAGATCTGAATACAAACAGTTAAAAGACTGCACATCTTACATAATCTTTCACACTTGCAGCAGCTTCTGAACTGTGTTGACATGACAGCATTGTATGCAGAAGATGTTTCCTGATCAGGACTAATTATATTAGACGTAAGCAGATATGTCTTAGTGGTTGTTGAGGGAAGACACACAACAAGTGCTCTTTACTAGTTGGTGTATAATTGCCAGGTACTAAACGTGCACAGATGTTCTAACTGACAAGTAATAAACTCATTCAGGCCCCAAATAGCTCATTGAGGATGGTGTCCTTGAACCCAAACCTCCTTTCATTGTCACTCCCAATCTATGCAATCTATGGATCTGGAGATTACTGGCTGTGGTTTGTTGCCGTCTTCCCCTTCCCCCTCTTTCCTTACCATGTGTAGTTCTCTACCCTGTCATTCATTACATCACCATGGTACATAGACTATCTCTAAAAGAGTTGCATATTTCTAACTCTAGGTAGACTTGGTTCAGCTTCTACATCATTGGATGTCATGCTATTTCAATGTTTAAGGAGTATGAACCAACTCGAACCATTCGTGTTACCATAGTCCCTGATACACAGCTCACCTCTTCATCCTCTGTGCATGTTCTATGCTCCTGCACCTCTGAACCCAGTAGGTGCTCCTGTACCTCCCTATAGGTACAATAGGTACAGTGAGACATGAATGGACGTGTGAGGTATGTAGCTATTATAATCAGTAGCTGAGTTTGTGGACACAATTACTGCATGTGATGTAATGTGTGTGTGTGTGTGTGTGTGTGTGTGTGTGTGTGTGTGTGTGTGTGTGTGTGTGTGTGTGTGTGTGTGTGTGTGTGTGTGTGTGTGTGTGTGTGCGCGCGTGTGTGTGTGTCTGTGTGTGTGTGTCTGTGTGTGCGTGTGTGTGTGTCTATGTGTGTGTGTGTGTGTGTGTGTGTGTGTGTGTGTGTGTGTGTGTGTGTGTGTCTGCATGTGTGTGTGTGTGTGTGTGTGTGTGTTGTGTGTGTGTGTGTGTGTGTGTGTGTGTGTGTGTGTGTGTGTGTGTGTGTGTGTGTGTGTGTGTGTGTGTGTGTGTGTACATTTTATTTGTGGTGACACGTTTGTGGCTATTTCTTGACATTCCTGCCGTCAGTATATTGTGTGCAACAGTCCAGATTTTGATGGCAGTACACTAACGTTGGTCTTGCAGACTAAAGGTTAGTTCCATCTTATATTGCACAAGAGAATGGCTGTGAACAATACAGCAGGCAAGGAAGCCGGAAGCAGACACTACAAAGCAAAAGCCATTGTCTGTCTATTGGTATGTGGAATGTTCGCACATTAGTCATGTCACTGGGTGTTGAGTGTGTTTGCAGGAAGGAGAACAAACCTGGTAACCATCATGATGACACTGGCATAATTGATAGGAAGTTAGACCTACTTGTGAGGGAACTGTAGAGATATGGGATATCCATCACAGGGATTCAAGAGACAATTGGTTTGGAAGCAATGTGTGCATGGCCTGCTGAATGATATACCTTCTTACACTCTGGTTGTCCTCTGCCAAGTGGTCAAGAGAGAGGAACTACTGTCGAAATGACGAAATGAAGGTGTTGGGATAGCTCTGGACAACAAAGGCAACAGCAGCATGGAAGAATGTGGGAAAAGTGTGGGAAGCAGTTAGTTCCAGAGTGGTGATGACAAGTTTGATGGGGATAGGGTTAGGGAAGATGAAGCATGGGAGGCCTATAGGAGAAGCACTGATACTCATGTATCAATCATATGTGTTTAATCTCCCACTGTGAAGACACAGTCTAGCATTAAGCAGAAGTTTTTTGCAGACCTGCAGCATGCACTTGTTAAGATCCCTCCAATGATATCCTACATAGTTGTGTTGGGAGACTTCAATGCACGGGTGGGCGTGCTAGATGAGGAAGGTAGCTTATGGTAAGGTATTCTGGGGGACATGTTAAGAGTGAGCGCAACACTTGGCAGGACATGAGCTACTGGAATTCTGTGCCACCCAGAATCTTTCCATTATGTCAGCAGCATAAGAATCAGAGGGCAGGGGGAATGCCAGAATGCCAGAATGTTTGAAGAGTCCTCTGAACTTTTGGTGACACTAATTGTAGCCAAGAATGGGGCACACCTGAAAGCACTCCAATCCAATACAGCTACTGATTAAAAGGACTCTAGGAGTACCAGAGAATTGTGAAGAAAGCAATGGAAAAGGCCAAAGAAGATTGGATGTGCAGAGTTGCAAGAGAAGAAGAAGCAGCTGTGAATGATGGGCATGCAAGATGCATGAAGCAGTATTAGAAGATTGCAACAGATTCATGCTGGGAGATGAGTAACTAAACCTAGTGCTGTCTTGAAGGATGATGGGGCTCTAGCTCTGGGACCAAGTGATGTTGCCACCAGGTCAATGGTATAAGCATTTTCTGAAGGTCCTCGACATTTTGAGTAGGTACAGAGATGACGTGATGTCAACATGTGTGCTTTCACCAATTCATAATTGGATTCACCATCATCTGAAGAAGAACTGTCATAGGCCTTGAGTAAGTTGAAGAAGTGGCAATTAGGAGGAAAGTCTGGCATTCTCCTGGGCTTTGGTAGCCAACTGGTTAGTTGAAAGACTGAAAGCCGGAGTGAACGTGCTGTACAAACATGGCAGAAACCTGGGAGGAGACCACACTGCCAAAGCTTGATTCAGAGAAGTGTGACCGAGATCCAGTGTGCCAATGATGCAGCACTGTATACAACATCATGGCACAGCTTTGAAGAGACAAGTTTTGTGGAAGCGGGAGGTGGGTGGATAGATTGTCAGTAAGTGCTGAGAACATGAAAGGAATGGTTGTAGATTATGAGGGATTGGACGAAAGTGATATAAACTCAGTGCGGGTGGAGAGTGGTTCTGTGGAAGTAGTGAACCACTTCACATACCTTGGCTCTAACATCTCTAGAGAGGGGGACCTCACTGTGGAGTTAGACTGTCGAATTACTAAAGCAGCTAGAGCTGTTGGCAGTCTAAGGAATCCCATCTTCCAAGACAGACACTTTTCTATTGTCACAAAATGCCATATCTCAGGCAGTGGAAATGGCAGTTCTACTGTAAGAAGATGAGACCTGGATATTGAAGGCTAAGCATGTGAGGCGCCTGAATTCCTTTCATAACCGCTGCATCTTATTATAATGGAGCTAGGCCGATTTTTTGTCCGCACTAATCTCGGGAACCATGCGGAGGCTTCGCAGCAAACGCGGTCCGAATATCGAAGCGCTATCCGGAGGGTGTCTTCGGCTGGGTTTCCCTGCGAAAGCTTGCGAAATGAAGGTTTTACGCCAACTCGCCATACGTTACTATAGGACGCCATTTTTGTTTTACGGAGGAAAGCGAAGTAGATTACGGAATTCGAAGCTAATTCCTTTGTTACACAACTCCTCCTGGGAAGATGGTGCGACGGCTTCTTTGCTATAGTTTTAGCACAATGTAGAAGGCTGTGGGTGATATAAGCTATATAGCGGAAAGCGCCGTCTTACGCGAGTGAAAGCGGCTCGATGGCGAAAGGATTGGCACAAGTTATGCGGGTTTTAGGCTTGCGCAATGATGTCATGACGTCATCGTAATACGTTTCTTCCAAACAAAGCAATTTGCAACCGTTGCAGTGCGCATATGCCGAACATTAAGAGCAACACCGGACTAACCAAGAAGTCAAGACATTCAGAGATGATGAGAGCTCTTCAGAATCGACGACAACTGTCAGAGCTCTAAGAACATCACTCAACTTTCACTCACAGGAGTCAGCACCAGGGGAAAAGCAGGAGCCAGCTAAAGGGGAGTCAGCTCAAAGGACCAACCAGGAGTCAAACTCATGACAACCAGGAATCAGCTCAAAGGGGCCATCATGAGTCAGTTTTGTTTAATTTGGAGGGCAATACAAGACACTTGACCTTGCAGAAGGTGATTCATGGTGGAAGAGGAGTCAGCTGCGTGCAACTCTATAGCTAACTGCAACTGCAGCGTCTATAGCTATCACTCAGTAGCCAGGTTTGGAAGTGCTTTACATCAGAAGCACTGGCATCGGAAGCACCTGCGTTGGGCGCCGGAGCAGAGGAGGGCGCCAAAGGCGCCCTACTCTGCTAGTAATGACAATACAAGGTTTGACAAGGTACCAGCAACAGAAAGAGAGAATGTTACCTTTGGTATGCAGCAGTTGGTCACTGACTCAGTTATGGAACAGTGACTGAGATGGCTGGGTCACCTGGGGTGCATGAGCAATGAAAGACTACCGAAGAAAGTGCTATTTGGAGAGCTGAACAGAACCAGACCCTGCCATCGGACAAAGAGAAGAGTAAGGCCTAGGGATGGTGCAAGATCAGGCATAGAAGCTATTGGTGCAAGTGATAGACAGTATGAGCTGTGTCAGGACAGGAAAGAGTGGTTTGAGTTATATATGTAAAGACTGAGGGAATAGAAACAAGTCCCAGACAGAAGAATACATGCTCAGTTGACAAACCAACCCCAGTCAAAGAATTCTACTGTTCCAGCGGTGAGAGTTTTCACTGACAGGGAGACCTAACAAGACAAACATTTATGCAGCCATGCTGACTAGAGTTCACTGCCATTGTTCCTGGGTTACATCCTGGACACCACTTTTATGCTGCTTCACAACATGGGTGGCTTCAAGGTTTGAAGTGTGTGCATGTGTGTGTGTGTGTGTGTGTGTGTGTGTGTGTGTGTGTGTGTGTGTGTGTGTGTGAATGTGTGTGTGCTCCCATAATTTCATGCAGGCGAAATCATCTGTTGGCACATAGACCAGGGCTGCTCAATCATACAAACACTAAGGGTAAAGTTGCCACACATACATACCGTACGGACCCTAATTTTGCAGTACTAATCTTTTGCGAATTGACAGGGCATTTCTATTTTTGCGCATGTGCATCTCACTATATAAAATTAAATACATGCACTCTATGTCTGTATTAAAACAGTACGGTCTCAAGTGGAAAACCTTCTGAGCTGTGCGAAGGGCTAGAGCTGGAATGGCTAAGTAAAGATGCCGGACTGTGCTGCCTCTGCTCAGCGTACTTGTGTATTTGTAATCTATCACGCTCGGACCATTCCAACTTCCTGTGTCTGCCCACGGCTGGTAACTGCTAATCATCTTTCAGCGCAAAAGTTGTTGTTTCTAAAGATGTTCAATTAAAGTTGATAGTTTCACCACAAGCCCGTAGTCTATATTTTCATGGGACTAAACTTTCGTGGATGCTTTCTGATCCTTGAAACCACAAAATTTAGCACCTCGAAAGTTAAGGTCCATATGGTATAATTATAGGTACACTTATGTCTGTAATACTTTGCCTCACAAACTTAGATATACTTATGTAAAGCACTTGCATTCATGAATCATGTATGAATTCACCAGATACCAAATATCTAATTCTGTATTACTGGGTCATTACCAATTTAGGGACTGATATACAAACTTACTCTTCCTTGAGGTCTTTCTGCTGCAGTTGATCCTTCTTGTAGCTCTGGACTTCCTTTTCAAGAAGTTGCTTCTGCATTTCACACTCTCTCAACTTGGCATCAACTTCACTCAGAGCATTGTTCATGTCCTTCACTCTCTTCTCCAAGATCATTCTCTCAGCTTCAGCTTTGGCTTTGCCCTCCTCTGCCTTTAACCAACGGTCATTTGCTGTCTTCAGTTCTGAGAGCTACCAAGACAGATAACTGACAGTGAGTATGACATACCAGTCAATCCTGTGTACACTGGTGTTGCTGAGATGAAACATTGACCAAGACCCACTCCAACTCCAACTATGTACAAGCATACTGCTTGCATAATCTATAGCATTAAATTTTGGTTATGCTACACTCACAGAAGTTTTATGGCCCTCCTGTGCCTCCTTCATGGCTGCCTCTGCTAGCCGTAGAGAAGCCTTCAGACCCTCCTGGGCATTGTCCATCGCTTTCTTCATCATTTCATCCACCCCAGACACAGTGACCGTCAATACTGAAGTAGGGTCACTTGCAAGCAAACCTGATGGGAAGTTTGCAAGGGCCTCGTCCACATCTGGATTTGCCAATTTCTCTGCTTCAATCTTGGCATAATCTGCACATTGTGAATGTAATTTAGGTCGGTAGGTAGCTAGCTAGCTAGCTGTAACAGCAACAGCGACATCATCTTATCCTTGTCCGTCCGTTCGTGGTCCAGGTACTGACGGAAGTCCTGATCAACTAGTCTAGTTGGGACCAAGTAGGGGAAAATGTAGATCGGGTTCACGCAGTCCACAAGATAGTCGTAGTTGTTGAGAATGACTTCGTTCGCTGCGCCCTTCTGTAGGCGAGACAATCGCTCACGTTCCTTGTCCATGGTTGGAACGCTGCAGCATTGGTTAGCTGAATTGGTTGACAAGTCTTAATCGAGAAAGAACTTGTGCCTCAGACTCTTGTACAGCAAATGACTTCCTTTGTAAATGGCAGCAAGATAATATAACGAGATTCATTATGTCTAATGAAATTCATAATCCTTATATAAACTAACTCTAATGAATGCCCAGTCGACACTGCATATTAATGAAGGGTGGTTCACCTTGGAAAGTACCCTTTATGTCATGTTCGCTGAGCAGTCCATATAAAGCTATTTCACTTCATGTGGGACATGTAGCATTTGTGAACTGTTGCCTAGTAGTAGAATGACAATAACGCCTAATAAAAATGTCACAGTGATTGTGATCTTTTCTAACACAATAGTCTATAGCTAGCTAACTAGCTAGCTATAGACTATTGCTACTATGTAGATGCATACTACATATCTTATATGCTACATATGTACACTGTACAACATATACGTATACCATATACATATGCTACATACGTATATTATATCCAATACTGGGTAGACCAGCTGTCTGGTTGGTTGGCAATTTGCAAAAAGGTTCCCATTTACTAGCTAGCTATAACTAATTGAAGGCGATCATTGCATGGTTGTGTGCCATCATGACAGCTCCATCCCCCAGCCTGTATGCAGCTGGCCAAGACACCATGGAGTACTGGTGTAGCAAGCTGCATGGTAGTGAGAACATTCAGTGATTATAACTGTTAATGCTAAAAGAGATCACTTGTTCAGATGCAGGTTGTATATTAATCAATTAGAGTCCAGGTCAGGATCACTGACTCATAATCAAGTATGCTATGTATGTGCATTGACTGAGTGTTGCACATGCATGGTAGGTTTTATGCATTAATAGCAAAGGCTTCAGACAATATGAGCCACTCCCTACATACTTCTTCAGAGAGAAAAGCTTGATTATATAATTAACAATGAAATCTTTAATGAATGAAGTAGTATGTAGATTTCCCTTATCAATAATTATATCTATATGTAGTAGCTGCCAATGGTAGAGCTGGCACATGCGGAGACATTAATATTGATTGCCAGTTTTCAAGTGATACTCATACGACCTAGCAGCTGTTAAACATTGCTCTCTCTGTAATTGCTGTTTTAATGAGCTTACATCTGGACCGGCATATAGCTGGCACTGTGGCATAATTATAACTTAATATAGAAATAATATAATTATTCTATAAATAGCCAGATGATGGTGCTGAGGTGTATATAATTATGCAGGTTTATCTTTGCATGCATGTGCAGAAAGCATGATTACAAGCTAGCCAGCAGTTTCCATCATATTATGCATGTTTAGAGTTTACCCAGCTGAATCATGCTATGCTATAAGAATCCCTATAGCTGCACGAGGGGCAGTAAGCTGTCAACTTAGTACAATAGGTGCTTTGCATTATTTGCTCGCAGCAACCATGCATCATAAAGCAACCACTGCATGCTCATTGCCCATTTCATAAATTTGCTTTGCACTTCATAATATATTGTAAAGGGCTAACCTCGCGATCGTTACATCTGCAATTAATTTGGATTTGCAGTAATATTGCTTGCACAATTGTGCAAATTTATGTATTGAGCACAGGCACCCTGCAATTATGGTACATTATATATGTACATGTATGTGGTATGTGGAAATCATACCTATTTGCACTTTTTGCTTGTATTGGGAGTCAACTCTGTCCCAGGTAGCTGCAGCAGGCCACAGGCTAGCAACATGATACTGTCATTTGAGGGAGAAATAATTATACCTACATTTTAGTTTTTTATACTTAATTATAGTGATAAATATAGCTAGAATAACAAGATAATACAGATTCAGTGAAATGTAGTAATCATTCAAATGCAAAACATAATAATTATAAAAACGCAAGCATGCAAACTTATAGTCATACAATTTAAGGCTAGCAAGTATGCAATTCATCGTTCACAACAAGCTAAGGAATGTTAATGTTGAACAGTCATATCATTGGGGTCACTAGTCAGACACCTGCAAAGAGTGAATTTGCAGCTGCATGCATGAATACTTAATGAGATGTCTTAGTCATATACGTCACCTAACCACATCAAAGGAAATGCCTATACTCATTATGGTTCAAAGGGCTTATACCCTAGAACGCCATATTGAGACTAGTATATATAGGGGTTGGAGGTATGCATGTAACATATATATATATATATATATATATATATATATATATATGTTACACTCAAACCTCCACTGAGGGACTGTGTGTGCATGTGGTCATGATAATGGTAGGGTGAGAACAAGTTGTGTATGTGGTGCATGCAGGTCGGTTGCGTCCAAACTGATGACTGTCATGGGGGATGTGTTGTCAGCAATGTGGCCTGTGAGGTATTTCTTCAATTGCATGGTGGGCCTGGAGTGGCTTTTGAGTAGCATGTGTAGCTTGGCGGTTTGAGTAGGCACAACAAAAGCAACAGGTTGTCCCTTGGCAGCCATATTGGCGAACAGCGACAAATAGAAGCTATGGTAAGGCATGATTGTACAGTTCCTGAAATGCTGCACATGTGGTATAAGAACATGCATAAATCCATGAAATTTGTTGTGAAGAGATTAGAGGCCTTGCTTCTAGCTTGGAAGTTAGCCTAATCCACTACATAATTATGCAATAGTGTGAATAATAATACTGCTTCCTTTTAGAATGACTACTCAAGGATGTGTTCTCTCTGGTCCTCTCCTTGCTCAGTTTGACTCTGCCTGGACACAGCAGACCCCAGTGTCCCTCAAGTACCAGAACATGGGAGGAGGGAGAAAGCCTGCCTTTGAGCGACCATCGAGGAAAGAAGAGGGAAGTGGAGTAGCACTAGAGCTGCATGACTTCTGTTTGCATAGATTATATTAATTTTACTTGCTTTAACATGACAACAAGAATCTGCTCAGTACACCTGATAGGCATGAGACCAGCCTGTGGACTATAATTTATGTTGCATACATACACATGCTATGCTATTTGCAAACCACTTGATGTTCCAAATGAATATAATTTCTATATGCATTGAATATACGTACTCATTTAGCCACATACACTGTCTACTTCGATTCCATTCTGCCTACCATTTATGCATGTACATAGATAATTGATAGATAATTGCAGAGCTTACACAAGCTGAGGCAGTGATTGTCAGTTTTGCTGTGTTACGTATTCATATGAGCAGCTATCAAATATAATATTGCTCCTAAATTATCACTGTTTTAATCACCAAGCCTATATAGCTACACACCTGGCCATGGACTGCATTAACATGTGACCAATGTATATATAGCTGGTACTGTTACATGCACCTACACACATATCCACCCACATACCTCGGGAACATATGTAATGACCACTAGTCAGACCATGGTGCTGAGGTGTGTACAGGTACTCCAAATTTGCATGCATGGCACAAAACACAGACATGAGCCAGCAGTAATTAACTCCATCATAATAATTTTGAAAATAAGTTATACAAGTCATGTTATATGCTCAGTGTGTATATATAATACTCAGCTGAACCATGCTACATTATATATAATTATTACCATAATTTATTATAATAGCAAATCATTTGAGTCCCTTATAAATTGAAGCTGCATGAGAGGCAGTTAAGCTATAGCAATGCAATATAGCAGTTAAATTAACATTAAATTACCCTATTAATATTAACTCACACGCCAGTACTAGTATAGATTATATTAGCAGACCAATGTCATGCATAATTTATGTGCATGACTTTGCGCACCTGCTATACAATTTTGCCATGCATTCATTGCTCAATGTATAAGGAGCAGGATTGAGGCATGCATAATTATATAGGGTGTGAGATGAATGCGAAAATAATTATTATGCTATTATTGTAATATAATATATTATATTGTTGACCTTATACAGCGCCAGTGCTTGTAATGGGAGTCGACTAGCTCAATCTGGCCATGGCCCAGCAGACATATGACGGCGTTGATGGAGAGAGTACCATTATTCTACCAGTCATTTTATACAATAGCTAGAATATATACGTACACAGCTGAGTCAGTTAAAGTAATTCTAATTCAAATTCAAAACAGAAACTAAAGCCAAAGTTACAAAGTGCCCATCCATGCTGTTAGCAACAAGCTAAGACATGTTACACTTCAGCAAGATAAGTACATCGTGCACTTCTTTGACTTCTATAAAGAAAAGAGGAAGAAAGGCAATGATGAGTGGCTTCTGATGTAGCTTACCATAGAGCGGGAACATTTTCTTACACTTTACATTTCTCGTTTCACAGAACATGATTGCGATTCAGAAGAATTCATAAAACTTATATTCATGCACAGCATTATATACATATCTGTAGGAAAGCATTTTAAAGCAAGATAATAATTTGGTGCAGCAACTGTCATATACACTGACATTTTGTCATGTTGATAATGCGTAAACACAACTGTATTCGCCTTCTCAGTATGTCTAGCTCGAGTGCAATGATGACAATACCGGGAAACATTGGCAGAGCCCACATACTAGCTCACTCCTGTCAGGGGATAACACATACACACATTGAGGATGCACAACATGGTAGTGTGTTGGTGGTGATGGATGGGATAGGAGACCCACCTAAAGTGGCTGCTACAGCTGGGTGCTTACTTTATGCTATTTATTCTTAAAGCCACCTTCCTCCAGGAGATACCGCACTACCTCCTGGTGTCCCCCCTGGTGAGCCAGTGACAGACATGTGGCTCCACTTTCAGTGACAGAGAACCTCTTGTCCCCAAATAAGGGAAGAAGATACTTCACAACTTCCAAGTGGCCATAATAAGCAGCAATATGTAAGGCAGTGTGTCCGTCCTGTCAAAAAGAAAGAATTAATGTTGTAATATATATCCACAACAGACAGTCACTTCACACATGAATGTTTACACCGTACAGAATCAAATAGTGTAGTTCCTTCATTGCACAGTGTCCACATACTCAACTTGAAGAACAGCATGGCCCCATTAACACCATTTACTGCAGTGACAACAATAAGCACACATGTACCTCAATTACAGAATGAGGATACACACAATGTCACAAACCATTTATTAGTGGTTTGCATTTAGCCAAAAGAAGCAGGAAATGTGTTTAGCATCAAAGACGATGTAGAGTTCAGTGTGCCATGGAAATGTCATACAATGCCACAGCAACTGGTACTACAGATATATAGTGCAATAGATATAATTCTTTAAATTAAAAGGGATTTTGGAATGGCCAGCCGAAATATAGCATAGAAACAAGCAACTTCATCACTATGATAAACCATATTTCTGTGGAGTTCCTAATTTTCTTGCAGTTACAGGGAACAACCTAGCTAGCTTAATATACAGGAAAATATCTATTACACAATGGCTACATCAGATTAAAACATGCACCAACTAATGATCCTTCTCAAACTATGCCATCCTAGATGAATTGGCTGCTGTGCTTACTGTAGTGGTTATAATGTTTGCAAACACAAGAGAATGGCAGCATTGGGGTATGTTAATAAACGGGTATCACAATTTTTGTGCTTGCTCTAGTTCTGTAGTTATTGACATGGGTGCTTGGATATTCACCTTTCATGTCCGAATGCAAGTTCTCGTGCAAGTTATGGGCCCATAGGAGCCCTGCATCGTGTGCTAGAAGCATGCAAGAATTTAGTGGGAAGGAGGCGGAGGAGAAAATGAAATGAAAAAAATGGCATAAGAACAGCCTATAGCGCTTCTCTCTACGTGGAATGCAGGCTGGCTTTTGGAGCACAGACGTTTTCAATGCATTGAAAGAGGACTATCCAAGGCGTTCATTTGCTAAGATTAATTCACATGTGCACACATTAACTTCAAACAATAGTGTGCTCATCAAAACTAACCGAGACGCATACAGTACAAGTGTGTTAAACGAGATACAGCCATACAGTAATACACTAGTATATACCATCCATACAGACAATCACATGCCCAGACACTTGTCATCAACAGGATATTTTCGCACATGCACACACACACACATGCACACACACACACACACACACACACACACACACACACACACACACACACACACACACACACACACACACACACACACACACATAACCAACCAATGACATGTGTGGTAATGCACCTACACTGACAGCTAACACAACACTGTCACTAACAGCTCCTCCTACTGCACCTGGTAGTGTGGTGAACATGCAATACACTCACATTGTTCACTTCATCCACTGTGCTTCCAAACTCATCCAAAAGCATTCTTACCAACTCAACACTTTCAGCAAATGCAGCCGACAGTAGAACAGTGTTGCCGTCCTGTGAATGGGAAGGAGAAGCACTTTACACTGTGCACAATAGACAGTCACTACACACATAACATTAACAACAGAATGAAAGTAGCAGGTAATGTGATGAGCAACAAAGGACAATGAAGTTGAGTGCAGTGTGGACAAAGTGCAATCACTAACATAGTTAGTACAGCACATTGCCAAGGTTTGATGCCAGTTAGTCTGAATAATAAATACACCATGCAGTGAGGGAAGACAAATCTGGAGAATGGCAATGGAAAGATGGCATGTGCATAGCTATGTACACAATTAAGTTGATGGATAGACACCTCAAAATTGGCAGACTGTGTGCAATGGCTATGCAAGCCAGTGTATCTGGGTGTGTCAAAGATGCCACTCCATTTGAAAAGTTACCACAAACTTCACAATTCAACATATCACAGACAAGGATGTATACATGAGGTTCGAAGATTCTTACACAAATAATTATGGGAAGGTAGCCATAATTAATCTTTGCAACAAGTTGAGTGAAGGAAGTCAACTGGTATGCTGTGGTACAAATGGTGGGGACATACCCGCACTCTGATTGGTGTACATCTGTCACATGACATAACAACACATTCACATAGACCACTTGAAGCTTATCAAAGATTGAGTACTGCATTCATTGCATGTGCATCCTGTTAAACTTTAGTGGTGCCTTAGTTTGTACAACCACACCAGTACCCACACACGCAAAACTGTTTAAGACTTACAAACACAAATACACACCTTGTCCCTGTCCTGTGGATCCAGATTCAGTTCCTCAATGAGGTACTGAGCAACAGCACATTTGCCCTCTTGTGCTGCGCTATGCAGCACAGAATATCCATACACATCCTTGTCATGGATCTTGTCCTTGAATTTGGGGCAGAGAAACTTGATCATCTCCAGCTGTCCACCTTCTGCAGCTGCATGCATGGCATTGCTGCCACCCTACAGGTATCATTGGTGACAAAACATGTCATTCAGTTCAAACATACAGTGGTGCACATCAAACTCAACATCACATCAGCTTCAACCAATGGTGTGTGGATCAATAGAGACTGAGATGTGTATACAGTACGTACATGTGTCACCAACAGGATACAGCCACACAGCCACACACATACCATATACACAGACAACCCACATGGGCGCACACTAACACACACACAAGTTACACAGCCAGACACATGTCTAACATCCAACACCACCATGATCCGAACAATGACATGTGTGGTAATGCGCCTACACTGACAGCTAACACAACATTGTCACTAACAGCTCCTCCTACTTGTAACAGTGCTGAGTGTGGCTTCTTGTCATGTGACTGTCACTTGTCTTTGCACATGTTGATTCTATGTCATGCAATATATTAGTGTATCACTATCAATGTATTTTCAGTAGCACAGGATGTAAATACTGCTTTGTCTCTCGTTATGTTGTCTTGTACCCTATATAAGTGCCTGTACTCAGTTTGTGATTGCCTTAGTGCTCAGTGTAGTTGCCCAGTGTACCCACATCCATTGCGCTCACGCCCCCTCACAGCGATCTTGAGCCGTCAATCATCGGCCCACGATTACACACTGCACCTGCTATTGTGGTGAACATATGCAATGCAATACACTCACATTGTCCACTTCATCCACTGTGCTTCCAAACTCATCCAAAAGCATTCTTACCAAATCAACACTTCCACCAAATGCAGCCAACAGCAATATAGTGCTGCCGTTCTGTGAATGGGAAGGAGAAGCACTTTACACTGTGCACAATTGGCAGTCACTACACACATAACATTAACAACGGAATGAAAGTAGCAGGTAATGTGATGAGCAACAAAGGACAATGAAGTTGAGTGTAGTGTGGACACAGTGCAATCACTAACATAGTTAGTACAGCCCATTGCCAAGGTTTGGTGACAGCTTGTCTGGCTAATAAGTACACCATGCAGTGAGGGAAGACAAATCTGGAGAATGGGACTGGAAAGATGGCATGTGCATAGCTACTTACACAATTAAGTCCATGGATAGACACCTCAAAACTGGCACACTGTGTACAACAGCTATCATGCTAGTGTATCTGGGAGCATCAAAGTTGTCACTCCCCTTCAAACGTTACCTCAAAGCTTCGCACTTCAACATATCACAGACAAGGGTGTACACATGTGGTCCGATGACTCACAAATAATTATAGGAAAGCAGCCAATTGTTTGCAAAAAGTTGAGTGAAGTAAGTCAATTGGTATGTAGTGGTACAATGGTGGGGACAAAAACGCACTTTGATTGGTGTACATCTGTCACATGACGTAACCACACATACACATAGACTACTTGAAGCTTATCAAAGATTGTGTACAGTACTTTTTGGGTCGGTTGTCCCGACCGGATGGTTGCAATCGGTTATCGGTTATCAATTATCGACCTAGTGACGTCATTTTTACGTTACCTTTAGTATACACTATTCTGCTGGCGGACGGTGTGCAGGAGATTCAGGGTATGTGGCAAAGGCAGGTGACTGAAATCATCAACTGGTGGCAATTTGACAGTTTTCTCAGTTGTCTGGAATGCAGGTTACAGAAATTCATTGCACGCGATCGGTACGAGTCTGTTTAGCCCCCATGCTGTCTGTTCACTTATTATTGAGGCGCTTTCCTCTTGGTACAGAAACGCCCCCACCATTTTGGCCTTAAATCATCTGAATACGCTATATTTCAGTCTTCCTCATTCCAAACGCCGCTGCTTCAACTGGTTTGTAGCCGCCATAATGACGTCACCAGGTTGATAACCAATAACTGATTGGGACAACCAACCCAAAAGTACTGTGTACTGCATTCATTGCATGTGCATCCTGTTAAACTTTAGTGGTGCCTTAGTTTGTACAACTGCACCAGAACCCACACACAAAACTGTTTAACACATACAAACAGAAACACACACCTTGTCCCTGTCCTGTGGATCCAGATTCAGTTCCTCAATGAGGTATTGAGCAACAGCACACTTGCCATTTTGTGCTGCCCTATGCAGCACAGTCTGTCCATACAAATTCTTGACATGGATCTTGTCCTTGAATTTGGGGCAGAGAAACTTGATCATCTCCAACTGTCCACCTTCTGCAGCTGCATGCATGGCATTGCCACTATTCTACAGGTATCATTGGTGACAAAACATATAATTCAATTAAAACATAAAGTGGTGCACATCAAATTCAACCAATGGTGTGTGGATCAGTAGAGACTGAGATGTGTATACAGTACGTACAGTATGTACGTACTGTATGTACATGTGTCACCACCATATAGCCACAGCCACAGATACCACATACACAGACAACCCACATGGTCACACACTAACACACACACAAGTTACACAGCCAGACACATGTCTAACATCCAACACCACCATGATCCAAACAATGACATGTGTGGTAATGCACCTACACTGACAGCTAACACAACACTGTCACTAGCACCTCCTCCTACTTGTAACAGTGCTGAGTGTGGCTTCTTGTCATGTGACTGTCACTTGTCTTGGTACGTGTTGATTCTATGTCATGCAATATATTAGTGTATTTTTATGAATGTATTTTCAGTAGCGCAGGCTGTGAACACTGCTTTGTCTTTCTTTGTTATGTTGTCTTGTATCCTATATAAGTGTCTGTGCTCAGTTTGTGATTGCCTTAGTGCTCAGTGCAGTTGCCCAGTGTACCTGCGACCGTTGCGTGTACACTTCTTCACAGTGATCCTGGGCCATCGATCATCAGCCCACGATTACATACTGCACCTGGTAGTGTGGTGAACATGCAATACACTCACATTGTCCACTTCATCCACTGTGCTTCCAAACTCATCCACAAGCATTCTTACCAACTCAACACTGCCACCAAATGCAGCCAACAGCAGAACAGTGTTGCCATCCTGCGAATGGGAAGGAGAAGCACTTTACACTGTGCACAATAGGCAGTCACTACACACATAACATTAACAACAGAATGAAAGTAGCAGGTAATGTGATGAGCAACAAAGGACAATGAAGTTGAGTGCAGTGTGGACACAGTGCAATCACTAACATAGTTAGTACAGCACATTGCCAAGGTTTGATGACAGCTAGTCTGACTAATAAATACACCATGCAGTGAGGGAAGACAAATCTGGAGAATGGCACTGGAAAGCTGGCATGTGCATAGCTACTTATACAATAAAGTCCATGAATAGACATCTCATAACTGACACATTGCGTACAATGACTAGCATGCCAGTGTATCTGGGAGTGTCAAAGTTGTCACTTCATTTGAAACGTTACATGAAACCTCGCACTTCAACATATCACAGACAAGGATGTATACATGTGGTCCAATGATTCTTACACAAATAATTGTGGGAAAGTAGCCAAATCTTTGCAACAAGTTGAGTGAAGGAAGTCAATTGGTATGTAGTGGTACAATGGTGGGGGCAAAACTGCACTCTGATTGGTGTACATCTGTCACATGACATAACAACACATACACATAGACCACTTGAAGCTTATCAAAGATTGTGTACTGTATTCATTGCATGTGCATCCTGTTAAACTTTAGTGGTGCCTTAGTTTGTACAACCACACCAGTGCCCACACACAAAACTGTTTAACACATACAAACACAAACACACACCTTGTCCATGTCCTGTGGATCCAGATTCAGTTCCTCAATGAGGTACTGAGCAACAGCACATTTGCCCTCTTGTGCTGCCTTATGCAGCACAGTTCGTCCATACACATCCTTGTCATGGATCTTGTCCGCGAATTTGGGGCAGAGAAACTTGATCATCTCCAGCTGTCCACCTTCTGCAGCTAAATGCATGGCATTGCCACCATTCTACAGGTACCATTGGTGACAAACATGTCATTCATTTCAAACATAAAGTGGTGCACATCAAACTTAACATCACATCAGCTTCAACCAATAGTGTGTGGATCAATAGAGACTGAGATGTGTATATATAAATACAGTATGTACATGTGTCACCAACAGGATATATACAGCCGCACATACCACATACACAGACAACCCACATGGGCACACACTAACACACACACAAGTTACACAGCCAGACACATGTCTAACATCCAACACCAGCTTGATCTGAACAATGACATGTGTGGTAATGCACCTACACTGACAGCTAACACAACACTGTCACTAACAGCTCCTCCTACTGCACCTGGTAGTGTGGTGAACATGCACTACACTCACATTGTCCACTTCATCCACTGTGCTCCCAAACTCATCCAAAAGCATTCTTACCAACTCAACACTGCCACCAAATGCTGCCAACAGCAGAACAGTGTTGCCGTACTGTAAATGGGAAGGAGAAGCATTTGACACTGTACCACATGTGTACGTGAATTAATATGTTGTCATTTGTAAACTGTGATTCTACAATCACTAGGATCATTCAAATCATAATTACTGCACAGTTACTGGTTGTCCATGGCAAAATGTACGTACTACATAGAGCAGTCAAAGACAGCATCTCAGAATAGTAATGGGACACATCCACAGACACACACAGACAGAAATATATGCACACACACCTTGTCCCTGTCCTGAGGATTCAGATTCAGTACTTCAATGAGGTAACAAGCAACATGACAGTGCCCCATCTTCGCTGCCCAGTGCAGCATGGTGTACTTGTACACACTGTCTCCACTCCCACGCACTTTGGAACCAAATCTTGGGGACAGAAGTGTAATCACCTCAATCTGTCCCCCTTTAGCAGCCAAGTGTAGGGCATGGTGGCCATTCTAATAGAAATATGAAGGAGTGAGTCACAAAGCCATGGTGAACAAAATCTGTTGATTAATTACAGTACGTTTAATATTCAAGTACATGGGAAGTACTGGAATGGCACAAAACTGAGAAAAGCCCTGGTGTGGATAGAATTCAAAGGGTGTTCTGATGTCTACTTTAGAACTAAACACCTCTGATTCAGTGTTTAGAGATGCCTCCACTAATGTGTTAAGTAGTTATTCTCTGATCTGATTCTGATGGAATAACTGCTATAGGGGACTGCAGTTGTAACATCATGGAGTAGATGAAGGCACATTTGTCACAGCTAGCTGTCACATGTAGCTGGGATGGTACTATGGCCGTGCACTGTTGTGGCTATGTGTACTGTTGTGCAACCTGTTCAATATAGTTTTGTGCTGCACTGAGAGAGGTGCTAAGAAATGACAAACAAGCTTGTGTTAATTCTCTAGTGGAGTGCTGCTAGATCTGACTGCACTTGATGTTAGAAATAGAGTAAACAAAATGAATATAAATTTAATATACCTTTGTCTTCTGGAACACATCCACACCATACACCTCTACCAACATCCTGACAATGGGAAGATGTCCATGTTCAGCTGCCTCCAGTAGAGCAGTCACACCATCCTATCAGGAGTGGGAGGGGGTAACCAAAAAGCAGTCATGTCCCTAACTATTCCTTACCATAAACATTCGGAAAGACATGGAAAAAGAGAAGACATAATACTACCATGGAAATACCATGCTGGTCAGATTTTCAAGTGACAAATGCACCTTGGCTAATAACTTCAATCGTCATTTTACACAGATAGCCTCAGCTGAAGGAAGCAACACCAAAGCTGCTCAAGAATTACTAGATGACAATCTCACAAGTAGGCCGGGTATACCTTTCACTTTGTCTCCAGTTAGGGTCGATGATATTAGTGAAATAATGAGTGACCTTAATCCCAATATAAAAGAGCGCAGGACCAGACATGGACAAAGAGAAGACACAGTACTGCCATGGAAATAGGCATCTGAGTGCTGCCCAGAAATTTATGTGGATGTAAAGCAAGCATGCTAAGCCTCATAATGCATCACATTTTGTGGTCACTTTGCGGAGCATAAAATTATAGCTAAAGACTCTATCACACAAGGCAAAGTGTGGAAATACATCCCAGAGATTCATCTAAGGGCACTTCATGTGCATGGGCATCCATTACATAACATCCTTTATATGCAAACATATGCCCATTATATTGTACTGTAATGAGTTTGCACTTATTGTTCTGAGGCTCAAGGTTTAAGCTGAGTACCTTAAAGCTACTAATTTTAACAGTTATTGCGAATTTTAGTGTATTAGTGAGTAGTGCAAAAATCACTAAATGGTAGTCGCAAAAATATTCTGTGCAGGCAAAAATTGCATTATGCACAAATTACTAGAAAATTGCTGAAAGTAGTGCCTGCCAAATCATGGACTTTCAAAACCCTAAATTTCAATTTTAGTTGCCATTAAAATCTGTAACATTAATGTACATAGTACTTCAGTTCTCGGTGGATTACAGCCCTACAAAGTAGAGTAAAGGCTCGCTTCAAGGAGTGTCATGAGAAGACTCAGGTGTGTGGGAGAATTGTTCTTCTGGGCTTCTCGCATTCTCTGTGGTTATCAATGGTGTAGACACTGTCAAGATGAGAGAGAGAGGATAGGATCCAGAATACAATGCCAGCCAATCAGTGTCCTGTGGAAGCTCGACCACACAGCACTCAGGTACTTTACACCTTTATACTTTGTGCTCTAATTCTCAGAGACACCTCTTGCTCAGCATTCAATATTACATAGAGAAGGACTTCCAGATTCTGACACATAGATCCTTTCTCCATATTGACAGGCATCTAAAGTTGAACCTTAATACACAGTTGCTAGAGACAACTTGTGTGGTATGTCCAGCTGAAGGGAAGATATGTGCAATTAGCAAGGAACTGCAAACTCTGTACAGGCACTTCTCAGGGACCTAAAAACTATCAATTGAAGAGATTAGCAGAAATACTAACCAAACCACAAGTGGATCAGTAATTTGTGAAAAACTTCTTTGTGGCTAGGTTCTTGCACGCTGGATTGATTAGGGAAACACTAGCCGGTAACTTGAGAAAGATTCAAGATTTAGGATTGGGCCAAAATATCTGAAACTTTCTCAAGTTGCTGGCTAGTGTGGTTTCCCTAATCGGTCTGGTAGACCAGTACTTTGTTGCGCTACCATAATATTCCGGGCAGGAACGCTACTCACGAACTAATCCATTAACTTAGACCAAACAACACTTCAATGCGGTAAACACCATTAAAACAACTTGTACAGTGGTTGGCATAATTGCTGTTGGCCTCCAATTGATGATAGGAAACCATTATACAGTATGTAACTCGTATTGCTGCAGGAACTGATGTCAAATTTACTTTGCCAATGTAGAAACTGCCACACCTTTCTTGGCTACTCTTATATGTCTGAACCACTACTGGATACAAGGAAGCTGCTAATTATATTGGGAGCAAGGTGCCAGGTTGATTGGACTATTCCACTGACTGGGATAATGCAACAATACTTAAATACTGACCTATCAGTGTTGGTGATACCATTAGGAACTAAGGCACTTTCCACCTTTGACCCTTGTGTTCTTAACCTCAACCTCATTAACACCGCCTGGTCTGCATTTGAGCATTACACAGTCATAAGAGACTTGAGATTTTCTTACGTAAGTAGAAACTGTGCAATTATGTACATTTGTGGTGACACATTCCATATCATTACAATAGGTATATGTACCTCATCACAGTCCTCCAAAGTGCTCACTCCATCATTGATCAGCTGCTGAACTCTACTCAGCTGACCATGTCCTGCTGCCACTACCAGTGGAGGGCGATTAGAAGCCTATGACAGTGTAGCAGAGGTTGAACAAAGTACAAGTGTGGCAATATACAATCATTAGTATGTAAGGGTATGTGCTGCATGGTCTCCATCTACATAGCTTGACAGTTATACTACACAAAGAGATGCATAAATACAACCTAGCTTCTCTAACGCCATCCATTATCTAAATAGCATGCCACATATATTTCTAGTTAGACCCGAATACTAAACTGTTACAGTTAAAAAGACTGCACATCTTACATAATCTTTTACGCTTGCGGCAACTTCTGAGCTGTGTTGTTACAACAGCATTGTATGCAGAAGATGTTTCCTGATCAAGACTAATTACGTACGTATATTAGATGTAAGCAGATATGGCTTAGTGGTTGTTGAGGGAAGACACAGAACAGGAGTTCTTAACTGGTTGGTATCCTACTATAATTCACGGGATCTAGGATTTGGATGTATGTTTGTTCAGCCATAAAATCTGCGCCTACCCGGGAATCGGCTCGAGACGCTCCGTGCCAGTTGATAAACTCGGGGGCCATGTTCTTAGCGGGGTGCCGTTCGCCTAGCTGCCTTGCGGCCGAAAAGCGAGACGTCCTTTGTCAATTCTCCGCGGGCCGATACGCCATTTTAAACATCATCGACCGGCCCTTCCACTACCGGTCATTGGCGTACTTGATACGAGCCATGCCAGTTAAGGGAGTGGGGGAACATGAGCTTAGAGGGGTGCCATTTACCTAGCTGCGCTGCAGCTGAAGAGCGCGCTTCCTTTTTTTTCCGCGGGCCGAGACGCCATTTTTAGTTATTGGTCACTAGGACGTCTATACGGGTGATATTTTGGTGTCGGCCAACGCTGGAATTTAACTCTACGGTCGTTATAGCAGCCAGCCCAAGGGCGGATCCAGGGGTGTTTCCAAGGTTTCCAGAAACTGGTCAGATCACCTCTGGCTAGTATTTGCATATGTCAGTCTTATAATGTCTATGCTTCCTTATAGCTATACCTTTATGTGTTGGAAACCAGTCATAAAAGTTTCTCGATCCGCCCCTGCAGCCTCTGTTGCTACCTGTGCAGATAGTTCAAAACTGGCAAGGGACTGACTCGCTGGCTTGCGATAGGCTGGGAACCTGCCCATAGGGCGGGCATTCAGCTAGTCTTACTATAATTCACGGGATCTAGAATTTTTACGTATGTTTGTTCAGCCATAAAATCGGCGCCTTGCAGAGAATCGGCTCGACACGCTCCGTGCCAGTTGAGGGACTGGGGGGCCATGTTCCTAGCGGGGTGCCGTTCGCCTAGCTGCCTTGCGGCCGAAATACGAGATGTCCTTCGTCAATTCTCCGCGGACCGACACGCCATTTTTAACATTATCGACGGCCCTTCCACTACCGGTCATTGACGTACTTGATACGAGCCATGCCAGTTAAGGGAGTGGGGGAACATGAGCTTAGAGGGGTGCCGTTCACCTAGCTGCCCTGCAGCCGAAGAGCGCGTTTCCTTTTCTTCCGCGGGACGAGACGCCAGTTTTAATGATCGGTCTCTAGGACTTTCGGTTACGGAAGATCTTATTCATTGTCGGCAAACGTTCGAATTAAACTCTACCGTCGTTATAGCAGCCAGCCTCCGTTGCTACCTGTGCAGATAGTTCAAAACTGGCAAGGTACCAACTCACTGGCTTGCGATAAGCTGGGAACCTGCCCGAAGGGCGGGCATCAGCTAGTATATTGCAAATTTGCAAGGTACTAAATGTACACAGATGTTCTAACTGACAAGTAATTCCTTCAGGCCCCAAATAGCTCATTCAGGATAGCGTCTTTGAACCAAAACCTCCTTTTCACTGTCACTCCTAATCCATGCACTCTATGGATCTGGAGGTTACTGGCTGTGGTCTGGTTTGTTGCTGTCTTCCCCTTCCCCCTCTTTCATTACCATGTGTAGTTCTCTACCCTGTCATTCATTACATCACCATGGTACGTAGACCATCCCTAAAGAGTGGCCTATTTCTAACTCTAGGTAGATTTGTTTCAGCATTTACATCATTGGATGTCATGCTATTTTAATGTTTAAGAAGTATGAACCGACCTGAACCATTCCTGTTACCATTGTCTTTGATATAAGCAGCTCACCTCATCCTCTGTGCATGTTCTTTGCTCTTGTACCTCCCTATAGGCACAATAGATACAGTGAGACATGAATTTACCTGAAAAGTAGGTAGCTATTGAATAATAATTAGAAACTGAGTTTGTGAACACATTTACTGTATGTGATGTGTGTGTGTGTGTGTGTGTGTGTGTGTGTGTGTGTGTGTGTGTGTGTGTTTCAGTGTTTGGCAGAAGCTGTGTGAGTATGCCAGAAGGGTGACAGATCTGCAGCCAACGGGTCTGGCATTTGGAAGGTTGAAAACTTGGTGTTTGCTTTGGTTACAAGTCTAGTCATACTTGTGAACCACAAACCACTGGAAAAGTAAGGAACTTGTGTAATTCTCTGTTAGGTGCTAGTGCACGTTTCCAGTTTTTAACACTGGTAGTGCAACGTATGCTAGTCACCTAGACATTACCAAGTGTAGGTGGGGAATTCTACGGCCAGGAGCACAGGATGGATACTCTGATGCCGTCACTCAAGGCTGTACCCCACCTCTATCATCTCATGGGTCTTTCAAGCCCATAGATGAGTACCCCTACTGCACTGACGGGTCCATGTGACTGGGGTGATAAGGCTGGTGTCTCCGCAGCCAACGGTACCACCGGTCTTGTTGCCACCTTCTGGCTTACCCCATTCATGGGGTCCACTTAGCCAAGTCTTGGCTGTGGTATTACAAGTACAAGTACAAATACGAGTACAAGTGTGTGTGTGTGTGTGCGTGTGTATGTGCGTGTGGCTCAGATGTCAAGTACCTCCATGAGGTGAGCCCCAGAAACACATTTGTGGCTAATTCTTGACATCCTGCTGTCCATATATTGTGTGGAGCAGTCCAGATTTTGATCGCAGTACACTAACTTTGGTCTTGCAAACCAAAGGTACGCATTGCACAAGAGAATGGCAGTGAACAATAGAGCAGGCAAACAAAGCCAAAAACAGAAACTATTCAGCAACAGAAATTGTCTGTTTGTTGATACATGGAATGTACACACATTAGTTGAGTCACTGGGTGTTAAGTGTGTTTGTAGGAAGGAGAACAAACCTGGTAACCATCATGATAATCCTGGTATGATTGATAGGAAGTTAGACCTACTTGTGAGGGAACTGAAGAGATATGGGATACCCATCTCAAGGATTCAAGAGACAAATGGTTTGGAAGCGATGTATGGACACTGAAGGGTATACCTTTTTACACTCTGGTTATCCACTACCATGTGATCAAGAGAGAGGATCTAGAAATGAAGGTGTTGGGATAGCTCTGGATAAGAAGGCAACAGCAGCATTGGAAGAATGCAGGAGAAGTGAGGGAAACAGCCAGTTTCAGAGTGGTGATGGCACATTTGATGTGGACAGGGCTAGGGAAAAAGAATTATGGGAGGCCTAGGAGAAGCACTGATACTCATGTATCAGTCATATGTGTTTAATCTCCCACTGCAAAGGCACCACCTGGCGTTAAGCAGACGTTTTTTGCAGACCTGCAGGATACACTTGCTAAGATCCCTCACAATGATATCCTATGTACATAGTGGCGTTGGGAGACTTCAACGCATGGGTGGGTGTGCTAGACGAGGACGGTAGCTTATGGTAAGGTATTCTGGGGGACATGTTAAGAGTGAGGGCAACACTTGGCAGGACATGAGCTACTGGAATTCTGTGCCACCCAGATTCTATCCGATATGAACACTTGGTTCCAGAAAAAAAGAAATACATCAGGGTACTTGGACCCATCCTGCAACCAAGAAGTGTCATGTGATAGACTTTGATAATCAGATCTGAGCAGAGTTTTTTTGCTGAGAAGTGAGAGTCATGAGGAGAGCAAACTGCTGTATGGACTGTATGCTAGTATGCAAGAGCAAAGCTTAATGTTGTACTCCCTCGTTTCACCAGTCACGACATGAAAAGTTGTTTGCCCTTTGCAGGATACACCACCCAGTGACAGTGAAACATCTGAGCAGAATCAGGAGGCCTTGAAGCATTGTATTGTGTCAGCAGCATAAGAATCAGACTGCAGAGGGAAGATGAAGAAGCCAGAATAGTGCTCTTAATTGTAGCCAAGAATAAGGCACACCTGAAAGCACTCCAGTCCAATACAACTACTGATTGAAAGTAATTTAGGAAGCACCAGAGAATTGTGAAGAAAGCAGTGGAAAAGGCCAAAAAGATTGGATATGCAGAGTTGCAAGAGAAGAGGAAGCAGTTGTGAATGATGGGCGTGCAAGGTGGGACAGTATTAGAAGATGGCAACAGATTCATGCTGGGAGATGACTAACTAAAACTAGTGCTGTCTTGAAATAGAATGGGACTCTAGCTCAGGGATCAAGTGAAGTTGCCACCAGATGGTATGAGCATTTTCTAAAGGTCCTCATCATTCGGAGTAAGTATAGAGATGACGTGATTGACAATATGCCTGTGCTTACACCAATTCAGAATTGAATTCACCCCATCTGAAGAAAACCTTGTGAGGCAGAATGCTGAAACTGATGTAGCAGGTGTGGAAAGAAGGTAGAGTACTGGGAGATTGGCAGGATGCAGTAGTTGTTCCAATTCCAAAGAAAGGGTTCTTACACATTGTGACAACTGGTGAGGGATAAGTCTATTGGATGTGGTAGGAGAAGTAATGGCAAGAATAATGAAGGAGAAGCTTGAAGCAGTTGCTGATAAGGTGCTCCCAGAGTCACCGTGTGTATGGATTTAGAAATGATTGGGGGCTATAGTGGATATGATCTTTGTGGCCGGGCACTTTGTGGAGAAAGCAAGAGAACACAATGAATTCTAGCTTGTACATGCTTTTTGTAAATCCAAAGAAGGTTTATGACAGTGTGCCCAGACAAGTTGTATATGGAAGGTCCTGAAGAAGTGTGGTGTGCCATCAAGCTACTGAGCTTTGTGGAGTCTTTTCATGAAAGGTGCATGCTGAAGTTAGAGTTGGTACTAAAACCATGCCGGAGAAGTTTGAAGTGAGGACTTAGGGTTAAGGTAAGTGTGGACTCAGACATTCAACATCTAAATCAGGGTTGTGATAGCCAACTGGTGAGTTGAAATTCTGCATGGAAGCAGGAGTGAACGTGCTGTACAAGCATGGTAGAAAACTGGGAGGAGGCCACACTGCTAAAGCTTGATTCAGAGAAGTGAAAGTGACCAAGACCCAGTTTGCCAATGATGCAGCACTGTATACAACATCATGGCACAGCTTTGAAGCAACAACTGCAAGTTTAGTGAAAGTGGCAGGTGGGTGGGTAGATTGTCAGTAAGTACCGAGAAGACAAAAGAATGGTTGTAAATTATGAGGAATTGGACGCAAGTGATATGAACTCAGTGCGAGTGGAGAGTGGTTCTGTGGAAGTAGTGAACCACTTCACATATATACCTTGGCTCTAACATCTCTAGAGAGGGGGACCTCACAGTGGAGTTAGACTGTAGAATTACTAAAGCAGCTAGAGCATTTGGCAGTCTAAGGAATCTCATCCTCCAAGACAGACACTTTCTATTGCCATGAAATTCCGAGTCTCATGCATTAGAATTGGCAATCATACTGTAAGAAGATGAGACCTGGGAATTGAAGGCTAAGCATGTGATGCATCTGAATTCCTTTTACAATTGCTGCATTGTGTCAATCCAAGGTGTGACCAGGTACCAGCAACAGAAGGAGAGAATTACAAGCAAATAGTGTCAATCTTTGGTATGCAGCAGTTCGTATTTGACTAACCCTAAGTGTGTGTGTGTGTGTGTGTGTGTGTGTGTGTGTGTGTGTGTGTGTGTGTGTGTGTGTGTGTGCGTATGCAGGCAGAATCATCTGTTACTACAAAGACCAGGGCTGCTCCGGAGATCCATCATACACACTAAGGCTAATGCTGCCTCACAAACATATAGGTTATAGGTACACTTATGTAAAGCACTTGCATTCATGAGTCATGTATGAATAAGTCAATACCAAGGACTGATATACAAACTTACTCTTCCTTGAGGCCTTTCTGCTGCAGCTGATCCTTCTTGTATCTCTGGACTTCCTTTTCAAGAAGTTGCCTTTGCATTTCACACTCTCTCAACTTGGCACCAACTTCACTCAGAGCATTGCTCATGTCCTTCACTCTCTTCTCCAAGATCATTCTCTCAGCTTCAGCTTTGGCTTTGCCCTCCTCTGCCTTTAACCAACGGTCATTTGCTGTCTTCAGTTCTGAGAGCTACCAAGACAGACAGCTGACAGTGAGTATGACATACCAGTCAATCCTGTGTACACTGGTGTTGCTGAGATGAAACATTGCAAAGTGTCTACTGATAATTGCTAATATGGAGGTAATAGGTTTGCAATGCATGTTTGCATGGTCTGTTTGTGTTTTTTGCTATTTCCAAAGATTAGCACAAAGCATGCATATTCAAACATTCCTAGCTAGGGGATAACCCCGTATGGATCTTATCATAAGGTGATCTAGATCTCATCCTACCATTTGGGCCAATTTTTCTATCCACGTTTTCAGTTTACAGGCATCTGCCATTTTCTCTACCTTCTTCTATGCAAGTTAGTCAGTGATCGTGAGCTGGATGCCAATTTGGCAATGGTATCAAAGTCCACAGCTCAGCGCAGTGACATCAAAGTCCACAGCTCAAAGGAAAGGAAGCAAAAGGAGGAAATTAGCCGCGACCACTGGGCTTAAACTTGGGACTTATGCTCTATTGTGGAGTATCAGTCATGCGAGCCAACAATCCTGGCCATGGCAATTTGCCCCCAGTTGCCTTAAGTAACAGCTATGAATGGGCTGCAATGCCTCAAGGTTGTGCTGTATGCTGGTAAGCTCAGCGGACGACTAGCATGTTGCATGGGCCACAAGTCTTGAGATGAATGGTAGCAGTGCAATGTCCTCTATCTCGCTATGTATGTTATAGTTAGTGTTCACTGTACCACCTTCTAAGGCACACAACAGATGCTGCCAAACATACAGATAATGTGGAAAACCATCTGGAAGACCACTAAGTGGTTCAGTACCACCTGTCCTACTGTATGTGACAACTAGTTTAACTTATTTATCCTTTGCAGCTTGTCTCATCATTTTGTATAGTCAGGCTTTACATAAGCCATCCATGCACAGAGGGCTTTAACTTGTACAACCCATACCAAGAGTTGGAGCTCAATGAGCTTCCTGGAATCTATACTTTTCTATGAAACTAGAGCAGCTTTAGGTCATGTCTGTTATAATTATTGGTATACAGTTGAGTTATTTTGTGGATTGCATTCAGCTTGGGAAGGTTGATGTACTGGACCTGACCTCACATTTTCCTCTATGGGGGAGGGGGGGGGGGGGGGGTCAACTGACACCTGATTAATTATTCCATGCATCTTGCAATAATTGTTAGCTGACTACAGTTAGAGTCAGGCCAATCACCAGGTGAAACACTCTCCGTATTTCTTCCAGACTCTATATAAATAAACTTTAAACTTGGATTAACACAGAATGATCTTACTTCTGTCCTTCTTCCAGACTTAACTGTACAATCGAATTAGCTGCGAATTCCTTCGCCAATGGACACCCTCCTCATAAGGAAAGGAAATTTGCAACCGTTGCAGTGCGCATATGCCGAACATTAAGGGCAGCACCGGACTAACCAAGAAGTCAAGACATTCAGGGATGATGAGAGCTCTTAGGAAGTTCCGAACCGACGACAACTGTCAGAACTCCAAGACCATCACTCAACCTTCATCACAAGAGTCAGCACCAAGGGAAAAGCAGGAGCCAGCTCGAGGGGAGTCAGCTCAAGAGAACAACCAGGAATCAGCTCAAAGGGGCCACATGAGTCAGTTCCGTTTAATTTGGAGGGCAATACAAGACACTTGACCTTGCAGAAGGAGATTCATGGTGGACGAGGAGTCAGCTGCGTGCAACTCTATAGCTAACTGCAACTGCAGCGTCTATAGCTATCACTCAGTAGCCAGGTTTGGAAGTGCTTTACATCAGAAGCACTGGCATCGGAAGCACCTGCGTTGGGCACCGGAGCAGAGGAGGGCGCCAAAACCATTTTGTGCTTTGGAAAGGGTTGGTTCTCTAATACCTGCTTCACAACAGGGTTGAAAACCTTGCCGACGTTTCGACCAGATGCTCTGGTCTTCTTCAGGGCAAAAATATGCTAGTGCGAGCACTGATCATATTTATAGCCTAGCATCTCATCATGCGCTGTCACCGGAAGCTTGAGCTTTGTTTATGCATTTGTGGTTGTGCACACGTACTTTTGCTGTTCTTTTCTGGGTGCCATTGACAGCAGCCATTGGCTAATGGTTCCCCAGGTTAAGTAAGAATTCCTAGCTCATACCCCTAAACTGCACATGCAAATGAAAGACAAGTTGTAAAATACACATGGATGCATGGAAAGATGGGAAAGGGAAAATGTCGATGACTAAAACTGGGCAAGAGCCAGTGCTCTCAAAATCTATATCTGGCCCTTTAAAACAGCTGGATCCTGATATTCTCACTGAAGAGCACTTTGAGCTCCACGTGTTCATGACTCAGCCAATGCCTAGATCAAATGCAACTGCATAGATGATTTTGCAAGTGTCATTTTTATAACTGTCCAGTTAAAGGGTATGTGGTATAGTGACTGCAACTACAAACTAACAACCCGCAACCTTGGTCACTGGCACACTAGCTGTGTAGTCACTAGTGTGACTCGAGAGGGATTGCAAAGACCTTCGTGGTTGAAACATTGTACCATTGCAATTACTGCATCTGTCTGCTACATAATAATGTGCCCATTATCACTACTGATTATAATCTATAGCATTAAACTTTGATTATGCTACACTCACAGAAGCTCTGTGGCCCTCCAGAGCTTGTTTCATGGCTGCCTCTGCTAGCCTTAGAGAAGCCTTCAGGCCCTCCTGGGCATTGTCCATTGCTTTCTTCATCATTTCATCCACGCCAGACCCAGTGACATTCAACTCTGAAGTAGGGACGCTTGCAAGAGAATCAGATGGGAGGTTTGTAAGGGCCTCGTCCACATCTGGATTTGCCAATTTCTCTGCTTCAATCTTGGCAAAATCTGCACATAGTGAATACAATTTAAGAATCTGCTTCGTGAAAGCCTACGTAAGTACTGCGACAAAGTGTACACATGTGTTTTAGTACTTAGTTACCTGCCATAAGCCTTTTAGCCACTATCTCATATTGAGGGACCCTTGATAGCGCATTGGTGAAACCGTCGAACCAAGCTCCTTCGGGGCTCCTGGTCAGCCGTCGCAACAGCGCCATCATCTTATCCTTGTCCGTCCGTTCGTGGTCCAGGTACTGACGGAAGTTCTGATCAACTAGTCTACTTGTGACCAAGTAGGGGAAAATGTGGATCGGGTTCACGCAGTCCACGAGATAGTCATAGTTGTTGAGAATGACTTCGTTCGCTGCGCCCTTCTGTAGGCAAGACAATCGCTCACGTTCCTTGTCCATGGTTGGAACGCTGCAACATTGGTTAGCTGAACCGGTTGACAAGTCTTAATCGGGAAAGAACTTGCGCCTCAGACTCTTGTACAGCAAACAACTTCCTTTGTAAAATCAGCGATTATATAACGAGATTCATTATCTAACGAAATTCATACCTAATCTTTATATAAACTAACTCTAATGAATGCCCAGTCCACACTGCATTTTAATAGAGGGTAGTTCACCTTGGAAAGTACCCTTTATGTCATGCACGGTGAGCAGTCCATATAAAGCTATTTCATTTCATGGGGGACATGTAACATTTGTGAACTGTTGCCTAGTAGTAGAATGACAATGAAAATGTGATTGTCCAGTGAAATCTTCACCTCAATAGTCTGTAGCTAGCTAGCTAGCTGGCTGCAGACCATTGCTAGCTAGCTACTACTATAGCTTCATAGCTATAGCTACTAGCTACATACATGTGCTACATTCGTATACTATACTACGTATACTGTAACACAACATGAAGCCATGATCAGTTTTCCAACAGTTAGCTACATTGCTATTCTATATAATATACACACATAACTAGCTAGCTAGCTGCAAGAGGCCATTAATATCATTATAGCTAATGTATTTATATCATATTTAGCTACTATAAGGATGTGAGTCACTGACATGTGGAGTGATGGAAAGACCTGCCTTTAGACTTGGCAGGCTGTCTTGCTAGCTGTCGATTTAGTTATGCATGAAATATTTCTGTTTGTGTCTGTCTTCCTTGCTTGTTATAGCACTGATGGAATAACCTGTGACAAAGTTCTAGCTAGTGCAAGAGTATGCCAATGCAATGGCTTACTTGGACATTGAGGTGGTGTCTTTGATGTACTTCAACTCATGCCCACTCATGCTGGTCCTTAAACTACACAACTGACAAAGGTGCTTCATTCACGATTATTTACCTTACCTTCACTTATACACTTATATTATCTTGAAGTTAGCTACATAATGTGCAGTCAATTCATACCCGCATGCATCCATACAGTAGTAACCCTCAAGTATCAAACTGAGATTATTATACAATTTGCATAAAGACATTATGTACTGTAACAGAGATCTAGACTGCACATAATTATTGTGTTCCACTTTCTCTTTGTGCTGCAACAACATTGTTGTAACTCACCCATGCAGGTGGCAGGTATGTTGAGCACTATTATAAGTGTTGGGGACAGGCCTTGTGGGGTACATGAGTATAATATTAAATTTATAGGTCTATGTGCAGAGCCAAACTGTTTGCCAGTGATTAAATCACCTCATTTAACACATCAGCTCCATCCCCTCCTGCATGATCCAAAAAACAGGATCCATAAGCTGTGTCCACCTAGCTAGCTGTGTTTGATCCTCAGTCAACCTCCCAGTAATTACTTGTTAGATGGTTGGGCTCTGCACCATTTTGCCACAAAACTGGTATGACATATTTAGTCAATTGCAAAGTGCAGCTAGTAAGGGCATGCTGCATTAAATTGAGTAATAATAATTACTGGCAATTACATTTACCAACTGCGCACATGTACACCAGTCTCGGCTCTACTGCATTGATGAAGCCAATCAGGGTAAACCAGCTGTCTGTGGCTCTTTGTAGGTTGCAACTAACTATACAAGGAACGCAATCATTGCATGCATGGTTGTGTGCTGGCACAAGCTGAAACAGTACTGATTGCCAGTTTTCTAGTGATACTCATATGAGCTGCTGTTAAACATTGCTCTCGCTGTAATTGCTGTTTTAATGAGCTTACATCTGGACTGGCATATAGCTGATACTGTGACATAATCATTACATAATAATGAATAATACAATTATTTTATAAGTAGTCAGACCATGGTGCTAAGGTGTATATAATTATACGGGTTAATCTTTTAGACATGCTTGTGCACAAAACATGATTACGAGCTAGCCAGCTGTTTCCATCATAAAATGCATGTCCAGAGTGTACCCAGCTGAATCATGCTATGCTATAGGAATACTTATGGCTACATGTGGGGCAGTAAGCTATAGCTATGTAATATAATATTTAGATTAATTTATTTGGTGAAACACAGCAGATATGCACATATGTATAATTGTGTGCAGTAATTAAGTGTTACTTTTCAAGTGTTGTAGATATATGTCTACTTTTTGTGGTATTTTTCTGTATATCCTCCCTTTATCTATAGCCATGTGGTCATTTTGGGGATGGACCCATTGCATGTGTAGGCCTAAAGTGTGTACTATCTAGTGAGTGTTGGCAGAGTTGTTTTAGCTGCATTTTATTTTGTCCATTGATCATTAATATATTGAGTATTGTTTGCAGCAAGTGCTACTATTTGTTTGTACTGTCAAGTTAGTACAATATGTGCCTTGCTTATGGGCTCACAGCAACCATGCCCATTCACATTTCATGATCTGCTATATATGCACTTCATGACATATTAATAATAACCTTGCAATCGCTACATCTGCAATTAGTTTTGCAAAGATTTAATGCAAGATTTGCAGTAATATCACTTGTGAAATTGTGCAAATTAAGGAAGTGAGCACATTCACCCTGCAATTATTTTGTATACATGGTGCAGGCAGATTAGAGGGCATTTACATTATGTATTATATTATATGCATGTGGCATGTGGAAGTCACACCAATTGTCATATAATTTATAGTACTTGCTTGTAATGGGAGTTGAGTCTGGCCCAGGCATCTACCTGTAGCAGGCTCTAGGTTAGGCACATGATGGTGTAATTTGAGGAAGAAATATGTCAGTATATTTCAGCTATAATATGTACATATGATACTATAGTTAGAATAATAAAATAATACAGATTCAGTGAAATATGATTATCATTCAAATTCAAAACATATATAAAACCATGTGCAAATTTAAAGTTATAAGGTAAGCAAGATACAATCCATGCTGTTCACAACAAGCTAAGATATGAAGAAGCCCTTTTAAATGGTCTCCTTCCTATAGTGTGCAGTGTGTCTTTGATAGTGATATATATGCAATGTCCTACACATGTTGGCAGGTGAGCTCACCATGCAGAAAGTAAAGGTGACCCGTTATGTCACTGGTCAGCGGCCAGTGTACGCTGGAGAGAGCTCCTCAGAGGAAGAGGAGGAGGATGACCTTCTTGTGCGGAGGGGAGTGGCTGAGATACAGGCCACTGGACCATCATACATGGAGGAGGCTGATGTGGCATGTGTGTGTGTGTGTGCGCGTGTACGTGTGCCGCGACGGTATGCGCGTGAGCGTGTATACATGCATTTACAAGTATGTGAGCATCTTTGCGTGTTTGTGTGTGTACTGTATGGGTGTTGATTGTGTGTTTGCGTTTACTATAGTATGTTATTTGTATTCAGAGTGTATGATTGTTCCATGCAAATGTATTTACTGCGTAAGACATTTGTGGTCATTGGTGTATGTTCACTAGTGCTGAGTGGTAGTATTTTTTCACTGTCTTGATAGTTGTTGGGGCAGTAGTCACAGTATTGATAACATTGCAATGCAAGCATGTGCACAGTTCAGTTTCAGAATGAAATTATTCTATGAATTGTACGTAACAATGGAGGTGAAGACTGACATTTTAAAGTCATGCGTACAATTGATAATCATGAATGATAGACTAGTCTAGAACTTAAGATGCATCAGTTGGAACTTCAGTTATTAAAATGGATAGGTACGTATATGCTGCTCTTATGACCCCTTAGTGACAGATATGCACATCAGTACGTATGCTCTAGCTCTGATGTCATTGTTAGCAGAAGACGGTGAAGAATTGTTAATACCACTTGGCCTTTCATGTCCAGCCCTTATTAATTGCTATGGGTGACCATCCTCAGGATTTATTTGGGTTAATTGAGCTTTCTTATGGACTGATTCAATAGCCATCCATTGTGTTAGGTTTAGGATTATGGCTAATGCTGTTATTTCATCTGCTTCGATCCATTGCACACCATAGCCCCAAGATCAATTCAATTGCTCAGCACTACTACGTTGACCAGAATGCTTTATGCCTGTGTCCCACTGTACGATGCCACATGTTCCTTTCATTTTCATCAGGTGATAGAGAAGCCTCAAGTGGAGGACAGGCGACTAAGGAGGTTACGAGAAGCTCAGGAGTCTTCTCTTTCCAGGTTCGTACCACTAGCGCTGTGTGTACTTGCCTAGTCTCATGTAGCCAACCACTATTTCTGCCTCCATTTTTAAATGCTGACATCATTGTTTCCCGACCGATTATGTCATCAGTTAATAATGGAGGGGAGAAAGCGGTCGGCTACGTGAGACTAACGCTTGCTATAGGTATCTACTGCCAGTCATGGCACTAGCAACTCACACTGCATGCTTCACTTATCAGAATGTGTCAATCAGTGTGATAAGTGAATGCAATTCTTAGCTTAATAGCCCCTATTTATATTACCTGTATGAATAGTTAGGCTATAGTGATTTTGCTGTAGGTACTTTACTTACCTGTACACATCCATACTACATACTATTGTTAATAATGTTGTCCCATTATCTTTGTGGGAGTTGTACTGTGCATACCCGCCTGCAGTCCATGCAGTTATAGTACTGTGGTTGGTGCTTCACTGCAGCAACCGTCACATTGCTGAGCCTGAGATTATAGAGGAGGGTGAAGTGTACAGGAGGAGGAGATATGGGGAGGAGTCTGAGGAGGAGAAGAGTGAGGAGGAAGAAGTGGATGAAGAGGTAAGTACAGACACAGGGGAGTGTTACGAGACAACAACAGATGCATACATAGGTTAGGAGGGGAAGGGTTATTTGGAGCAAGGGAGAGACTATGTAAGGGTGGAATGTGACGGAAGGGACATGAGTCATGTGCTTGTGAGAAGGATCTAGGAGCTGTGTGGGGACATCCAGGTCAGAGGCTAGTGCATATCTTATTCAGCTGCTCACCAGCATAGTATCAGGTTGCCCTTTCTGTGCCTAGGGGCAGGTGTTCAATGGTGTCAGAATGCTGCACAATGAGGAGCACCAAGGTGGACAGTCAGAGCCCTTGCACATTGCCCTAGAGACCTAAATACCCAGAGGTCTATGGCCAGTTTTGAACCCCAGCTTGGGGGAATTTAGGCTGTAGTGTCACCCCATTCTTGAAGCTCTTCAGCTGAGAAGATTGCATAAATGGATGCCCGCTACATTGCAGCCATACATTGTGCTCTTGATCCTTCCACATTAAGAACTGGACACAGCAGTCAACTCATATCTATCAATGGACCGTATATTAAGTACGTCCATGAAATATCTCTCTATGGTGGGCTAGTACTCTGGCATGTTGCTGAAGCAAGACAGTAGCCTGTATGATTATAAGTAGTGGATGGAACATGATGTTTCTAAGGGTACATGCACTGGATTAAAATAGATGCACATTGCCATTGTGACAGGACTGAGCTGTGCGTGTGCACTGTGCACGTGTTTGACTACGTGTGTGCATGTGCAGTCTGTAATCTCTGTACGTACGTACAAGCTTCTGTGTGATCAGTGTTGTAGAGTTCAATATGTTAACTATTCAGCTTACCAGACAATGTGTAACTAGAATGCACATGGTGCATATGTACATGTACACTTAAGTTTCTTATCTTTCCTGGAATGCAGGAAATGGAACGTCGGCGTGCTGCTGTACGTGAGCGAGCACAGCAGCTGGCCCATCAGGCAGCAACTGAGGAGATGTTGGCCAAAGAGGAAGAGATTGAGGCAGAGTCAGAAGAGGAGGAGGAGTCGGAGTATGAAGAGTACAGTGATTCAGAAGATGAACTGGGGCCCAGACTGAAACCAGTTTTTGTGAGAAAGTGAGATGCCTGCATCTTGAACAAATCGTAGGCTTTGCATTCACCCGAGGGCTCCGCATATTTCCGCTACGTATAGGTTTATTTATTCTCACGATTACACTGTACCAAACTGTACCACATGACACAGTCACGATGTTTTGGTACAGTACAGTTTACGGTTTTAAAAAGAACAGTTTGGTTTAGTTTTCATTGGATTGTGCAACGTCACATGTCTATTTGTCTATACAGATCTGACTGTATCACAGTGAAGGAGCGTGAACGCGTTGAGGCAGAAGAAGAGAATGTGGAGGCTGCCAGGAAGAAGCAGGAGGAGGAGAGGAAAAGGGAGTCGCAAAAAGTGGGTTACCCATACTCAGTGCGTGGTAGTCAGTATGCGTTCTGCTAGGAACCTTTTATCTTCATCTATTTGTGTCCTGTCTTTTGTCATGTGCAGTTGGTGAAACACATTGTTACAGAAGAAATGCAGAAGCAACAAGGAGGTGGGCACCTTCTAAGTAAACATATGTACGTACATCTTACAATCGTGCAGTTTATCACTGGCTTAGTAGTATTTTGGTATGACCAGTGCACCTTGCCAGTGTTGTGAGTGGTATGTCTTTATGGGGTCATGGGCAGGCTTGTGCAGTAGCCTATTTCATGGTAGTGTGCTCTATTTTACAGACACCTTGTTTATTTTGGTGCATCAGTATCTTTCTACTTACATAGACCATAGCAGTTAAATTTCATGTTTCTCATCCTACCTATTGGCCTCAAAGCCACATGGGTCGGTGGACAAATTACAAACACAGGGAACAATTGCACATTTTTATATGGCACAATAGCAAAAGAGTGCCAGGGGCCAAAATTTGTGGCTGTCACCCCTCTCGGGCAGGACACACAGCAAAGCTTCAAAACGCAATATTTAATGCGGGCTTAGTTTATATTAATACATTGTTTTTGCCAGCTCCTCTGTCAGGAAGTGTATGAGGGAGGGGATGAGAAACAGGAAATTTAATTGTTATGGCCCATACTAAACTTACTCTCTGCCTTTCAGTGCATGAGGAGGAGAAGGTGATCAACACAGATGATGAGAATGATGAGGAGGAGTATGAGGCATGGAAAGTGAGGGAACTAAAACGAATCAAGAGAGACAGAGAAGAACGAGAAATGTAAGTGGTGCGAGTTTCTTTATATCCAATGTACATATACATGCACAAGCTTAGACAGTGATCCAAGGCAGTTCCAGCGCACATGTCTACAAATGGCATTCCAGTTGCTGTAGGTTGTACACATACGTAGACAAGAGATTAGACCATGGCCTTTGGAGGATGGTGCTACGTAAATATACATAGTTGTACATATTTCCTTATCCAAAATGGTTTCCCTTCAAATATATCATCTGTGGATCTGCTCAGATTCTTCATACATACACATGTGTGTTGTATGTAAGGAGTTTGAGATCAGAAAATGGCCGTGACCAGTTTGCAGCTGGCTAAGGGACTTGCGTACAATATCGCACAATGAAATAATGATGGTAATACTTCGCCATTTACATGTTTCTTAAACCAGAAACAAGATAGAAATGTCTAGTTTATATCAGCAGGGAACATGCTGCAGTGGGTTGTCTTAGTAGAAGGCCGCCACTAAAACTCCTTCGCAGAGCACACTATGATTGAGTTTCCTTTGTTGCTACTACTTTACAGCAACCATCATACGTATTTCTCAAAGGGTGTGCACAGCAATTATGGCTTCCTAATAGTGTCTGTGAACTCCTTTCAGCTGTCGAAAATAAGATCGGAGTGTGAGCCCACCTCTTCAAAGAGCTGCACCTCACACTAGCTACCTTGTGAAATCATCAGTTGTACAAACTCTCATACCGTACGTATATTGCAAAATGTTCGTGACAGAAAAATTTTGCAAGCTGCATTATATTTCAAATAAATTTTGTGAAGTAAACTATACATATTGTTCAGGAAAATTTAATGAGTAATGCTGCAGCTCAAAGAAAGGGTGAGAGGTGCGAGTTTCCTGAATCTATAAACACAGCTATGAGCTTCTACTGAATCAGAGACTATATTACATTGATAACTAAAGGTTTCTATGACCAATATTGAAAGCAGTAGCATCTGAAATCGAGCAAACAAGTGATTCGTCAATATTCACTAATCAGCCATTTCCTGCTGTGTCGTTTGCTGCAGAATGGAGAAGGAAAGACAGGATATTGAGCGCATCCACAACATGACAGAGGAGGAGAGGGAGAGAGAGTTCAAGTCCAAAGCGAAGGTGGTAACCAACTTAGCTCCTAAAGGAAAGTATAAGTTCCTGCAGAAATATTACCACAGGGGGGCTTTCTACTTGGTGAGTGAAAGGAGCAGCAGCAATTGATTGTATGTGTTGTTCTGACATGTGGTCAGCAGCATTTCCCTTGCATCCTATGTTTTAGAATGATGAGACTAATGTGCTGAAGAGAGATGTGTCTGGAGCAACATTGGAAGACCACTTTGACAAGACCATCCTTCCCAAAGTCATGCAGGTAGGTAAACGGGAGCTGTTCTTACATTCATTCACAACTCTGTGCTGGGTCGGGGATCAAAGGCAGTGCCTTTGCGGACCTTATTTCATGCCCAAGACTGTGACTTCAACAGCACAGCGAGCACAGTAGTGATGTCTACATACTGTATGTAAGAATTGTGGTGGTTATGCTTATGCTGTATTATAGCAGAAACTAGAGCTATCCCAATACAGGGGTGGAAAACACTATCAGTCACCCATGAGAAAGAGAGGGTTGTATACCGTAGTAGTGTACTTAGTACTGATAGTGTTTTCTTCACTATCATGGATTGATTCAGTGCACTACCAGTGACATTAGGTTAAGTTTATGCATGATAGTGCAGTATGCAATTATCTTTGACTGTCCAAACATGCCTAATTTATAGGTCATTGTACATACGCATATGCCCATGCAGTAAGCAACCACTTGCCATAGCCACATGTGTACCAATTTCTACTGGTACACATCTCTAGACCAGTTATAGTGTCACCAGTGAAAGGCAATTTCGCCATAAATCACCACCAAAGCAGAGTATACTGACTGAACTATGTGTAGGTAAGTGTCGTATTTGCAGTTTGTTATTCCCCCTTGAGGTTGTTGGAATTTGCCTATAGAGTCACAACATTTCATAATGCTTGGCAAACTTAAATGTTGTTTGCGTGTGCTGGTGGCAGGCTGTGTCAGCATGTGTTTCATTCTCTGCTCTCAGGTGAAAAACTTTGGCCGCTCTGGAAGAACCAAGTACACTCACCTTGTTGACCAAGACACTACAGATGTGAGTAGCATGTACTATATGTGTGTAAAGATCAAAGCCCCTATATTGTTTTCAAATTAATGTTTTCATATAACTTCATATTACGGATATATATATATACTAGTTGCAAGGCCCCCGCCTTCGGAGAGCCCTGTAGGAGGGTCCAGTGTATACTGTAAAGTGATCAAGTGCTTCCTGTAGGGGGTCCTAGTGAGTCCTGTAGCTATAGAGGGGTCCTGTACGTTTTTCGCAGATCCAAGATGGCCGACGGTCGGTTCATCCTGGGTTTCACCACGCGCTCCTCGGCAGCAGCTTATTTTAGCACGTCTACCACCTTATATTGATGTGAGGTACAGCGTGCTACTGCTGGGAACGTTTGGGCACTCGTCGACGTTCGCGGGAGGAGTTCGCGAACAACGGTTGGGGTTTTTCTTTTGTATTGGCAGCATAGGAGCGTGTGAAAACCGTAAATTTTCTCCGTAAATCCAAGATGGCGGACGGTCGTTTGGAGGTTTTTCGCCGCGCGCTCCTCGGCAGGAGCTTCTTCGTGCACGTCGCCCCCCTTAGATCGAGACCGGGTGTGGTGTCCGTAATCTGGGACAGTTTGGTGTCCATGCGCCGTTGCTCGCGGGAGCACTTCGCGGACAACCGTTCTGCTCAATCCTTCTTTATATATAGAGATATACTAGTGGACAGACCCGCCCTTCGGGCAGGTCTCTCCGCGTGCTCGGCATATGCCAGCTGGTCGGACACAGGCTGGTAATACCATTGCTACTTAGGTCCCAGCTAGTAATGCACTGGCTGGTCATGCATGCTCTGGCAAAGGATAGTCCAGGCTGGCCTGGTGATGTCAGTGTGACTGACCTACCATGTGTGCATGCAATTTACATGGAAGATCACCGTAGACAAACAACGGATAATTGTAAGAAGCTGATGGTTTCTGTGTGTGAGACAACCCCCCTTTCCTTTTTCTCAGCCTCGGCATCGCGCTAGCTTGGGTGCAATCCTCGCACCTGCGCGAACGCCTAGGATACGGCATACTTTCTTCCAAGATCCAAGATGGCCGATGTTCGGTTCATCCTGGGTTATCGCCTCGCGCTCCTCGGCAGCAGCTTATTTTAGCACGTCTACCACCTTATATTGATGTGAGGTACAGCGTGCGACAGCTGGGAACGTTTAGGCGCTTTTCGTCGACGTTCGCGGGAGGAGTTCGCGAACAACCGTTGGTTCTTACTTTGTATTGGCAGCATAGGAGCGTGCGCGGAAAGCCGTATATTTTCTTCGTAAATCCAAGATGGCGGACGGTCGTTTGGAGGTTTTTCGCCGTGCACTCCTCGGCAGGAGCTTCTTCGCACACGTCGCCCCCCTTAGATCGAGACCGGGTGTGGCGTCCGTAATCTGGGAAAGTTTGGTGTCCATGCGCAGTTGCTCGCGGGAGGAGTTTGCGAACAACCGTTCTGCTCACTCCTTCTTTATATATATAGATATATTCCACCAAGTTTCACGTCTCAACGAGCCAAGTTACATTCATATACAAGATACCACTATGCATCAATATAAATACACCATACATTAAGTGTTATGCTATGCACATTTATATTAGGATTTTGCGGGCTGCTTGTAGAAGAACGAAGACCTAATTAAAAATTCTGCCTCATTTAAAAGTCTTAAAATCTCCCATACTTCAAAGGCACACCTATCACATGTTCGTGAGGGGTGCCTAACCCCCCGGGAATTATATTATATTATATTATATTATATTATATTATATTATATTATATTATATTATATTATTTACTTTAGATTAGTGGTGTATATTGTAACTTGCACTGTATATATATATAATATGCCAACCTACGGTTGTACGTCAATGCTTACATTTATATTGAATGTATTGGGCGAAGTATTGGGTATGGGGAATTTATAATAATAAATAATAATTGATCTTATTTAATGTGGGGAACCTTTAGCCAGAAGGCTAAAGGTATATTGTCGGCCATTTTATTCGGCCGGAAGTGGACCGTGTGCGAGGCCAAGGGACTTTGAAAACCGGCTTCTAAGCAACGTCTTAGCGAACTTTGGACGTTTTCTTTCACCTCTGATCCTGGAACAGACTCTTACAGCACTTCTGGCGTCGGCCAGAAGTGCTGTAAGAGTCTGTTCAAAGACACAGCTTCGAGACAGCGCCCAACAGGTCATCGACTACGCCCCGCGCCTTCTTCGATAATGGCTGCGCCCGCCTCAGAGGACTTCACTCCGCCGCCTGGAACACATGACAGGAGCAACGTAGAAACTGGTGAACGCCGTGATATGTAGACGCTAACATTCTTCAACCGTTTGTAGCGTTGAAAAGCTTAACTCGCACGGTTGCCCTTCTGAATGCTCTTCAGAACCTGGCCCATGCGTACTGCGCTGTAGCAAACGTACGTAGCTTTTGCCATCACAGACCACTAGCTACTCTGGCGACTGTGAGTTCCTTGGTACATTATGTTTCTGTAATTACTCACTGTAAATGCATGTGATATAAGCAGTCATGTGTCTGTCTTTGCTGGAGATTCCTCTTTGCATGTGTGTGTGTGTGCGTGTGTGTGTGTGCGTGCGCGCGCGCACGCGTGTGTGTGTGTGTGTGTGTGTGTGTGTGTGTGTGTGTGTGTGTGTGTGCATGCGTGTGTGTGTGTGTGTCTCATGTGTCTGGTGATAGTGGTGTGTGTGTGTGTGTGTGTGTGTGTGTGTGTGTGTGTGTGTGTGTGCTGAGGTTACTGAGGTATTAAGAAACGATGTCATGTTTACCTATTGTGAGTGACAGAGCTGCGACCGAAGGGAGCAAGTATTTCGAGTTGGGGCGGCAGCCCCACGAGTTTTTAACTCGAAATACTTGTTTATATGACATTACAGTGATGCAGCATTCAACCCTCATTTAATACGTTTACTTATTCAATTTTGGTATTACAGTACGTATGTAATGAGGACAAAGGTTTATCAGGTATACACGCCAAGGGCGAAGCCTGAGGCTGAGTATATTCGATGAACCCAAATCTGAAATATATAACGGACTTGTATCAGTATGCAAACAATGAGATTCATTCATCATAATGGCGGCAGTACGAAATTTGATTCAAATGCTAAGTGGCCAATCAGCACTAATTCAATGTCCCTAAGAGCTGCTGTCCTTGACAACTACAGACAGAGTCAACAAAGAAGAAGATCAGAGGAAACCACATTGGAGCTGACAGCAGCACAGACTAGTCCAAAACATGTATTGAGTGCTTTTTCCTTTTTGAGGGATGGAGGAGCTGTGCAGAGCCTTCTCACAAGTGGTCACAGTTCCTGAACAAGCTGTGGTCACTGACGAGCACTTTCCTTCACCTCAGTCGTCACTGCCTTTGTTCCCTTGAGTTTATCAGTTCCATGGTATCCTGTGCTGCCACTTCGTCTTTGTATGATACTGTTTCTTTGTGCACCATCAGTTATACAGTTTTCTCTGCTGACCCTACTGTCCTGCTATATGCTGTATGTGACGTCGCTGCTGGCATCTACCGTCTTCACCATTGGTGCTATGCATTTCTGCTTCGTTTAACCCTCTCTCTTTCATCGATCGCTGTTACCTCTGCTGTCTTCGAACACTCTCTCTTTCAGCTTGGAAGTTAGCCTAATCCACTACATACATGTGCAACAGTGTGAACAGTAATACTGCTTTCCTTGAGTATGACTACTCAAGGACATGTTCTCTCTGGTCCTCTCCTTGCTCAGTTTGACTCTGCCTGGACGCAGCAGACCCCAGTGTCCCTCAAGTACCAGAACTTGGGAGGAGGAAGAAAGCCTGCCTTTGAACGACCATCGAGGAAGAAGAGGAAAGTGGAGTAGCACTAGAACTGCATGATTTCTGCTTGAGGAATTGTTTTAACATGACGGCAATAAGCTGTTAAGTACACCTGATAGGCATGAGACCAGCCTGTGGACTGTATGTTGCATGTTTATGCATGCTATACTGATTGCAGACCAGCTTGCATGTTCCTAATGATAATGTGTATGATTGCATGTATGCACTCATTTAGCCACATGCACAGTCTACTTCAATGCTCCCATTTATGCATGTACATATGATGTATGGAGCTAGCACAAGCTGAGGCAGTGGTTGTCAGATGAATTTGCTGTATTAATTACATATTCATATTTATGAACAGCTATCAAATATTGCTCCCATAGTTAATTATCAATAATGTTTTATCACCTAGCCTACACATCTGGCCATGGACTGCATTTACATGTGACTGGTGTGTTTAGCTGGTACTGTACGGATACTGTCCATGGCTGAATCATATGCATGCTATTAAATTAGCTTATTATAACAATATTGTGTATGTGTGCATGTGCATATAAAGCATTTGAATCCCCTACAAAGCTGCATGAGAGGTACGTAGTAAATCTATAGCATACAATATAGCAGTTAAGTGATTGGATTTACTTGTGCTGTAAGTGCACACTATATACACTGCACCAAACACTGTAGTTTACAAGTGTTTAACACTGTTTGTTAACCTACAGTAACAGGATAGTATCCATAGTTTAACAGACTCCTTGTTAACTCACTGTGTAACTATGTTAAACCAGGCTATGAATATTATAATTATATTCATTGAAGCACCAAATATATTCATAAGCCAAATGTTCACACCTGAAACCTCAGCTAGGACCATAATATATATTATGCCATAAGGAATGCCTGCTACAACTATTAAGTATTTCATATAAATATTAATGTATTAAATAATAATATCCAATCCTGTATAATTTATAATATTATAAAAACAACACGTCATGTATTGTCAAATAAGTAACACAATTGCCTATGTAAAACCATGCATACAAACGCATGGACGAATGGAGGAAGTTTCCATTGCATGACATTGTGCAAACAATAGGCAAAACTAATGTAACTAACAAGCTAAAATGAATGATACAAGTCATAACATAATGGCAAGGCCAGAAAACTATTAAAGTTGCTTTCGTCTCCCAGTTTTATTCTTCTCTTGGTCTAGCTCCGGCAGATGGATACTAAGTATACCAGCTGCATGCGTAACAGCTCCAGATCACTGCAGCACAGAACATACATAACATGCTCATTACAGTTCAGAGCAACAGCAGACTAGAGGAATGTAGTACAGAATTGACATCATACATGCACAGAGTTCATCCGATAACTTAGTAGGCAACTTACATAAGGATGACAGGCTGAATGCAAAAGGCCAGCAGGGGTCATGTGAATCTCTACACCACTCCAACAGGAATACCTGTGTACGTATTGCTGGCTTTACATCAGGTTGATAACTGTGCATGAGCAGTGAGTGCTTACTTTATTAGTTGTGTTCTGATACTGCAGTTTGGTGTTGCGTGCCTGGACATTTGACCAGTGTGAAATACATTCTCAGTTCATGGACATACTCCTTTGTGTGTCCATTGAGTCGGTCAAACTACATCCGCAATGCAACAATATGGAATGAATTAGCCACCTGTCCAATGATAGCATGCATGCTCTGACAATAAATGCAACTTATCTTCATTGAGCCAGCTGGGACAGCAGAGCAAGCTGCATATTATCTTCAGGCGGTCTGCTACTGTTCTACTTCCACGTCCTAGCCCATCTGAGTCAATAAGATGCGCCTACAATATGAGTATGACATGCCCATTCATTTTTCTAAAGACTTCTATTAGGAATATGCAGACACTGTCAGAAAGGGCCCAGCCAATAAATAAAAGAAGGGTTAAAGGTGCAACACCAGATCCCTGCAGCATGGATCAAACCACCAAGCGTGTAGTTATCAAACCAGAAGTGTCCCCGGTTTTCACCAACACTGAGCATATCCAGCGCCACACATGGATGCAGCACCAGATCCCTGCAGCATGGATCAAACCACCTAGATGTAGATCCTAAACATTAACCACTTGACACTAAAACCTGCTGCATGCTATAAGGAGGAGGTTATCCTCGCCTCACTTATACAGTGGGCTGGTCAACACGGCCTCAGCAGCAGGCTAATCTAGAATGCTCCAATGCTGAGCATATCCAGCGCCACACATGGATGTAGCACCAGATCCCTGCAGCATGGATCAAACCACCTAGCGTGTAGTTATCAAACCAAAAGTGTCCCCGGTTTTCACCAACACTGAGCATATCCAGCGCCACACATGGATGTAGCACCAGATCCCTGCAGCATGGATCAAACCACCTAACATGTAGTTATCAAACCAGAAGTGTCCCTGGTTTTCACCAACACTGAGCATATCCAGCGCCACACATGGATGCAGCACCAGATCCCTGCAGCATGGATCAAACCACCTAGATGTAGATCCTAAACATTAACCACTTGACACTAAAACCTGCTGCATGCTATAAGGAGGAGGTTATCCTCGCCTCACTTATACAGTGGGCTGGTCAACACGGCCTCAGCAGCAGGCTAATCTAGAATGCTCCAATGCTGAGCATATCCAGCGCCACACATGGATGTAGCACCAGATCCCTGCAGCATGGATCAAACCACCAAGCGTGTAGTTATCAAACCAAAAGTGTCCCCGGTTTTCACCAACACTGAGCATATCCAGCGCCACACATGGATGCAGCACCAGATCCCTGCAGCATGGATCAAACCACTTAGCATGTAGTTATCAAACCAAAAGTGTCCCCGGTTTTCACCAACACTGAGCATATCCAGCGCCACACATGGATGTAGCACCAGATCCCTGCAGCATGGATCAAACCACCTAGCATGTAGTTATCAAACCAAAAGTGTCCCCGGTTTTCACCAACACTGAGCATATCCAGCGCCACACATGGATGCAGCACCAGATCCCTGCAGCATGGATCAAACCACCTAGCGTGTAGTTATCAAACCAAAAGTGTCCCTGGTTTTCACCAACACTGAGCATATCCAGCGCCACACATGGATGCAGCACCAGATCCCTGCAGCATGGATCAAACCACCTAGATGTAGATCCTAAACATTAACCACTTGACACTAAAACCTGCTGCATGCTATAATGAGGAGGTTATCCTCGCCTCACTTATACAGTGGGCTGGTCAACATGGCCTCAGCAGCAGGCTAATCTAGAATGCTCCAATACTGAGCATATCCAGCGCCACACATGGATGTAGCACCAGATCCCTGCAGCATGGATCAAACCACCAAGCGTGTAGTTATCAAACCAAAAGTGTCCCTGGTTTTCACCAACACTGAGCATATCCAGCGCCACACATGGATGCAGCACCAGATCCCTGCAGCATGGATCAAACCACCTAGATGTAGATCCTAAACATTAACCACTTGACACTAAAACCTGCTGCATGCTATAATGAGGAGGTTATCCTCGCCTCACTTATACAGTGGGCTGGTCAACATGGCCTCAGCAGCAGGCTAATCTAGAATGCTCCAATGCTGAGCATATCCAGCGCCACACATGGATGTAGCACCAGATCCCTGCAGCATGGATCAAACCACCAAGCGTGTAGTTATCAAACCAAAAGTGTCCCCGGTTTTCACCAACACTGAGCATATCCAGCGCCACACATGGATGCAACACCAGATCCCTGCAGCATGGATCAAACCACCTAGCATGTAGTTATCAAACCAAAAGTGTCCCCGGTTTTCACCAACACTGAGCATATCCAGCGCCACACATGGATGCAGCACCAGATCCCTGCAACATGGATCAAACCACCAAGCGTGTAGCTGTCAAACCAAAAGTGTCCCTGGTTTTCACCAACACTGAGCATATCCAGCGCCACACATGGATGCAGCACCAGATCCCTGCAGCATGGATCAAACCACTTAGCACGCACGTAGTCACTAAGCCAACAATGCACTCAAATTTGTCTCCCAAGGTTATGCTCCCCCAGCAGTTGAGCCAGGCTTCTCTACATTCATTAGACACTGCATAGTAATGCCACTTATCTCTGTTTGTCTTTTTATGTACAAATCTGTACATTTTTTGTGATACCAAACAACACACCAGATCCCTGCAGCATGGATTAAGTCAGCACATTCACACACAGAGAGACCATAACTAGCTTCAACGTGCAGTAATTGCTATTGCTAGATTGCCACTTCCAACTGCCAAAACCTGTACAGTGGGCTGACGCAACACAACCTTGCAGGAAGCACTATATAAGAAGGCTTCTCTATTGCTGAGTCTATTCAGCACTGTTTTGAGGAATAAAGTGCTGACACAGTAAGAGACAAACACTATAGCTACGGCAAAGCATGAACAAAGTAGCTAACTACACTTGTATAGAGCAGAAAAGTACATACCTAAATAATTCAAGGTCTTTACTGAGCTCTGCAACAGGCACAGTCGTGTTGACATGGACTTCTACCTTGCTTCTACTTTCAGCACCAAATCCCTGCAGCATGGAATGTGACACCAACCACTTGACTAAGAAGATACATACAGATACGTGCATGTACACAAATATCTCAAATGGGTGTCCACTGTTGAGTCTAATCAGCACCAGTAACACAGCTATTCTGTTCCTATCTACGGCTTTGACCATGTAGCTATGTATACAGCATCGCTAGTCACGATGACAGCTAGCTGACAATGGCCAGGCAGCCCGAATAATGGACAATGGGCGCCTACTACAGACTAAGATAAGATCGCAGTCAAAGTTTTCTGCCGTTAGGTATCACAGCATCTGTTTACCACCCGTTACCTGTTAGGAAACACAGACACAGCATCTCCATGGCAGACTATGTCACTCCTGTCCTGTCATCTTTCAGGCAGCAACCGCGGACATCGCGCCAGATCCAGGATACCCCTCGTAGTCTTTTGTGCACTGGTTTATCACGTGCAATTGCGCATGCGCAATGTGTTGAGACGTCACCGCGGTTGGTTTGAATTGCGATGCTAAGGCAGACAGACGATCGCAGAGTAGAAGCAAGGTAGAAGTCTATGTCAACACGACTGTGCCTGTTGCGGAGCTCAGTAAAGACCTTGAATTATTTGGGTATGTACTTTTCTGCTCTACACAAGTGTAGTTAGCTACTTTGTTCATGCTTTGCCGTAGCTATAGTGTTTGTCTCTTACCAAGTCAGCACTTTGTCCCTCATAGCAACGTATGGCAGATATTGCGCGGTCAGTGCTACACCCAACGATAGATAAGGAACGCCAGAAGGAGCCACACCTGTGTCAGTAAGCCTACTAAGGATGAGAATGTGCGTGGTAGCTAAGAAATGTACTAACAAATATATGTCTGTCTCGGAATGTCCAGATCTTCCTGTAGATATGATTGTTACTTCCTTCTTGTGTTGTCTTGCGCAGCGCACAGTTTCCTGAGTTGCAACAAAAGTTGAGGAGCATTCTGCAGGAGAATGAGGGAGACTCAAACACGTAAGTGAAAGAGGCTAAGAGTTTAGAGCCTTCTTTATTATGCATAGTATGCAATGTCTTACACAGTTTTTGCCTCTGTCTTTATACAGCTTCATTTAGTGTTCATTTCATTTGAAGACCAAGGAATCCACTGATGAGCACAATCAAGTAGCGGTCAAGGAAGTACTATAAGGTAAAGCAGTGGTAGTGGTATACTACAGCATTAGTGTGACTTGTACAAGGGAGAAATGCTAGCAGGTGCTTAATAGTACATGTTTCACTATTTCACACAGAACGAGATTGGCCAAGAGGTACCTGTTATTACCCCTGGCGAATAAAGTAAAGAAGTCAAAGGTACCTAAAGCACCGTGAAAGTGTTCTAGAGTGAACATTTTTTCTGAGGGCATAAACCTTTTACCTTTACTTACCCTTTCAGCTGTTTTTTATAGACAGTGTCTATGATTTATTGTACTGATAATATATGTAATAATTTGAACACTTATACAGTTTGGACAATAATATAAAAGTACATAACTAAATACAGATACATAAGCTATACTACAATACAAAAAGGTATAGCACAGTATTATAGTAAAAATATTCATAGCTACAATAATCATATTCATAGTGAAAGCTACATCAAACTTAATATTCATAGTGTACATAACCCCCAAACCACAGTGAGTTTCCATAGTTTAACAGACTTGTGGACCTAGGATAACAAACTCTGCTAAACACCCTGTTAAACAACTGTAAGTTTTTGTGGTTTAACAGAGTTTATGGCTGTACAGCAACAGAGTTTGTTAAACTATTGTGTTTGTACAACAACAGGCTGTTTAACAAGGGTGTAAACTACTGCCTTTGGTGCAGTGATAGCTATAGATCCTGCTACAATTTTAATTGCTATGCATTAATTCATGCATTGCCCAATGTATAAGGTGCATGGAGGAGGCACATGATCATGACATGTGCATAGGGTGTGTGATGAATGTGGAAATTGTATTATACCATTCCATATAATTAATATATTATGAATAATGTTGACCATAGCACCAGCTTGATAAGGTTAATTGACCTGATCTGGTCCCAGCAAGCATGAGAGCGATGACTGAGGAAGAGTAATATAATTATTTTTATCAGCCATGAATACAATAGCTAGATATAGCTAAGTCTGTCAAAATAATTCTATGTTGAATTGAAAACTGAAATTAAAACAAAGTTACAAAGTAGCTTCAATCCATGCTGTTAACAAGCTATATATGTATATAGGACATGTTACACTTCAGCAAGATAAGTACATCATGCACTTCTTTGACTTCTACAAAGAAAAGAGGAAGAAAGGCAATGATGAGTGGCTTCTGATGTAGCTTACCATAGAGTGGGAACATTTCTTACACTTTATATTTCTCGTTTCACACAATATGATTGCGATTCAGAAGACTTCACAAAAAATATATTCATGCACAGCATTATATACATATCTGTAAGAAAGCATTTTAAAGCAAGATTGTGACTTGCTGCAGTAACTGTTACATACATTGACACTTTGTCATGTCCATAATGTGTGAATGCAACAGTATCCATTGTCCTCAGTACATCTAGCTCGAGTGCAAGAATGACAATACCACAAAACATTGGCACAGCCCACACACTAGCTCAGTCCTGTCAGGGGATAACACTTACACACATTGAGGATGCACAACATGGTAGTGTGTTGGTGGTGATGGATGGGATAGGAGACCCACCTAAAGTGATTGCTACAGCTAGGTGCTTACTTTATGTTAATTGTTCTTAAAGCCACCTTCCTCTAGGAGATACCTCACTACCTCCTGGTGTCTCTTCTGATTGGCAAGTGACAGACATGTGTCTCCACTCTTGGTGACAGAGAACCTCTTGTCTCCAAATAAAGGAAGCAGATACTTCACAACTTCCAAGTGGCCATAATGAGCAGCATGATGGAGAGCAGTGTGTCCTTTCTGTCAAATAGAAAAGAACGTTGTAATAATTATACATCCACAACAGGCAGTCACTTCACACATGACATGTTTACAACAGAATGAAATAGTGTATTTGCCTTCATTGTACAGTGTTCACATACTCTACATGAAGAACAACATGACCCAACTAACACCATGTACTGCAGTGACAACAACTGGCACACATGTACCTCAAGTACAGAATGAGGATACACACAATGTCACAAACCATTTACTGGTTTGCATTTAGCCAAAAGAGGCAGGCAATGTGTTTAGCATCAAAGACAATGTAGAGTTCAGTGTGCCATGGAAATGCCATACAATGCCACGGCAACAGGTACTACAGATACAAGTGCATAGTGCACTAAAAATTATCCTTAAATTAAAAGGGATTAAATTAAGAATGGCCAGCAGAAATAGCATAGAAACAAGCAACTTCAGCACTATAATAAACCACATTCCTGCATGTTGAGTTCATTTTACATTCCAATAATTTCCTTGCAGCTACAGGGAGCAACCTAGCTCATGCATTTGGGGCCATGTAGGGAGGAAGATACTTCACAACTTCCAAGTGCCCACAATAGCAGCAATATGAAGGGCTGAATGCGTTGCTTCTGTCAATGCATAGAAAAGGATTTACAGTATTATATAGCAATGTCCACAGCTCACTTCACTCATGTCACTTCACTCATGACTTACTTACGTACAAACAGAAAACAATAATACTACCGTGCTGTCAGATAGTACAAGTGTGTTAAATGGGATACTGCCAGACAAAAACAACTAGTATATGCCAGCCATACAGACAATCACATGCCCAGCCACATGGTGTCATCAACAGGACATGTTCACACACTCACACACTCACACATACACACACACAAACACACACATGCACACACACACACACACACATGCACACACACACATGCACACAAAAACCAAACACAAACTAACCATCCAACACCACCATAATCCGAACAATGACATGTGTGGGAATGCACCTACACTGACAGCTAACACAACACTGTCACTAACAGCTCCTCCTACTGCACCTGGTAGTGTGGTGAACATGAACTACACTCACATTGTTCACTTCATCCACTGTGCTTCCAAACTCATCCAACAGCATTCTTACCAACTCAACACTTCCACCAAATGCAGCCAACAGCAGAACAGTGTTGCCGTACTGTGAATGGGAAGGAGAAGCACTTGACACAGTGCACAATAGGCAGTCACTACACACATAACATTAACAACAAAATGAAAGTATCAGGTAATGCGATGAGCAACAAAGGACAATGAAGTTGAGTGCAGTGTGGACACAGTGCAATCACTAACATAGTCAGTACAGCACACTGCCAGGTTTGATGCCAGCTAGTCTGGCTAATAAATACACCATGCAATGAGGGAAGACAAATCTGGAGAATAGTATTGGAAAGATAGCATGTACGTACCCAATTAAGTCAAAGGATAAACACCTCAAACCTGGCACCCTGCATACAATGGCTATAATGCCAGTACATCTGGAAGAGTCAAAGTTGTCACTTCATTTGAAACGTTACCTCAAACCTCACACTTCAACATATCACTGACAAGGATGTATACATGTGGTCCGATGATTCTTACACAAATAATTATGGGAATGTAGCCAAATCTTTGCAAAAAGTTGAGTGAAGTAAGTCAATTGGTATGTAGTGGTACAATGGTGGGGGCAAAACCGCACTCTGATTGGTGTACATCTCTCACATGACATAACAACACATACACATAGACCACTTGAAGTTTATTAAAGACTGTGTACTGCATTCATTGCATGTGCATCCTGATAAACTTTAGTGGTGCCTTAGTTTGTACAACCACACCAGTACCCACACACAAAACTGTTTAACACATACAAACAGAAACACACACCTTGTCCCGGTCCTGTGGATCCAGATTCAGTTCCTCAATGAAGTACTGAGCAACAGCACATTTGCCCATTTCTGCTGCCATATGCAGCACAGTCCGTCCATACACATCCTTGGCATGGATCTTGTCCTTGCATTTGGGGTAGAGAAACTTCATCATCTCCAGCTGTCCACCTTCTGCAGCTAAATGCATGGCATTCTGGCCATTCTACAGGTATCATTGGTGACAAAACAGGACATTCATTTAAAACATAAAGTGATGCACATCAAACTCAACATCACATCAACTTCAACCAATGGTGTGTGGATCAATAGAGACTGAGATGTGTATACAGTACGTACATGTGTCACCAACAGGATACAGCCACACAGCCACACATACCACATACACAGACAACCCACATGGGCACACACTAACACACACACAAGTTACACAGCCAGATACATGTCTAACATCCAACACCACCATGATCCAAACAATGACTTGTGTGGTAATGCACCTACACTGACAGCTAACACAACACTGTCACTAACAGCTCCTGCTACTGCACCTGGTAGTGTGGTGAACATGCACTACACTCACATTGTTCACTTCATCCACTGTGCTTCCAAACTCATCCAAAAGCATTCTTACCAACTCCACACTGCCACATAGTGCAGTTAACAGCAGAACAGTGTTGCCGTTCTGTGAATGGGAAGGAGAACCAACTTACGCTGTGCACAATAGGCAGTCACTACACACATAACATTAACAACAGAATGAAAGTAGCAGGTAATGTGATGAACAACAAAGGACAATGAACCTCAGTGCAGTGTGGACACAGTGCAATCACTAACATAGTTAGTACAGCACATTGCCAAGGTGTGATGCAAGCTAGTCTGGCTAACATGTACAACATGCAGTGAGGGAAGAGATATCTGAAGAATGGCACTGAAAAGATGGCATGTGCATAGCTATGCACACAATTAAGTTGATATAAAGACACCTCAAAACTGCCACCCTGTGTACAACGGCTATCACACCAGTGTATCTTGGAGTGGCAAAGTTGTCACTTAATTTGCTTCAAATGTTACCTCAAACCTTGCACTTCAACATATCACAGACAAGGATGTATCCATGTGGTCCGATGATTCTTACACAAATAATTGTGGGAAATTAGCCAAATCTTTGCAACAAGTTGAGTGAAGTAAGTCAATTGGTATGTAGTGGTACAATGGTGGGGGCAAACTGCACTCTGATTAGTGTACATCTGTCACATGACATAACAACACATACACATAGACCACTTGAAGCTTATCAAAGACTGTGTACTGCATTCATTGCATGTGCATCCTGATAAACTTTAGTGGTGCCTTAGTTTGTACAACCACACCAGTACCCACACACAAAACTGTTTAACACATACAAACACAAACACACACCTTGTCCCGGTCCTGTGGATCCAGATTCAGTTCCTCAATGAGGTACTGAGCAACAGCACATTTGCCCATTTCTGCTGCCCTATGCAGCACAGTCCGTCCATACAAATTCTTGGCATGGATCTTGTCCTTGAATTTGGGGCAGAGAAACTTCATCATCTCCAGCTGTCCACCTTCTGCAGCTAAATGCATGGCATTGCCACCACCCTACAGGTATCATTGGCGACAAAACATGTCATTCATTTAAAACATAAAGTGATGCACATCAAACTCAACATCACATCAACTTCAACCAATGGTGTGTGGATCAATAGAGACTGAGATGTGTATACAGTACGTCCATGTGTCACCAACAGGATACAGCCACACAGCCACACATACCACATACACAGACAACCCACATGGGCACACACTAACACACACACAAGTTACACAGCCAGATACATGTCTAACATCCAACACCACCATGATCCAAACAATGACATGTGTGGGAATGCACCTACACTGACAGCTAACACAACACTGTCACTAACAGCTCCTCCTACTGCACCTGGTAGTGTGGTGAACATGCACTACACTCACATTGTTCACTTCATCCACTGTGCTTCCAAACTCATCCAAAAGCATTCTTACCAACTCCACACTGCCACCTAGTGCAGTTAACAGCAGAACGGTGTTGCCGTTCTGTGAATGGGAAATTAAAAGGGATTAAATTAAGAATGGCCAGCAGAAATAGCATAGAAACAAGCAACTTCAGCACTATAATAAACCACATTCCTGCATGTTGAGTTCATTTTACATTCCAATAATTTCCTTGCAGCTACAGGGAGCAACCTAGCTCATGCATTTGGGGCCATGTAGGGAGGAAGATACTTCACAACTTCCAAGTGCCCACAATAGCAGCAATATGAAGGGCTGAATGTGTTGCTTCTGTCAATGCATAGAAAAGGATTTACAGTATTATATAGCAATGTCCACAGCTCACTTCACTCATGTCACTTCACTCATGACTTACTTACGTACAAACAGAAAACAATAATACTACCGTGCTGTCAGATAGTACAAGTGTGTTAAATGGGATACTGCCAGACAAAAACAACTAGTATATGCCAGCCATACAGACAATCACATGCCCAGCCACATGGTGTCATCAACAGGACATGTTCACACACTCACACACTCACACATACACACACACAAACACACACATGCACACACACACACACACACATGCACACACACACATGCACACAAAAACCAAACACAAACTAACCATCCAACACCACCATAATCCGAACAATGACATGTGTGGGAATGCACCTACACTGACAGCTAACACAACACTGTCACTAACAGCTCCTCCTACTGCACCTGGTAGTGTGGTGAACATGAACTACACTCACATTGTTCACTTCATCCACTGTGCTTCCAAACTCATCCAACAGCATTCTTACCAACTCAACACTTCCACCAAATGCAGCCAACAGCAGAACAGTGTTGCCGTACTGTGAATGGGAAGGAGAAGCACTTGACACAGTGCACAATAGGCAGTCACTACACACATAACATTAACAACAAAATGAAAGTATCAGGTAATGCGATGAGCAACAAAGGACAATGAAGTTGAGTGCAGTGTGGACACAGTGCAATCACTAACATAGTCAGTACAGCACACTGCCAGGTTTGATGCCAGCTAGTCTGGCTAATAAATACACCATGCAATGAGGGAAGACAAATCTGGAGAATAGTATTGGAAAGATAGCATGTACGTACCCAATTAAGTCAAAGGATAAACACCTAAAACTGGCACCTTGCATACAATGGCTATAATGCCAGTACATCTGGAAGAGTCAAAGTTGTCACTTCATTTGAAACGTTACCTCAAACCTCACACTTCAACATATCACTGACAAGGATGTATACATGTGGTCCGATGATTCTTACACAAATAATTATGGGAATGTAGCCAAATCTTTGCAAAAAGTTGAGTGAAGTAAGTCAATTGGTATGTAGTGGTACAATGGTGGGGGCAAAACCGCACTCTGATTGGTGTACATCTCTCACATGACATAACAACACATACACATAGACCACTTGAAGTTTATTAAAGACTGTGTACTGCATTCATTGCATGTGCATCCTGATAAACTTTAGTGGTGCCTTAGTTTGTACAACCACACCAGTACCCACACACAAAACTGTTTAACACATACAAACAGAAACACACACCTTGTCCCGGTCCTGTGGATCCAGATTCAGTTCCTCAATGAAGTACTGAGCAACAGCACATTTGCCCATTTCTGCTGCCCTATGCAGCACAGTCCGTCCATACACATCCTTGGCATGGATCTTGTCCTTGCATTTGGGGTAGAGAAACTTCATCATCTCCAGCTGTCCACCTTCTGCAGCTAAATGCATGGCATTCTGGCCATTCTACAGGTATCATTGGTGACAAAACAGGACATTCATTTAAAACATAAAGTGATGCACATCAAACTCAACATCACATCAACTTCAACCAATGGTGTGTGGATCAATAGAGACTGAGATGTGTATACAGTACGTACATGTGTCACCAACAGGATACAGCCACACAGCCACACATACCACATACACAGACAACCCACATGGGCACACACTAACACACACACAAGTTACACAGCCAGATACATGTCTAACATCCAACACCACCATGATCCAAACAATGACTTGTGTGGTAATGCACCTACACTGACAGCTAACACAACACTGTCACTAACAGCTCCTGCTACTGCACCTGGTAGTGTGGTGAACATGCACTACACTCACATTGTTCACTTCATCCACTGTGCTTCCAAACTCATCCAAAAGCATTCTTACCAACTCCACACTGCCACCTAGTGCAGTTAACAGCAGAACAGTGTTGCCGTTCTGTGAATGGGAAGGAGAACCAACTTACGCTGTGCACAATAGGCAGTCACTACACACATAACATTAACAACAGAATGAAAGTAGCAGGTAATGTGATGAACAACAAAGGACAATGAACCTCAGTGCAGTGTGGACACAGTGCAATCACTAACATAGTTAGTACAGCACATTGCCAAGGTGTGATGCAAGCTAGTCTGGCTAACATGTACAACATGCAGTGAGGGAAGAGATATCTGAAGAATGGCACTGAAAAGATGGCATGTGCATAGCTATGCACACAATTAAGTTGATATAAAGACACCTCAAAACTGCCACCCTGTGTACAACGGCTATCACACCAGTGTATCTTGGAGTGGCAAAGTTGTCACTTAATTTGCTTCAAATGTTACCTCAAACCTCGCACTTCAACATATCACAGACAAGGATGTATACATGTGGTCCAATGGTTCTTACACAAATAATTTTGGCAAAGTAGCCAAAATCTTTGCAACAAGTTGAGTGAAGTAAGTCAATTGGTATTTAGTGGTACAATGGTGGGGGCAAAACCGCACTCTGATTGGTGTACATCTGTCACATGACATAGCAACACATACACATAGACCACTTGAAGCTTATCAAAGACTGTGTACTGCATTCATTGCATGTGCATCCTGTTAAACTTTAGTGGTGCCTTACTTTGTACAACCACACCAGTACCCACACCCAAAACTGTTTAACACATACAAACAGAAACACACACCTTGTCCCGGTCCTGTGGATCCAGATTCATTTCCTCAATGAGGTACTGAGCAACAGCACATTTGCCCATTTCTGCTGCCCTATGCAGCACAGTCCGTCCATACAAATTCTTGGCATGGATCTTGTCCTTGAATTTGGGGCAGAGGAACTTGATCATCTCAAGCTGTCCACCTTCTGCAGCTAAATGCATGGCATTCTGGCCATTCTACAGGTATCATTGGTGACAAAACATATCATTCATTCAAAACATACAGTGATGCACATCAAACTCAACATCACATCAACTTCAACCAATGGTGTGTGGATCAATAGAGACTGAGATGTGTATACAGTACGTACATGTGTCACCAACAGGATACAGCCACACAGCCACACATACCACATACACAGACAACCCACATGGGCACACACTAACACACACTCAAGTTACACAGCCAGACACATGTCTAACATCCAACACCACCATGATCCAAACAATGACATGTGCAGTAATGCACCTACACTGACAGCTAACACAACACTGTCACTAACAGCTCCTCCTACTGCACCTGGTAGTGTGGTGAACATGCAATGCACTCACATTGTCCACTTCATCCACTGTGCTTCCAAACTCATCCAAAAGCATTCTTACCAACTCAATACTGCCACCAAATGCAGCCAACAGCAGAACAGTGCCGCCATCCTGTGAATGGGAAGGAGAAGCACTTTACACTGTGCACAATAGGCAGTCACTACATGCATAACATTAACAACAGAATGAAAGAAGCAGGTAATGTGATGAGCAGCAAAGGACAAAGAAGTTGAGTGCAGTGTGGGCACAGTGCAATCACTAACATAGTTAGTACAGCACATTGGCTAGGTTTGATGCCAGCTAGTCTGGCTAATAAATACACCATGCAGTGAGGGAAGATAATATCTGGAGAACGGGACTGGAAAGATGGCATGTGCATAGCTATATACACGATTAAGTCGACACCTCAAACTGTGTACAACTGTGACACATGTGTACAACAGCTGTCATGCCAGTGTATCTGGGAGCGTCAAAGTTGTCACTTCACATGAATTGTTACCTTTCAGCATATCAGTGTGAATGGGAAGGAGAAGCACTTGACACTGTACCACATGTGTATGTGAATTAATAATTATGTTATTTGTAAACTGCAATTTTGCAATCACTTGGATCATTCAAATCATAAATACTGCACAGTTACTGGTTGTCCATGGCAACACGTACTACATAGAGTGGTCTAGGGCAGCATCTCAGGAATATTATATATATACTGGAACACAAATTCATGCACAGACACACACACAGACACACAAATATACACACACACCTTGTCCCTGTCCAGAGGATTCAGATTTAACACTTCAATGAGGTAATGAGCAACATCACAGTGTCCCATCAGTGCTGCCCAGTGCAGCATGGTGTACTTGTACACACTGTCTCCACTCCCACGTACTTTGGAACCAAATCTTGGAGACAGGTATGTGATCACCTCAATCTGTCCCCCTCTTGCAGCCAGGTGTAAGGCATGGTGGCCTTTCTGATAGAAATATGAAAGAGCAAGTGACAAAGCCCTGGTGAACAGAAGATGCTGCGAACAAAGTCTGTTAATTTATTAAAGTAAACATAATATTCAAGTTCATGGGAAGTATAGAATGCAGATAGATGCAGATAGTACTATGGCCATGCACTGTTGTGCAATATGTTCAATAGAGTGTTGTGGCTGCATTGAGATAGAAATTTTCTCATTGTTTCATTTACACTGTGACGCATACATTTGCAATAATTATTTGTGCAATATCACAATCTTTAGCATTTAAGTTACTGACACAAATACAATATCAACAAGCTTGTGTTCTTTCTCTAGTGGGGTGTTGCTAGATCTGACTGCACTAGAGAGTAAGCAAAAATAATATAAATGTGTTATACCTTTGTTTTCTGGAACACATCCACTCCATACACCTCCACCAACATCCTGACCACAGGAAGATGTCCATGTTCAGCTGCCTCCAGCAGAGCAGTCACACCAATCTATCAGGAGTGGGAGATGGCAAAGTGGACATGTCCCTAACTATACCTTACCATAAACTACACAATGATTCAGAATAGACATGGACAAAGAGATGACATAGCACTGCCATGGAAATAGGCATCTGAGTGCTGCCCAGAAATTATGTGGATGTAAAGCAAGGATGCTAAGTCTCATAATGCATTACATTTTGTGAACACTTTGTGGAGCATAAATAGCTAAAGACTCTATCACACAAGGCAAAGTGTGGAACTACATCCCAGAGATTCTTCTGAGGGCACCTCATGTGCATGGGCATTTATTGCATAACGTCATTTATATGCAAAAATCTGCCCATTGTAGTTTACTGTAATAAGTTTGCATTTACTGTTCTGAGGCTTAAGGCTTAGGCCAAGTACCTTAAGGCTACTAATTTTAACAAATGCTAGTTTTAGTGAAGTAGTGAGTAGTGCAAAAGTCATTAAATGATAGTCGCAAAAAATATTTTGTACAGGCAAAATTGTTTTAGGCACAGAAAACTTGAAATTGCTAAAAGCAGCGCCTGCCAATTGTGCACTTTCAAAACGCGAAATTTTTAGTTGCCAACAAAATTTGTAGTGTAACGTATACATTCCTTCAATTCTTGGTGGATTGCAGCCCTACAAAGTAGGATAAAGGGCTGGCTGCAAGGAGTGTCATGAGAAGACTCAGGTGTGTGGGAGAAATGTTCTTCTGGGCTACTTGCATCCTCTATGCTTATCAATGGTGCAGACAATGTCAAGATGAGAGAGAGAGGAGACAATAGGCCTTATGCACGTTTCGTCATTTCCAGAAGTGTGATTGCACAATTTTACCCTGTTGGGTGTTCAGTTATTCTGTTGTAAATGAGCGAGTGGTATCATGCTGCATCATTGCTGCGTTCCAGGCTGCACCAGTAATAGCGGTGCTAAGATCGAGGAATGAATTTCATTCCCAAAAGACCGTGCGCTAGCTCACGAGTGGATTGCGAAGATTCGTAGAGATTCTGGAGCCTACTTCCAAGTGAACGAGCACACGAAGGTGTGTTCGCTGCATGTTGCAGCTGATGCATATTGTGGCGGAAGCTGATGGAGACCAGAGAAGAACTTGACAGCTGTGACCCGTAGTAAGCTGAAAAGCGATGCCATTCCAATCAAGTTTCGTTGGAGCACTCCTGCTCGGGCGAGGAAAGCCCAACAGAGTGCAAACTCCTGCCACTGCGTAAACGAAGGAAATGTGGTGGTGAGCCCTCTAACTATGTATAAGGACACACAGATGATGCTAGTAGCGAGCTCGTGAAAGCCCAGTCTGATGACAGTGCACATCAACACTGTGCATGTGTTGATCTGTTCCATTCTGAAAACAAAGTGCTGAAGACAGAGAACGTGAAGCTGAGTGCTACAGTAAGTGTGCATCCCTAGAAGAGGAGATTGGCACATTGAAAACTGCCAATTTGCAGCTGTCCTCTCACATCTTTAGCTTCAGCAACATTGAATATGACAATACGCTGGTAAAGTACTACACTGGCTTTAGTTCAGTGTTGAAGTTTATGGCATGCATGCTTCAATTCCTGGAGCCCTCAGCCAAAGTCATGCGAACCTGGAAGGGCAGCCTCACAACCCCAGAAACACTGAAGCAGCACGGACCAAGTGTGGCTCCAAGCCAAAGCTGAGTTTGATTGAGCAGTTCTATTTGGTAATGGTTCGTCTTCAGCTGGGACTTGAAGAAGTAGATCTTGCACAACGCTTCGAAGTGTCGCAGTCCACAGTGTCCCAAATCATACTCCCATCACTTACCTATTTGGCTGTGGCTGATGCAAGATTACCAGGCTAATGCCGCTGTGCTTCAAATAATGAAATCTGTCAACCAGAATCATCATTGACTGCACAGAGTTCTTTATAAACACACCATTGTCATTGGCTCGACAAAGTGCAACTTGGTCTGTGTATAAGAATCACAACACTGTTAACGTTTTAATAGGTATAGCACCACATGGACATGTGACTTTTGTATCTCTGCGTGTTTGAGGGCTCCATTTCTGACAAGGCTATAACAGAGCAGAGTGGTTTGTTGGACACTTACTGCTGCTGACAAAGGTTTTGACTTAAAGGATTTGCTCCTTGAATATGGAGTGAGGCTAAATATCCAAGCAAGGTGACATGCAGATGACCCCAGAAGATCTGCTGTCTACAAGGCCTATTGGGTTAGAGAAACATCCAAAATAAAATGCCGATCAATCAGTATCCTGTGGAAGTTCCTGTTTCTATGGTAATGGGCATCTAAACACTGCATCTAAATCAAATAGAAGTACATGTACAGCTAGTGCTTCGCGCGGGCATCTAAATCCCATAGAAGCACTATTAGTCTTGTTTGCTAGACCTTTTCATATCTGCGAAGTGCCCACAAGTGTATCTAGAATTTTCACAAGTAATACAGTATAAACAAAGTACACGCATGGTCGTCACAAGTAATACAGTATAAACAAAGTACACGCATGGTCGTCTGGCTGATGTGCTTTGCTGCAAAGCTGGAAAGAGTGACAATATGGCTATGATTCAGCATAGATAAGGAACTGGCTTCATGTTCTCATGTGTGGAACAGGCTCTGGTCCACTGATGCCCAGGGAAAAGCTGCGACTAACATGCTGACAGTGAGAAGCTAATGAACCGTATCTGCTGCTGACCTGTAGATAATGTCTCCTGAGGGATGATCAAGCCTTGCTGAGGCCTCAAAGCACTCAAGGTTTCCTTGACCATTTGCCAGGAGTCACTAATTACTTCTGGAAGACATGCAATGATGCAAGGACGTACAGACAACTAGATTTGCTGTTGTTGCTTGCCCAATCGTTTGGATCTATAACATTTGAATGCTGACCAATCGGTGTCTTTGAAGATTTAGACCACTCGGCACTCAGGCATTTTGTGTTCTTGAGCCTCATGATCAAAATCTCAGAGACACCTCATAGTCAGCTTTAACTATTTCATAGAGAATGACTTCCAGATTCTATGACACATAGATCCCATCTCCATGTTATTGGATATCTTGAACCTTAATGCAAAGTTAATTGTATGGCATGTCCGGCTGAAGGGAAAAATGTACAATTAACAAGGAACTGCAAATCCCTTGCAAACTCTGTGTGGGTACTTAAATCTCAGGGACCTAAATACTATCATTTGAAGAGATGCAGAAAATTTAATGCTAATCAAACCACAGGTGGATCAGTAATTTGTTGTGCTACCATACTTATAGTTGTGAAATGACTTCACTTCCAACTTCCTACAAATCTCCTATATGGTGGCAAGGAGGAGGATATGGGTTAGAAAGGTCAGGGTATAATATATGGCTTGATTCAACCTTGCTGTATATCATTCCCCTTTCCCACAACAGTACAAGATGCAGTACCGTACTGATCAGTTGTTAAGCATATGCACTTATAGCTCAGGCAGGATAGAAATATGTGCCTAACAAAGGACATGCACTTAACATACAAGTTATAATTACATGAACATGTCATATTAAGAAGGCTACCATGTAACGTAGTGAGTGAGTTCCAATTTAAGCGCTGTTGTATCAGTTTGTAGTATTTTACACTTCAGGCAAGTAGCTAGTCCACTAGGGAGTCCTCTTATGCACTTAAAAGAAGGGGTAACCCCTGAAATCACTAGGTGCCTAACAAATAGGGTGAGAAACCAAAAAAGGAATGTGGGCTTAACAGAGGATATGCACTTATAAGAAGGATGCGCTTAATAACCGATCAGTACAGTATGTGCATATGTGTCAGAGCTTCCAGGGAAAGACCACTAGAGCAAGTTGCAGAGGGTAACATCATGAGTCCAAGTATAGTGTTTGCACTATGTAGCTGATGGAATGAAAGAACACCACCAGTGCAAGTTGCTGAAGGTCAGGGGACAGGGCAGCAGCACAGCAAGCTGGAGTAGGATGCAGCAACAATTCAATTAGCACATGGGCATGAACATGATTCACATTAATTCTGTGCCATGTGCAAGTTGCATCTTGTTGCTGCGTCCCTCTCCAACTTACGGCAATCAATGCTGGTGTCTGGTCCCTCTGACCTAAAGCAAGTACACACACACTTGATAGTGGTTTCACCCAATATATATCCCGTGGTAAGCAAACATTTCTGAGCTAGCCCGCCATTTTATCTATCTTTTAAGGTCATTACCTTTAGTTTCATTCGTTTCGATCTAGCTACATGAGTCAGATCATGACAGCAGGCCTAGAGTGTGACAACATCCCCCCCCCCCCCCTCTTCTGCAGATTTATGTGTTGGGTGAATCTATCTGTGGAAGCCATTATACATGCAAGAAGTGGCAGAGAGGGAAATTGCTGAGTGTTGGGGCCAGGCGAGTCCAACTGCTCACCACCTTCCAGCGAGCCTGACCCAACAGGCCCCAATGACAGATTTTTGACACACTTTTCGGTAAATTGTTGGAGCTGGAGTGCAATTTGCTGGCTGGCAACCAACTCAGCCACATGAAATTGGTGCTGGATACTCCACTTGCGATGTGAAAGAGTTTTGCACCTACTCATAATGCGCAAGAGATGGCTGCCTTATCTCAGGTAATAGTTCCTAGGAATGCCAAAAATAGTACAGAGTGGGCAAGAAACGTTTCTTTTACTTGTGGGTGAAGAAGAGCAATGAAGAAAATGGTGATAGCCTGCACTGCCCCACAGATTTCCTGCAAAAAATTTCTGATCCAAGAAACTTGTAAACAAGATTCATTTTATTAGCCAGGAACAGCAAGAAAGAGCAGAAGCAATGTTTAATTGGCCTTTACACGGCACAGAGCATCTACTGCATTCTCACCATGAACTCTTGAACTATGCTTCAAAGTTTGACTAGTGCTGCTATTGTCATTGCTGACTGTGTTTCATTTTGAGTTTCTGCATGTCCAGTTGATTATAGAACAGTTGGCTGAAAATGGCACTGGTGTGGTAGCAATAATGGACAGCAGACACGATCTCAAAGCAAGTGGCAATACCAATAGTGATGAGGTCAAGCTATTTCCCCTTAGGCCATTTGCCCTTTTGGCCAGCCAAGCATCAACTATGCTAATAGAAATAGGACAGACAGCTCAAGTGATTGTTTATGATTTATTGCACATTTCTTCAATCCCATGGTGTCTCACCACTAATTCAAACCATGGTATATGACATATATCCCACAGTGATATCTGATGTTACCCATGATAATGTATCTAGATAAACACGCACGCATGAACGTACATGTACACTAAAAGACATACACAAGAGGAGAGGGAGAGGGGGAGAGCATACAGTGAGGTACAAGTGCTTCACAGCACACCCACAATGAACTCAGCAGCTAGGATTCTGTTGTGGTAGATAACAGTTAGCTCGACCACACTATGTGCACCCATCTGGAGATAATTTAGAAGGGTACATGCTACAGACAGTTAGCAAATGTTTGTGTACAGAATTCTTGGGGCTCACCAAGTTCTAAGTCGCTCCTGTCACTTGCCTGAGACAGCGAACTGAAGGCCTTCAAGACAGGCGGCCATGATTGAAAATGTCATGGGAATCAAGTCACTAGCCTGCTGGGTGCTATTCTGTTGCTTTCTTTGCATCTGCGGATCAGAATTGCTGTGTTTACCTGTTCTATAATGTTTTAAGGCAGAATATGACTAGTTCAGGGCAGAGTGACACTTGGAAACCGGGGCTCACAGCCCTTCTCTCAGTCTTTCCAGCATGAGAATGCCACAAAATTGCTGACAATATAAACTCCCCATTTTCAATACATCCATCAATACCTTGTTATATGAATGCATGAACAGTTAAACTACCATAGCTTCTCGTTAATACGTACAAAAGTGGAAACGTACCACAAAGCCATACAGCAAAATCTGCTGAGGCAGCCCCTAATGGACCACCAGCACATGTTGCCAAGGGAAAACACTACTAGTGCAGGTAGAGTACTTTTGCAACTTGCACTGTATAATTATATGTGTATAGCTAAATCTCGAATAGACCACAATTATTTGCCTCACTTCAATTGCTGCGCTCGCTGCTCAGCACTTACTTATGGATATTGCAAAGATTGCTGCAGGGCCAATGAGTGTAGGGGCCAAAACTGTTACAGCCACTACAGCTTTAACATCATAAACAACACTAAATAGCATAATAAATATACGAAGGAATCAAATTCACTCACAAAACTGCATAACATGTATGGTGACAAATTCCATGCAAGTGTACAACTGGTACCTCATCCTGATCCTCCAAAGTGCTCACTCCATCTTTGATCAGTTGCTGAACTGTAGCCAACTGACCTTGTCCTGCTGCCACCACTAGTGGCGGGCGATTAGGAGCCTGTGACAGGGTAGCAAATATTGAATAAAGCAAAGCGTAGTATTGTAAAACCATTATAGTGTCTGGGTATGTTGTATACCCACACCACTGTTAACACGCACATGCCACTGGGACAAAAGTGATGTAGGCACATAACATCCTGCAAATACATTCATTACTGAACTAGCTATGCTGCCTTTGTAGCTAATAGATTCATCAGAATAATGGACTTGATGCAGCCAGTTAAGCTTACACATGTCATGCAACCTCACACACATTCTGCACTATTAGTGTTGTACTAGCACTGAAAGAGGAATTGGCTTCTGCGATGATTGTTACTGGTTGAATCCTCTCGATCCATTACTGGGGCTCCACACCTCCTTGTAAACATGAAACACTCAAATAAATCATGACAATTTAACAAAGTAGGAGCTAGTGGTGACCATAATGGAACTTTGTAGAAAATGTGAGCAGATTTGACAAAATGGCCAACTTGTCACTATTAATTTTTAGCTATCAATTTTGAGTTAGCAGTACTGGGTGGAGGCACAGTAGATACCGTATCCGCTCTAAAAATTCGTCATTCTAATCTTCGTCAGGGGAAAAAAAATATGCTCAGGTGTACTCTAATGGTGACGAATTTCCTGTCTCTCTAATTTCTGCCATTGGCCTCTAATTTTCGTCATGAACAGGAAGTGTTCTAAATATTCGTCGGAAATGCCTGCAATATGGCTGCGAGGCCAAGGAACAAAGCCTAGGAGCAAAGCCAACAACACTCGCTGTTGTCTTTGTCCTTCTGGCATTGTTTTGTTCGTCTATAAGCCTTCTCGACGCTGTGTACGTCGTTCATTTTCCTATTGGTGCGACAATGGAGTTCAGTGATCGCGAATCATCCCAGATCCTTCTTGTTTGGATGGTAGCCTCGCACTGCTGTTCGCACGGTCAATGTGAAAGCGGCAATTTCCGCAAGGAACGCCCATACTGAAAAGCTCTCTAATGTTTCGCGCTGCACTCTAATGTTTCGTCCGAAAACTCTAAATATTCGTCACCTTCGACGGTCTTCTCCATTCCAGCTCTAATTGCCTCAAAAGAAGAAATTTTCGCTGCACTAGGGGTGACGAATTTTTAGAGCAAATACGGTAAGCTCTTTGTTGCACTTTGTTGCGCTTCAATAGCTGCTCCTGTTCCCAAGATATGCCCACTCAAAGTACAAAAATACAGCCTGTGCTATTGTGAGAAAACGGCCCGTAACCCTCCTGTTACTATATCCGTAAACATGGTGACAGCATACTATTCTTCCTGGTTTGGAGCACAGGAAAGGGGTTTCTAACTTGGCCAGGGTGTTGGGACAATATCACAGGTACGAAAGACACAAAAATCTAAATTAACTGAAAACATTACTCGGTTGCATGTTTTTGTCCATAGTGACACTTCATACATAGCGACAAGTGGGCCCTTCAGTCAAATCTGCTCACAAATGGTGGAGTATAATGCCTGCAATTTCAAGGCTGTAAATCCAACGTTTGTAAGATCCAAACAATAAGAGTGCATTTCCTCCTTAACTTAGAAGTGAAAGGTCACAGATTTTAGGCGATTTACAGTAATTTATGGTAGCTTATGTTTAAGTTTCATGGTTTGGAGATTTATGGTAATTGATTCACTCACTCTTGTGCACCACTTACCTGTGTTGAAAGCTCACCAACTTTAGCCCCTGTCTCAGGAATCTGCCCCTCACTGGTATGCTCCTGTGATGATGACTGCAGGAAGACATGAACTCTCAGTCTCTTTTACATTTTGTAATCTATCTTCATACTCCACATAAGCTATAGCTTATGACCCTTTCTCAGCAGGGTCAAATCCAGATTTGTAACTGAGTCAAAAGTGCATGTCAATGTGTTACCTTGTTTAACATGGACCAGAAGATTAGTGGTTTAATGTCGAAGGCATATAAGGTAGTTTGTTGGAAGCGAAACCATTGTGGCTTCACTATACTTCACTAATTAATCTTACAATCTATGATATAATTGAGCCTCCGCTATTGCTGTGGCATGTATACGTTGATATACAAGACCTGACCTGATTCCTTCACTTTTGGGGACAGTCATGCGATGCCTGAAAATGGAAAACCTTAGCAAGGACTGTGAATGATGTGAAATTAAAAGAATAGTAGTGTGATTATGAGAAACAAAGTTTTGATCAACTAAAGCAAAAGACATCCTCAACCTCATGCTGCCACTCACTGACTCTCTGGCTGAACCTTTCCTCATCTCCTCTGTAATTCTGAGCATGTCCTCAGCTAAAGCAGCACTGGAGGGACGGTTGCTAGGGTCCTCTTGAAGACAGCTTACTGTGAGTGGCAAATACAGCACACACTCCCTCTCAGAGTAGAGCACAAGGTAGTGCTCCCGACGCTCATGCTCACTCAGTGCTACTAGCTTCCCTCCCACTGTCTTCTTAGCGGGGCCTGGCTCTGGCCACTGGTGAGTGAGGGTGAAGATGACAACACACCCCAAGGAAAAGACATCCACCTTGTCGCTGAACCGAGCTGGAATCTCAAACACTTCAGGGGGCATGAAGGCAGGAGTTCCTGCAGTAAAGTGTAGAAAGTAGCACTTGTAGAAGTATTTTACAACTAAGGGAACAGTACATATTACATGGACACATTGCTACCCACCTACCAACTATAGATCTGGTGGGTAGCATTGAGTATTATATTCCTTTTGTTGTATTACTATGCACTGTAAGACATACATAATTATTCTACAGTACATTATAAGTGCATGGGGCAACATGATACACCAATCCATTCCCCCTCTACAGACCGCGGACATCCTTCCACCACACCATCTACTGGAGGAGGCTGAGTTCAGGGCATCGACTGATGGTGCCACTCAGCTCTTTCCATCATCCCTCCAGCCTCTTTCGACTACCCACGGTGAACTTGCACCTCCCTGGGAGATAGTCTTCCATCTTTTGTGCACTAGAAGCGAGGCGACTGCTCAGTTCGTCCATGGCACCACCCAACAATGGGCTTCCGTGCTCACCCATGTAGCATGGAGCCTAGTTCTGGATCGGATTGCCTCCGTGACACAGTGGACTGGGCTGCAGCCTTGTCTGCCACTGCGTGGCAGAAAGGCATTACCCATCAGGGTAGCCTTCTTTTCAAGTTCAAGTTCAAGATATATATTTCTGTCATTTTGCAAATGGCGGCGCTCGCGTCGTTCTTTACAAAGCTTTAAATCCTCTCTAATGACATTTCGCCGTGTTTGAATCGAACGAAATGTGGTCATAAACATGTGTTAATAGAGTGATACTAACAAAAAGCCTAAGGAACGTCTCTTCTGCGAGATACAGCTCCAATTATCACTGACGGACATTGTAAAATGGCTGCGTGCTCGACGCTGTCTGTTTGCTAGGCTCAAAACCATTCTCTTTAGATTTCGCCGTGTATCCAAAGAACGCAAAGTGTTTCTAGAACATGTTTAAGTAATATTATTGTGGTAGGAAGTTTACTTAACTGTTTTTCTGCGAGGTACAGCCCTAAATACAACAGAAGTCTAGTGACCCGTAGGCCAATAATGGAGGACCAGCGAGTCATGACACATAATTATAGCCATGATTCGCTCATATAGTCATCATAGGGTAGCCTTTTAGCCAGCACACTCCTCCTCCAGGCACAAAGTAACAATTGCTCATTTAGAATGTCATATAGATCAAATAGCAGTAGGCAAACATTTGACAGTTTGGTAGGGATGCTTTCACTGGATATGACTGGCTGCTCTGGAGACTTGAAACTCTTGCAAACCCAACGGTCTAGTGTGTCTTGATGTATCTTTCAGGCCAACAACAATACTGTACCCCCAACTATCTGATTTACTGAACGTACATGGGAAAATTGCTAGCAAGTAGTTCGAGGTTCAGGGGCGCCCTGGCGCCCCACGAGTTTTTTAACTCGAAATACTTGTTTTATTATGCCTCGAGGAAGGATGATGCAATAGTACAATGAAGAAGTGGTCGACACATTTCCTGTTACTTTACGGGAAATAGCGCTCGTATACAGAGATGATTACCATCCTCAAAGCATGTTTGGATGACAGTTTTTTAACTCGAAATACTTGTTTCTGAAGAATTGATGCACAGCTTAAATCAGGGCCGGGGGAAGGTTGGCAAATTTGCTCAGGCCATTTGGAATGCCAAGACATCGTTTAAGCAATACTACGTAGCTACTCATCCTGATGGTGTAGCTACACAACAGACAGGATTATAGCAAGATAGACAAAAGGGGAGGGGGAACGGGTACATAGTTCAAGTTCGTGTCCCTAGGAAAATTTTGGGTTTTAGGTCCTCCAAGATTGGTTCTGGTGCACTCTGTGAGGTCCAAAAGCACTTTTCTTTCATACATTAACTGCACATTAATGTCATATTTTTACTGCAATTTAAAAACATTGGGGGAAGGGGGGGGGGGGGGAGAGCCTGAATTAATGTTTGCGGGGAAGCTTCCCTCTCCCATCCTCATGCCCTTTAGGACTACAAATTGTAAAGAATTTCAGCTTAGAAAAGCCTAAGTGCTAGTTAAACATCCAAGATGTTTAAAGATTATGGAGCACGACCCAGAAAGTGTCTTCCTAGGATAAAGGGCACCTTCCTTTAAGTCTTTTGGAGTTATCCTGGGTTTTAAGCTTCTTCTGTCGCGGCGGCAGCATTGTGTTCTCTATCATGTCATAATTCGTCATCAAAATGGCGGCGGCGACCTCGCAACATAGTTGCGCCCGCAGCTCGCTTGAATATTAGCTAATTCCCAAAGTGGTTACTCACTGCAATTGGATTACTCCATTTGAAGGCAGTTAGAGCCTTCAGTTCATGATCTCTTTGGCAACTAATAGTAAGTTCCTGACGGCTAACGTTAATAACTTGGCATGTCATAACATGTTCACCTTTCCATTCCTTCCCTTCATTACTGTCCTTGAATCCTATCAGACATCATGCTTGTAACGTCTATCTAGGAATGTGTCCAGTATAAATGGCTACTCCTATTTTAATGTATTAGCACGCTTCGGTAAAACTATAACCAAGCAGTGGCGGCTAGGAACAATTGAAAGCCATTGATAAGCTTCTTCTGATGTATTGAAGACAGACATGCAGTGCAACCAAAGCCAGCCTGGAGTGCATGTAAGAGAAAAGCAGCATAGGCTGCTCGTACCCCATTTGTTTCTTCATAACCTTTTCCTTCTCCTCCGTCTCCTTCTTCCCACTAAATTTTTGTGCACTCCTAGAGCACCATACATGGCACCTATAGACTCCACTTGTGTATGAGGACTTGCACACGAATGTGAAGGACTAGGATCTGAGTGCTGGTGGCAATCCAATAAATACTGCGCTGGAGTGGGCAGGAAGTTTGTCTTCCTCGAGTATTAAGTCAACCCAATGCCGCCAAATTGTTGTGCTGGTATAACGTTAAGGTAACACGACAACCGGTTCATCTAAAGTAGCAGAACTGCGCTCGATGTTCTGCACAATATTGAGTGTTAGTATAGCAAGTATTAATCTGATGTAGGCATAGTCCTCTGGATTTGAAAAACTGTACAAACTAGCATATAAAGTTCCTTTAGAATTGAAAGAGATTTAGGAATGGTCAGCAGAAAAGTGTAGAAACAAGCAACAGTAACTCAACTGTTACACCATGATGAACCACATTTCTGCGAAGTTCGCTCTGCATTCCTACTTTCTTTGTAGCTACATGGGACTAGCTAACTGGACATTTGGGTCTATGCAGCTGTACAATGAATTGCGTTGTGTGCAGAGCGAACTTCTCGGGAATGTGGTTCATCATGGTGGTGAGCTACTGTTGCTTGTTTCTACGCTTTTTCTGCTGGCCCTTCCAAAATCTCTTGTAATTGTAAAGGAATTTTTATACACTAGAATGGTATTATGTATTAGTCACTGTTGTTGATAACCATCCTACTCAGTTTCTCATTTCTTGTCTCTACAGTTTTGTCTTACATATTTTTGCTTCCACTGCCTTATAGCACGTACAAGACACTGTGTCATGTTTTGTAATCATTATCATGGATGCTGACCCATGGATTGGGTCACACGTCACATTGCATTCATTACATCTGCCTCAATTGTGATCGCCAGGCTGGAGTTGCTTTGAGAACACAGTAAGATATGCTACCTATGTATACTTAACCACTCAGAAATCTTCAAGGCACACGCACGCACGCACGCACACACACACACACACACACACAGACAGACACACTCACTCACATCTACTCACACACACACACTCAATGCACAAGAATGCATGTGTCATCTAGACTCAGTATGCGCCTAAGTTAAGAAAAAACCTGGTGCGTAAGTGCCAGTAATTCGCCTTCCTGCTGAACCCAGAGCACGAGACACTCCAAAGTCTGTGATTTTCGTCCTCCATCCCTCCGTGTCCAGTAGTATGTTGTTGGGTGAGAGATCGCGGTGCACGTGCTTGTGGCTGTGGAGGTAGGACAGACCCAGGGCAACTTGACGCAGGATTGTGGCCTTCCTGTCTAGAGGGATCTCCTCCTTAGTGTGCGCCTCAAGGTAACGTCTCAGGCTGGTGCTCAGTCGCTCCATCACCAGCACGGGGAGGGGAGAGTCCGTCTCAAACAGCACGCCAAAGAGTAGCACGACGTTGGGGTGTCTCAAGTCCTTCCAAGTGCGGCACTCTCTCACAAAGTCGTTGGCGACCTTGCTGTTTCTTACTGCGCCAACTTCTGGTAGCAGCGCTGCGTGAACTCGCTTGGTGGCGCAAGGCGCACCCAACCACTCCGCCTCCCTGACCTCGCCGTACGCTCCTCTCCCGAGCTCCTTCCCGGTCTCCTTGACGTCTGAGATAACGAGAGCGCTAAACTCGCGCTCCAAGTCACTCAATGAAGTGGCCATGGCTCTTTTTCCATCCAAAGCAATACAAACGAAAGCAAAAATCGCAGCCCCACCGTTCCGGAAGAGCAGATCGACTTCTTTCCCCCAGCTATTCCCTACACACAGTGATTGTCCGAATTGCTTAATATGGCCTCCCCTTGGGCACGTGATGCACTTGGCCACTTGCGCAATTGATGCAACTATGGCTGCATGCTGTCTTCAGGTCATCATGAAAGCGTCGAAGACACAAAAGCGTATACGTATAATCCCCAGAGTGAATGGGCGACGTGTGCGCAAGCAGTAACTGAACATATAGCTTCCTAGCTAGCCAGCTGCAGGTAGAGTTGCTAGAGTAATATAGCTAGTGTTCTGGCAGCTTGCACACCATGCAGCATGCACAGTTTGGCTTTAGCTAGCTAGTTCTGCTCTCGGTGTGCTGTAGTTCCACCTTCTCATAGTAGTCAGTTGTTTTACTCCACTAAGCATGTAGCTACTCTAGTGTACACATGTCATGTAGCTAGTGAACACATGTCCAATGGCCACATAGCTAGCTACCTTGGACAGGATGCAGTGGTCTCATTAGTGTACATAGGGGCGGCGGCAGAGGGAGGCAGGGGGGAGGCTTGAGCCCTCCCCCCCCCCCACATTTTACAGTGGGGGGGGGGGGGGGGGGGGGCTGAGCCACCTCTCTGAAGCTCAGCTCTCCATAAATATTGTAGTCAGGGTAAAACACTATTCAGCTAAATCAGTGGTTGAGGAGTAATTTCAACAAATCATGAGTAAGTTTATCTGTTTTAAACTACACTGAAATCACTGTAGTACTTCCTACATTGTGTATATGTACCTTCCAAGAGAGAGCCCCCACTTTTAGGAGCTGCCGCCACCCCTGGTACATGTCCTGAATTGAGGATGTCATAACTAGTTAGCTAGCTATACCATTATCACCCATCATTATGACCATTTCAAGTTCCACCACATTGAAGTAGGTAAATTGCTATAATGTGTATAATGTGTATATGAAGTCATTATACATGGAGATATGATACATCCAAAGACTTGATGATGATAAATGGGTAAGTATTAGCTACATTATAGAAGTAGATGGCAGAGGAATGTTAGGAACATGCAGTTGTCAACCTTTCCAGTAGTCTGTTTGGATGTAACTATGTTTCTACAGCACTAGCAGCAATACCTTCATTTGATAGACATTAATGTCTTGCTCACTTCCATGCACTTAACCATATAAAATTATACACTTTTCAGCAACCTTTTGCTTCAAACTCCCACTAGCAATCATGGAATATTCTGAAAAGAAGCAGATCACAGCAGCAATCGAGGAGCCCAATGGAAGGGGCTCCGGAATCCTGTAGTCTGAAGACTTAATAGTTGTGGCAGAGCACTGGCGGCTTAAGCCAGAGGCCCTGGGTTCAATTCCTGGTGGTGCCACCTTTCTTTCGTGCCCTGCCGTTTCAAAGGTTTAAGGACAGTAGCTAACGACCCCTATTCATGTCTACGATTGGACATGATAACTGCTATATAGGTCTTCAGATGACAGGAGCCTTTCCATTGGGCTTCTCACTGCTGTGATCTGCTCACGATTCTATATTGATCATATGTGATGTAACTTAATTATAATTCTGGTTGCTCTTGGGATGTTGGTGGATGGGCGCTTGGCATGATTGGCACAGAAGTATGCATAGATGCCCATTCAATGAAGGCACCATCAGTGTATTTTTGAAAATGGTGGTATCGTTGAAGCCACAAAATTATTTTATTGTTAAATTCAAAGACACAACCAAACTTTCAAGGAACTGTAGGAGAGCTTCACTGAGACATAGTTTATACACAAAGTGCATCATAAAGCAGGAGAATGTGCATGCCCATACACATGTTTATACATGTATACATAGATGAACACACACACGCATGCAAGTTATGCATCTATATAACATAATTATATAACAAAATAATATAACAAGATGCATAACCTTCATGCATGCATCAAGTCATGCAGACTTATTTTAGCTAGTACCTTAAGTTTGGGTCAAACTTACGGCACAAGCTACTGAGTTTATTGCTGGATCATTCATGATCCTGTACAGTGTATGTTGTAGTGCTATATATATCTCATACACTAGCTGCTGTAATTGTATATCAACTGTTGCTAGGCCTTATCATGATTCATCTCCATTAGTTTATTCTACACACTTGACATAAAATGGTGATTGTATAGAGGTGCCGGCTCATCTGACTAGGTTATGTGCCCATATAGTGTGTAATTAACTATATGTAACTATATATAACTTGCATGGTGGTGATAACAGCAAAAAAAAACATTTATAGCATGTATATAGCATGTAGCACTGTATATAATTAAGCCTTGAAATGCATGTCTACACTTAGGGTTAGGGTTAGACCATCTACGGGTATTTGTATGTGCATATACATAATTGCCCAGTGGTTCAAAGTGGTTACAAGAAGAGAAGCCCTTGACTTGGTTATGGGACTAGGCCAACTAATTCGATTTTCTCCTAAGAGATCCAGCCTGTTTGAAGCACTTCAGTAGCAATTTTCCCCGGGTGCACCAACTTTAAAGCCACTATGTCCTACTTGCTGGACAGTCTGTACAAGGGCTATTGAGGCTGTTGTGGCAAATTATTCACTATTGCAAGATGCCTTAGATGAAATCCAAAAAGGAAAAGACGGATATGCATTTAAGGCAGCTGGGTATCTCAATTCATTGCAGAAATTCAGCACTTATTTTGGGCTGAAGGTTTCCCACCTCATTTTCTCAGCCACTGAGCAGCTCTCACTGAACTTGCAAGCAAAAGATACCACCTTGCAGGAAGCTGTACAGGCATCCAAGCTTGCAATGCAGTATATCGAACGTCAACGGAATGACAGTGCATTTAATTTGTTGTATTCTCACATTGTGGCAGACTGCAAAGACCTAACAGATAACCCTGCCTTACCACGTCAGAGAAGACTGCCTCAGCGACTAGGAACTGGTGAAACAGCTCACACTTTCAACAGCCCGGAGCTCTACTTCCGCCAACAATATTTTGAGGTATTAGATATTGTTGGGGTGAACTCAAGAACAGGTTTCAATAGGAAAGGGGGTATGCCCGTGGCTGCTGCCCTGGAGAAAGTTCTCCTAGATGCAGTGACAACACAGACCACCTTAACAGATGACAGCCTTCCTAGTGTGATGGGGATGTACAGCAAGGACATCAACATACCACATCTTGCCATCCAGCTGAAGATGTTGCCAGATCTTGTCCGTGCATTCAATGAGAACAATCCTGCTACAGCCATTAAGAATGTTACAACACTAAGAACACTGTGCGACATCATTAATGGTATGCCGAGCAGCAAAGCAATGTTTACTGAGGTCTTAACTTTGCTTTGGCTTGTGCTTACCATCCGTGTTATCACTGCAACTGCAGAAAGAACTTTCTCCACTCTACGCCGGCTAAAGACCTTTCTGCGTTCCAGCATGTCTCAACCACGACTGAATCACACCATGCTCTTACATATACATAAAGAATGGACTGATGAATTAGATCTGGTAGAAAGAGCAAAGAATTTTATTGCTGTAAATGACAGAAGAAGATTGTATTTTGGCAACTTCTGAACTATTCATATTTTCATTGCATTAATGATTTTTTGGTTTTAACCGATGCACGCATGGCCATGCACTACCATTGTAAAGAATTACAATTTATCCTGTGCAGTAGCAAACCACAGTTATTTAATTATCAAATGATGTGAGTGTATTGAGAAAAAAATTTTGCTGGGCCCCCCCAGTTTCAGAAATGTTCCGATGCCTATGTCAACTACCCCTAAACAGTATCACTCCATGGAGATCTCATGTGTTGCAATTCACTGGCTATATCAGTTCAGAACAGATCACATCTCATATATACACAGATATACACAGTGTGACACTTTTTCGTTTTGCTGCATTGATTTCATATAAGCCCCAGGCCTATAATTTAATTATAGCTGAATTACCACTGCAAAATGTAGCAACTGGCAATACAGATTTAATCATACATGCATACTGTTCTTCACATAAACACAACTTTGTATACAAAAATGATCCTGTGACTATTGGTCCGGTAACTGGACAGCCATTTCATGGCTATTGGTCCGGCAATTGGTCACATGAGCGGCAATGATCACAAGCACCACTAACATGCATGATTACGTACACTTGGTGCCAGGTGGCAGTGAAAGCAGCTTCAAGAAAGGGGTGATCATGAGGTGTGCAGGATGTTTTGGATTGAGAGCCTTTGTCAACTGCTTACGGTAGTCAGTTGACACAGGCTCTTGAGCCGAAACGTCCTGTGCCCCTCACCCCGGCCTTTCTCGAAGCCGCAGTATTGCTCATCCAATCTTTCCTGAATCTACGAACGCAGCTATGAGCCTCCACCAAATCACAGTATAATATTATAATATTGCAAGTGTTATTATTTCATACCACTGCTGAAAGAAATTTAACATAATATCACATGCAGCACAAATGTTTTGGCTATAATATGGTTGACAAATTTGTCCAGGCAAATGAAGCATTGAAAGAATGCAATGCTTGGCTACATCTGACTATGAGTTGTATGCATTCCAAACATTCAATTCACAATGGATCTGTCTGACTGCATTGAGACAAGTGTTCACAAAAGTGAAAGCAAAACTGGTCAGAGGAGGTTAAGGTGGACACATGCATGGACCAAAATGATAGTTCCAATGTCTGCCAAGGGCCAGTACTAGTGTCACCATTATACCATACACCTCATAGACAGACAGGCATGCATAAATACTCACTGTGCATCAATGATGTTACAGTTTCAGTACACCCTGCATTAATTCAGCTGAACAATTATACTAGGGCATTAAAGGTTATGCAAAATTACTTATAATCCAAGATGCCCATCAATAAACCCAGCTACAAGTTAACAGTAAACACAGCTTCTACAAAGAAAGATTAAGAACAGCAATGATAAGTTACTTCTCATATGGCTACTGTCAACTAAACACAAGTTGAGAGGAGACTATATACACTTAGAAAATGTTACGAGTATTAGTTTGCTTTGATACCAAAGTAGGGTCTTTTGTAGTGTTGCTTACTTCCCGTTAAAAGCCTATAAAGCCACCTTCCTCCAGGAGATACCTCACTACCTCCAGGTGTCCCTTCTGATAGGCCAGTTGCAGGCATGTCTTTCTACTCTTGGTGACAGAGAACCTCGTGTCTCCAAAGAAGGGAAGAAGATACTTCACGACTTCCAAGTGACCACAAAAAGCAGCAATATGTAGAGCAATGCGTTGCTTCTGTTAATGGGAATGAGGATGACAATACGTGAACAACATGTAGACACCTATTTCTAGTGACACAATTATGACCAAATCAATCTATTACATAGACCAGCTGCTTTGGGTTGCAAGGCCTAAATTTAAACCCGGCTTCTATTCGAGCCAGGCTTCTATTAAAAATAGTCTAAATTGAACTGATACCTAGCCATGCTTCCTATATAAAATTTGTCACAGCAAACAGGGGTTGGCGATCCGCTGAGCTCTTTCTAGAAGGCACGAGTTGTGAGAAGTCGCCGTGTTCACAATTCGGTCTGAAACCCAGCGATGCCCATCTTCCTCACAGTGGCTTCTTTGCTCCTCTGCGTGCACTCCACAGCCTTCAGCCGGGCGAAATAGTATGATTTCTTCGTGGACATCGCTGCCACGAGTGCAGCGGAACTCCAATCAGTCACCACGGATCACGCTGCGATCGACTTGAACCTCCAGCCTGCATTTAAGATGTCCAAGACAGACCCATAGGGTCAATTCCAGACCTGGCCTCTATTCGGAAATGAAAGATGTTATTCAGAGCACCAATTGCACTTGTGCTTTTCTTCCCAAAAGGCCTAACATGAAGGGAGAAGGAGATGCTGAACTGTGTTAACTGAATCTGAGGGAATTCACCATGGCACGCAACTGATGTTACTTGACAACATAATTATGTTGATGCAATATTTCAGGTGGCCTTTGAGTTGAAGATGCTGGTGATCTTGTTAATATAATGATTCAGTGAGCCTTATTCAAACTAACTGCAGTTTACTGCAGCACTATGTGATTATATAAATGCACTGCATCAAAACTGGATTGAACTGCTTTGTTAACAAATCATTGCCTCTGACTCAACTCTTGACAGAAATATCTGTATAATTTTGGGTGACTTCACCAATGTGGTCCCACCACAGCCAGACCATCTTAGCCACTTCCGCCCTAATTCGGTGCCACTATAATCACTAAACTGACGGTGTGGTAAAAACTAGAATACCAGCTAACCCAAGAGATTACCACTAGTAGTTAATTCTCCAAACTTGGTAATGCGATGTACATACTCTAGCTGTGTTCACATTGTTCACTTCATTCTGTCACAATGAATCCCACTAGCACACACATCCACAAACACACACACTACACACACACACACACACACACACACACACACACACACACACACACACACACACACACACACACACACACACACACACACACACACACACACACACACACACACACACACACACAGTGGCCCTTTTGTGCCTGAAGTAAAGCATGGTCCAGCTATCACCATATGCATCCTTGTCCTGGACTTTGGCTCCAAACCTGGGAGATAGAAATTTGCTCATCTCCAGCTGTCCACCTTGCACAGCTGCATGTAAGGCATTACCACCATCCTACGTATAAAGGAGAAGTTGAGAAGGCACAGATAACATCAACTTGTACCAAATGTGTGAAGTGCAGTCACACCCTTCTACACAGTAGGGGAATAGCCATTAAACCAGCAGTTGTATCAGATTTATGGAGCGTTGATGAGCATTCACGTAGCTGTAGGTCTGGTTCCAGTAAAACATTTCTACTACGAGGGTCTTTGTCAGTTAAATAACTCTGTTTTCATCCCATGTTTTGCAACTGATGAAGACCCTCGTGGTCGAAACGTTTTACTGGAGCCAGACCCACAGCTACGTGAATGCTCATCAACGCTCCATAATTCTGCTAGACAACGTAGCATGAGCCTCTACTACATTATCAGCAGTTGTATCTCAAAATATTCAATTTCCTAAACTGTAGCTTGATGCAAATTATAACATAATTTGAATTTCAAATGTATATGACTTCCTGATTTCTGGGACATATTTTTGGTGCAATTTTCAGCAATCCCAAGTAATCTGCAGGAGAGAGAAGCCAAAATAGAAGGTCAGATATTTGCATGTATGGAAGCCATATTGTTTACAACTACTAGTCTGACCATGGTGCTGAGGTGTGTACAGGTACTTCAAATTTGCATGCATGGCACAAGACGCAGTCATGAACCAGCTGCAGCAGTAATTAATTCCATCATTAAATTTTATGCATGCCCAGTGTATAATATGTTCAGCTGATTCATGCTATAACTTGTTATAACAACAAAGCTTTTGAATCCCCTATAAGCTGCATGAGAGACAGTAAAGCTATAGCAATGCATGCGCAATACATAATTATAGCAGTTAAATTTACTCACACGCTATATACTAGTAGAATATGCATATGTGCATGTGCACCTGCTACAATTTTGCCATGTATTCATCGCCCAATGTATCCAGGAGGCATGCATAGGGTGCATGCTGAATGTGGAGATTATGCCATTATAATACTAGAATATATTGTTGACCATAGCACCAGCTGGCAAAGGGAGCCATGGCCCAGGCATATGACAACGTTAACGTTGATTGAGGAAGAGTACCATTATTCTAACAGTCCTTTACACAATATCTAGAATATAATTATAGCCAAGTCAGTCAAAATAATTCTAATTCAAATTCAAAAACAGAAACTAAATCCAAAGTTACAAAGTGTCCATCCATGCTGTTAGCAACAAGCTAAAACATGTTAAACTTCAGCAAGATACGTATACGTACATCATGCACTTCCTTCACTTCTATAAAGAAAAGGGAAAGAAAGGCAATGATGAGTGGCTTCTGATGTAACTTACCATAGAGTGGGAATATTTCTTACACTATACATTTCTTGTTTCACACAATATGATTGCGATTCAGTAGAATTCATAAAAAGTATATTCACAGCATTATATACATATCTGTAGGAAAGCATTTTATATCAAGATTGCAAATTGATGCAGTAACTGTCATATAAATTGACATTTGTAATGTTGACAATGTGTAAATACAACAGTATCCATCCTCCTCAGTATGTCTAGCTCGAGTGCAAGGATGACAATACCAGAAAACATTGACACAGCCCACATACTAGCTCACTCCTGACAAGGGATAACACAATACACACATTGAGGATGCACAACATAATAGTGATGTAGAAGAAGAGGCTCATTGCTATGTTGCTCAATGTAGGATAGTTTGTGAACAATGACGTCGCAGATGAATAAACAACTGAATGCAGTCCGGACATTTTGGCCTGAAGGCCTTCGTCAGCTGTGTACAAAACTCTTTTGTATGCAGCTGACGAAGGCCTTTGGGTCTTTGTATGCAGTTGACGAAGGCCTTTGGGTCTGTTGTATGCAGCTGATGAAGGCCTTTGGGTCTGTTGTATGCAGCTGACGAAGGCCTTTGGGTCTGTTGTATGCAGCTGACGAAGGCCTTTGGGTCTTTTGTATGCAGTTGACGAAGGACTTTGGGTCTGTTGTATGCAGCTGATGAAGGCCTTTGGGTCTGTTGTATGCAGCTGACGAAGGCCTTTGGGTCTGTTGTATGCAGCTGACGAAGGCCTTTGGGTCTGTTGTATGCAGCTGATGAAGGCCTTTGGGTCTGTTGTATGCAGCTGACGAAGGCCTTTGGGTCTTTTGTATGCAGCTGATGAAGGCCTTTGGGTCTGTTGTATGCAGCTGACGAAGGCCTTTGGGTCTTTTGTATGCAGTTGACGAAGGCCTTTGGGTCTGTTGTATGCAGCTGACGAAGGTTTTTGGGTCTTATGTATGCAGCTGATGAAGGCCTTGGGTCTTTGTATGCAGCTGATGAAGGCTTTTGGGCCAAAACGTCCTACATTCAGTTGTTGAGTATTCTGCTATGTCATTGCTCACAAACTAGTCGCCTACAACATGGTAGTGTGTTGGTGGTGATGGATGGGATAGGAGACCCACTTAAAGAGGCAACTATAGCTGGGTGCTTACTTTATGTTATTTGCTCTTAAAGCCACCTTCCTGCAGGAGATACCTCACTACCTCCTGGTGTCCCCCCTGGAGAGCCAGTGACAGACATGTGTCTCCACTTTCAGTGACAGAGAACCTCTTGTCTCCAAATAAGGGAAGAAGATACTTCACAACTTCCAAGTGGCCATAATGAGCAGCATAATGGAGAGCAGTGTATCCTTCCTGTCAATTAGGAAAGAACAATACGTCCATGACAAGCAGTCACTTCACACATGACATATTTACAACAGATTGAGTAAAAAATAGTGTATTTGCCTTCATTGTACAGTGTACAGTGTCCACATACTCAACTTGAAGAACAGCATGGCTCCATTAACACTATTTACTGCAGTGACAACAATAGGCACGACGTGGCACACCATGGCTCCACAATGCAGCCATGTGCCATGGAAATGTCATACATCGCCACAGCAACAGGTACTACAAATATAGTGCAATAAGACTTTTCCTTAAATTAAAAGGATTCAGGAATGGCCAGCAGAAATAGCAAAGAAACAAGCAACCTCAGCACTATGATAAACCACATTTCTGTGGACTTCACTCTGTATTCCTAATTTCCTTGCAGCTACAGGAAACAAGCTAGCAAGTTAGCTTGTTTGTTCCCTGTAGCTGCAAGGAAATTGGAATTCAAAGTGATGTGGTTTATCATAGTGCTGAGGTTTCTTGTATCTATACTATTTCTGCTTGCCATACCTAAATTCATTCTAACTTTAACAGAATATTTCTACTACACAAGTTTGTATACACTTTTGCATAGTATTCAGGGACTATGGCTACATCAGATTAATACTTACACTAATGACCCTTCTCAAACTTAGAAGATGGTGCAGAACATGGAGCACAGTTATGCCAATATTATATATTGGCTGCCGTGCTTATTGTAGTGGTTATAATGTATGTGAATGCAGCAAAATGGCGGCATTGGGGTATGTTAATACATGGGTAAAACAAACTTCGTGCTCCCTCTGGTTCAGAAGTTATTGAATTTACACGGGTGCTTGGATATTTGCCCCGCACATCTATACGCAAGTTCTGGTGATGCCAGACCTCGGCCCATAGGTGCCCTGCATTGTGCGCTAGAAGCAAGCAAAGATTCAGTGGGAAGGAGTAGGAGGATATATGAAAGGATAAAATGGGATAAGAACAGTCTATATTGCTTTTCTCTTACTTGGACTCCAGGTCGGCTTTTGGAGCACTGACGTCTTCAATGCATTGAAAGAAGCCTATCCAAGGCCTTCATTGTTCTTCGCTGCCACCGTTTGGTTAGTATCGCTGAAGCATGCAAATACATTAAGATAGGAGTAGCTATTTTTATGGGGCACACTCTTAAACAGTGTGACATCTGATAATACATGTGCATTGATTTAAACCTTAGGGCAATTAGATCTGGGCTGGCATACTACACAGAAATTAAATTCACACATGCACACATTACCTTCAACCATATATATACAGTACAAGTGTGTTAAATGGGATACAGCCACACAGAAATACACTAGTATATGCCAGCCATACAGACAATTACATGCCCAGCCACATGGTGTCATCACCAGGACATGTTCACACACTCACACACACACACACATGCATACAAAAGCTAAACACAAACTAAACATCCAACAACACCATAATCCGAACATGACATGTGTGGCAATGCACCTACACTGACAGCTGTCACTAACAGCTGTCATTAACAGCTCCTCCTACTGCACCTGGTAGTGTGGTGAACATACACTATACTCACATTGTTCACTTCATCCACTGTGCTTCCAACCTCATCCAAAAGCATTCTTACCAACTCAACACCTCCACCAAATGCAGCCAATAGCAGAACAGTGTCGCCGTCCTGTGAATGAGGAGAAGAAGCACTTTACACTGTGCACAATAGGCAGTCACTACACAGATAACATTAAAGACATAATGAAAGTAGCAGGTAATGTGATGAGCACCAAAGGACAATGAAGTTGAGTGCAGTGTGGACACAGTGCAATCACTAACACAGTTACCACACCAGTACCCACACCCAAAACCGTTTAACACATACAAACAGAAACATACACCTTGTCCCTGTCCTGTGGATCCAGATTCAGTTCCTCAATGAGGTACTGAGCAACAGCACATTTGCCCTCTTGTGCTGCCTTATGCAGCACAGTCTGTCCATACAAACTCTTGGCATGGATCGTGTCCTTGAATTTGGGGCAGAGAAACTCAATCACTTCAATCTGTCCTCCTTCTGCAGCAGCATGCATGGCGTTGCCACCATCCTACAGGTATCATTGGTGACAAAATATGTCATTCATTCAAAACATAAAGTAGGGCACATCAAACTCAACATCACGTTAACTTTAACCAATGGTGTGTGGATCAATAGAGACTGAGATGTGTATACAGTACGTACATGTGTCACCAACAGGATACAGCCACACAGCCACACATACCACATACACAGACAACCCACATGGGCACACACTAACACACACACAAGTTACACAGACAGACACATGTCTAACATCCAACACCACCATGATCTGAGCAATGACATGTGTGGTAATGCACCTACACTAACAGCTAACACAACACTGTCACTAACAGCTCCTCCTACTTGTAACAGTGCTGAGTGTGGCTTCTTGTCATGTGACTGTCACTTGTCTTTGTACATGTTGATTCTATGTCATGCAATTTATTCGTGTATTTCTATGAATGTATTTTCAGTATCGCAGGCCGTGAACACTGCTTTGTCTTTCTTTGTTATGTTGTCTTCTATCCTGTATAAGTGTCTGTACTCAGTTTGTGATTGCCTTAGTGCTCAGTGCAGTTGCCCAGTGTACCCGTGACCATTGCGTGCACACTTCCTCACAGTGATCCTGGGCCGTCGATCATTGGCCCACGATTACATACTGCACCTGGTAGTGTGGTGAACATGCACTACACTCACATTGTTCACTTCATCCACTGTGCTTCCAAACTCATCCAAAAGCATTCTTACCAACTCAACACTGCCACCAAATGCAGACAACAGCAGAACAGTGTTGCCAGCCTGTGAATGGGAAAGAGAAGCACTTTACACTGTGCACAATAGGCAGTCACTACACACATAACATTAACAACAGAATGAAAGCAGCAGGTAATGTGATGAGCAACAAAGGACAATGAAGTTGAGTGCAGCGTGGACACAGTGCAATCACTAACATAGTTAGTACAGCACATTGCCAAGGTTTGATGCCAGCTAGTCTGGCTAATAGTACACCATGCAGTGAGGGAAGACAAATCTGGAGAATGGTATTGGAAAGATGACATGTACAAAACAACATACACAATTAAGATGATGGATAAACACCTCAAAATTGGCACCATGCATACAATGGCAATCACGCTAGTGCATTTGTGAGTGTCGAATTTACCACTTCACTTGAACCGTTACCTCAAACTTTGCAATTCAACATATCACAGACAAGGATGCGAACATGTGGTCCAATAATTCTTTAATGAATAGTTATGGGAATGTACAGCTGAATCTTTGCAACAAATTGAGTGAAGGAAGTCAATTGTTATGTAGTGGTACAATGGTGGGGGCAAAACCGCACTCTGATTGGTGTACATCTGTCACATGACATAACAACACATACACATAGACCACTTGAAGCTTATCAAAGATTGTGCACTGCATTCATTGCATGTGCATCCTGTTAAACTTTAGTGGTGCCTTAGTTTGAACAACCACACCAGCACCCCCACACAAAACTGTTTAACCCTGTATACTCGAACTTCAAAACTTCGCGTCATGCACTCAGTTACGAGAGTCAAAATGGAGGCGCACGGAAACTAAATGACTTGAGCCAAGTGCGCGCACTTTGTGGCGTTGTCACTGCCAGAAAGGTGAAGATGACATGAGGATAGTTCAACGCTGTTTCCAAGAATACCGAGGGCTCCTCTTTTGCCAGGTCAAGAACGTTTGCAAGCGCATACAGACGAAGAACACAAAATAGAGGAAGATGACGAGAACGGCAAGCTTTCGCATGCTGTAAAGCTTAGAGATTACTTATTTTCGTTCCCTCTACCATGGTAGCAATTGGAACGAGAGTCTATAGACTCTCATTCAAATTGCCTCTGTTCCATAGACTAGTACACAATGTGACATTGGTATTAGGGAGGACGCGGGCGAATACGTCCAAACTTTAACTGTTGATTGCAGGCGTCGGGCGCTATAAGGAGACAGGAAAAGCAAGCCAGGTAAGGTCCAACCACTGCTGTAGGTCCTCTGAGAAAGGCAGTCCGCTTCAAGGTTTGTAGCAAAAGCAAAAAGCTCGTAAACTGTGCCAATTTCTATGTCGAGTAAACTCATCATTCGCGCTTACGTGTATACAATTTTATGACGAGTAAACTCGTCATTTGCGCCTAAAGGGTTAACATATACAAATACAAACACTCACCTTGTCCCTGTCCTGTGGATTCAAATTCAGTTCCTCAATGAGGTACTGAGCAATGGCACATTTGCCCAATTCTGCTGCCCAATACAGCACAGTCCGTCCATACACATCCTTGTCATGGATCTTGTCCGCGAATTTGGGGTAGAGAAACTTGATCATCTCCAGCTGTCCACCTTCTGCAGCAGCATGCATGGCATTGCCACCATCCTACAGGTGTCATTGGCAACAAAACATGTCAATCATTTAAAACATGATAGGGTGCACATCAAACTCAACATCACATGAACTTCAACCAATTGTGTGTGGATCAATAGACACTGAGATGTGTATACAGTACGTACATGTGTCACCAACAGGATACAGCCACACAGCCACATATACCACATACACAGGCAACCCACATGGACACACACTAACACACACACAAGTTACACAGACAGACACATGTCTAACATCCAACACCACCATGATCCGAACAATGACATGTGTGGTAATGCACCTACACTGACAGCTAACACAACACTGTCACTAACAGCTCCTCCTACTGCACCTGGTAGTGTGGTGAACATGCAATACACTCACATTGTCCACTTCATCCACTGTGCTTCCAAACTCATCCAAAAGCATACTTACCAACTCAACACTACCGCCAAATGCAGCCAACAGCAGAACAGTGTTGTCGTCCTGTGAATGGGAAGGAGAAGCAATTTACACTGTGCACAACAGGCAGTCACTACACACATAACATTAACAACTGAATGAAAGTAGCCGGTAATGTGATGAGCAACAAAGGGCAATGAAGTTGAGTGCAGTGTGGACACAGTGCAATCACTAACATAGTTAGTACAGCACATTGCCAAGGTTTGATGCCAGCTAGTCTGGCTAATAAATACACCATGAAGTGAGGGAAGATAATATCTGGAGAACGGGACTGGAAAGATGGCATGTGCATAGCTATATACATGATTAAGTCAACGCCTCAAACTGTGTACAACTGTGACACATGTGTACAACGGCTGTCATGCCAGTGTATCTGGGAGCGTCAAAGTTGTCACTTCACATGAATTGTTACCTTTCAGCATATCAGTGTGAATGGGAAGGAGAAGCACTTGACACTGTACCACATGTGTATGTGAATAAATAATTATGTTATTTGTAAACTGCAATTCGGCAATCACTTGGATGATTCAAATCATAAATACTGCACAGTTACTGGTTGTCCATGGCAACACGTACTACATAGAGTGGTCTAGGGCAGCATCTCAGGAATATTATATATATACTGGAACACACATTCATGCACAGAGACACACAGATACACAAATATACACACACATACCTTATCTCTGTCCTGAGGATTCAGATTTAGCACTTCAATGAGGTAACAAACAACATCACAGTCCCCCATCAGTGCTGCCCAGTGCAACATGGTGTACTTGTACACACTGTCTCCACTCCCACGCACTTTGGAACCAAATTTGGGGACAGAAATGTAATCACCTCAATCTGTCCCCCTTTAGCAGCCAAGTGTAGAGCATGGTGGCCATTCTGATAGAAATATGAAGGAGTGAGTCACAAAGCCATGGTGAACAGAAGCTGCTGTGAATAATGTCTGTTAATTAATTACAGTACATTTAATATTCAAGTACATGGGAAGTGTACACGGGTGTTCTGAGGTCTGCATTAGAACTAGACACTTGTGATTTATTGTTTAGAGATGCCTCCACGAATGTGTTATTACTAGTCATTCTGTGATCTGATTTTGTTAAGCAGGTATTCTCTGACCTGATTCTGACGGAATAACTGCCATAGGGGGCTGCAGTTGATACATCATGGAGTAAATGGAGACACATTTGTCACAGCTAGCTATCGCATGCAGCTGGGATGGTACTACGGCCATGCACTGTTGTGGCTATGTGTACTGTTGTGCAACGTGTTCAGTATAGTTTTGTGCTGCACTGAGAGAGATGCTAAGAAATGGAAAGTTTTAATGTTGTTTCATTTACACTGCATACTATTGCAATCTGTGCAATTTCCCTTTCTTCAGCATTAAAGTTACTAATATAAATACAATATCAACAGGCGTGTGTTAATTCTCTAGTGGAGTATTGGTAGATCTGACTGCTCTTGATGTTAGAGATAGAGTAAACAAAATGAATATAAAATTTAATTTGGTATACCTTTGTCTTCTGGAACACATCCACTCCATACACCTCCACCAAAATCCTGACCACGGGAAGATGTCTATGTTCAGCTGCCTCCAGCAGAGCAGTCATACCAATCTATCAGGAGTGGGAGATGGTAACCACAAAGCAGTCATGTCCTTAACTATACCTCACCGTAAACTACACTACAATTTGGAAAAGTCATGGACAAAGAAAAGCACTAACACTGCCATGGAAATACCATGATGGTCTGATGTCCAAAGTGACAAATGCACCTAGGCAAATAACTTCAATCATCATTTTACACTGATAGCCTCAGCTGAAGGAAGCAACACCAAAGCTGCTCAAGAATTACTAGTTGACAATCTCACAAGTAGGCCGAGTATACCTTTCACTTTGCCAGTTACGGTCGATGATATTAGTGAAATAATGAGTGACCTTAATCCCAATATATAAGAGCGCAGGACCAGACATGAACAAAGAGAAAACACAATACTGTCATGGAAATAGGCATCTGAGTGCTGCCCAGAAGTTTATGCTGATGTAAAGCAAGCATGCTAAGCCTCATAATGCATTACATTTTGTGGACACTTTGTGGAGCATATAGCTAAAGACTCTATCACACAAGGCAAAGTGTGGAGCTACATCTCAGAGGTTCATCTGAGGGCACTTCATGTCGGCATCTATTGCATAACATGATTTATATGCAAACATATGCCCATTATATTGTACTGTAATGAGTTTGCACTTATTGTTCTGAGGCTTAAGGCTTAGGCCGAGTACCTTAAGGCTACTAATTTTTACACATGCTACTTTTAGTGTATCAGTGAGTAGCGCAAAAATTGCAAAATGGTAGTCACAAAAATCGTTAAATGGCAGTAAAAATTATTCTGTACAGGCAAAATCTGTTCTATTCACAAAATACTTAAATATTGCTCAAAGTGGTGTCTGCTGAATCATGGACTTTCAAAACCCTAAATCACAAATTTAGTGTCCTTCAGTTCTCAGTAGATTGCTGCCCTACAAAGTAGGATGAAGCTCTGGCTGCAAGGAGTGTCGTGAAAGGCTTAAGTGTGTTGGAGAATTGCTCTTCCAGGCTTCTTGCATCCTCTATGCTTATCAATGGTGCAGACAGTGTCAAGATAAGAGAGAGAGGAGAGGATCCAGAATACAATACCGGTCAATCAGTGTTCTGTGGTAAATTGACCACACATGAGCACTCAGGTACTTTACACCTTTAAGCTTTGTGCTCTAATTCTCAGAGACACCTCTTGGTCAGCATTTAATACTACATAGAGAATGACTTCCTGATTCTATGACACACAGATCCTATCTCCATGTTAACAGGCTAAAGTATAACCTTAATACAGAATTACTAAAGACAACCTGTGTGGCATGTTCAGCTGAAGGGAAGGTATGAATGAAGTGAGGCTTCTCAGCTGGCTCAGGCATCAGAAAGGGTTGGTTCTCCAATACCAGCTTCACAACAGGATTGATAACCTTACCGATGTTTCGACCAGATGCTCTGGTCTTCTCTCTGGTCTTCTGGTCTTCTTCGCCCTGAAGAAGACCAGAGCATCTGGTCGAAACATTGGCAAGGTTTTTAATCCTGTTGTGAAGCTGGTATTGGAGAACCAACCCTTTCTGAATGGAAGATATGTGCTATTAGCAAGGAATTGCCAACTCTGTACAGGCACTTCTCAGGGACCTAGAAAATATCAATTGAAGAGATTTACAGAAATGCTATAACCAAATCACAGGTGGATCAGTAATTTAATTGTTGTGCTACCTAAGGTGGGAAAGGTTTTTCATAAACTCCTCCATTAACTTTGATCAAACAACACTTCAACCATAATATGGTAAACACCATTAAAACAACTTGTATAGTGGTTGGCATAATTGCTGTTGGCCTCCTATTGATGATAGGAAACCCTTACAGGTGACTCGTAGTGCAGGAACTGATGTCAAATTTACTTTTTCAATGTAGAAACTGCCACACCTTTCTTGGCCACTCTTTAACAAGCTGTCTGAACCACCACTGGATACAAGGGAGCTGCTAAGGGTAGCAAGGTGCCAGGTTGATTGGACTATTCCACTGACTGGGATAATGCAACAATACTTAGATACTGAGTCAGACCTATCAGTGTTGAAGATACCATTAGGAACTAAGGCACTTTCCACCTTAGACCTTTGTGTTCTTAACCTCCACCTCATTAACAACACCTGGTCTGCATTTGAGCATTACACAGTCATAAAGAACTTGAGTTTTCTTAAGTAGCAACTGCACAACTATGAAGTTGTAGAGGCTCATTGCTACGTTAGGTTAAATCAGAGAAGTAAATTGTGAGCATCAGACGTAGCAAATAGGTAGTAGACAATCGAAACAGAACGTTTTGGCAAGCAGGCCTTCGGAAGCTGTACATGTTTATGTTTATGCACAGCTTTCCAAGGCCTACGTAGCAGAAACATACTGTGCAATTATGTACATTTGTGCATGGTGACACAATTCATACCATCACTATAGGTATATGTGTGGTGACAAATTCATGCAAGTGCACAATAATTGGTACCTCATCACAATCCTCCAAAGTGCTCATGCCATCATTGATCAGTTGCCGAACTCTACTCAGCTGACCACGTCCTGCTGCCACCACCAGTGGAGGGCGATTAGGAGCCTGTGACAGTGTAGCAGAGGTTGAACAAAGTACAAGTGTGGCAATATACAATCATTAGTATGTAAGGGTATGTGCTGCATGGTCTCCATCTACATAGTTGGACAGTTATACTACACAAAGTGATGTATAAATACAACCTTCTCTAAAGTCATCCATTATCTAAATAGCATGCCACATTTATAGCTAGTTAGATCTGAATACTAACCTAAGTTAGATCTGAATGCAAACAGTTAAAAGACTGCACATCTTACATAATCTTTCACACTTGCAGCAGCTTCTGAACTGTGTTGACATGAAAGCATTGTATGCAGAAGATGTTTCCTGATCAGGACTAATTATATTAGACGTAAGCAGATATGTCTTAGTGGTTGTTGAGGGAAGACACACAACAAGTGCTCTTTACTAGTTGGTGTATAATTGCCAGGTACTAAACGTGCACAGATGTTCTAACTGACAAGTAATAAACTCATTCAGGCCCCAAATAGCTCATTCAGGATAGTGTCCTTGAACCCAAACCTCCTTTCATTGTCACTCCCAATCTATGCAATCTATGGATCTGGAGATTACTGGCTGTGGTTTGTTGCTGTCTTCCCCTTCCCCCTCTTTCCTAACCATGTGTAGTTCTCTACCTTGTCCTTCATTACATCAAAATGGTACATAGACTATCTCTAAAACAGTTGCATATTTCTAACTCTAGGTAGACTTGTTTCAGCTTCTACATCATTGGATGTCATGCTATTTCAATGTTTAAGAAGTATGAACCAACTTGAACCATTCGTGTTACCATAGTCCCTGATACACAGCTCACCTCTTCATCCTCTGTGCATGTTCTATGCTCCTGCACCTCTGAGCCCAGTAGGTGCTCCTGTACCTCCCTATAGGTACAATAGGTACAGTGAGACATGAACTGACATGTGAGGTATGTAGCTATTATAATCAGTAGCTGAGTTTGTGGACACAATTACTGCATGTGATGTAATGTGTGTGTGTGTGTGTGTGTGTGTGTGTGTGTGTGTGTGTGTGTGTGTGTGTGTGTGTGTGTGTGTGTGTGTGTGTATGTGTGTGTGTGTGTGTGTGTGGTGTGTGTGTGTGTGTGTGTGTGTGTGTGTGTGTGTGTGTGTGTGTGTGTGTGTGTGTGTGTGTGTGTGTGTGTGTGTGTGTGTGTGTGTGTATGCAGGCAGAATCATCTGTTAGTACAAAGACCAGGGCTGCTCCGGAGATCCATCATACACACTAAGGCTAATGCTGCCTCACAAACATATAGGTTATAGGTACACTTATGTAAAGCACTTGCATTCGTGAGTCATGTATGAATAAGTCAATACCAAGGAGTGATATACAAACTTACTCTTCCTTGAGGCCTTTCTGCTGCAGTTGATCCTTCTTGTAGCTCTGGACTTCCTTTTCAAGAAGTTGCCTTTGCATTTCACACTCCCTCAACTTGGCACCAACTTCACTCAGAGCATTGTTCAGGTCCTTCACTCTCTTCTCCAAGATCATTCTCTCAGCTTCAACTTGGGCTTTGCCTTCCTCTGCCTTTAACCAACGGTCGTTTGCAGTCTTCAGTTCTGAGAGCTACCAAGACAGACAGCTGACAGTGAGTATGACATACCAGTCAATCCTGTGTACACTGGTGTTGCTGAGATGAAACATTACAAAGTGTCTACTGATAATTGCTAATATGGAGGCAATAGGTTTGCAACGCATGTTTGCATGGTCTGTTTGTGTTTTTTGCTATTTCCAAAGATTAGCACGAAGCATGCATATTCAAACATTCCTAGTTAAGGGATAACCCCATATGGATCTTATCATAAGGTGATCTAGATCTCATCCTACCACTTGGGCCAATTTTTCTCTCCATGTTTTCAGTTTACAGGCATCTGCCAGTTTCTCTACCTTCTATGCAAGTTAGTTAGTGATTGCGAGCTGGATGCCAATTTGGCAATGGTATCACAGTCCACAGCTCAAAAGAAAGGAAGCGAAAGGAGGAAATTAGCCGCAACCACTGGGCTTGAACTCGGGACTTAATATGCTCTATTGTGGAGTATCAGCCATGCGAGCCAACAATCCTGGCCATGGCAATTTGCCTCTGGTTGCCTTAAGTAACAGCTCGGACGGGCTGCAATGCCTCAAGGTAGTGCTGTATGCTGGTAAGCTCAGTGGACAACTAGCATGTTGCATGGTTATGCTACATTCACAGAAGCTTTATGGCCCTCCTGTGCCTCCTTCATGGCTGCCTCTGCTAGCCTTAGAGAAGCCTTCAGACCGTCCTGGGCATTGTCCATCGCTTTCTTCATCATTTCATCCATCCCAGACACAGTGACCTTCAACACTGAAGTAGGGTTGCTTGCAAGCAAATCAGATGGGATGTTTGTAAGGGTCTTGTCCACATCTGGATTTGCCAATTTCTCTGCTTCAATCTTGGCAAAATCTGCACATTGTGAATATAATTTAGGTAGGTAGGTAGCTAACCAGCTAGCTAGCTGTAAATGAAACTTCCTGAAAGGTTATTTACAGTGATAAAGTGTAAATGTGCGTTTCAGTACTTAGCTAGTCTAGTTGGGACCAAGTAAGGGAAAATGTGGATCGGGTTCACGCAGTCCACGAGATAGTCGTAGTTGTTGAGAATGACTTCGTTCGCTGCGCCCTTCTGTAGGCCTAGGCGAGACAATCGCTCACGTTCCTTGTCCATGGTTGGAACGCTGCAACATTGGTTAGCTGAACCGCTTGAGACAAGTCTTAAGCAGGAAAAGAATTTGCGCCTCGGACTCTTGTACAGCAAACGACTTCCTTTGTATAATCAGCGATTATATAACGAGATTCATTATCTAACGAAATTCATACCTAATCCTTAAATAAACTAACTCTAATGAATGCCCAGTCCACACTGCATTTTAATAGAGGGTGGTTCACCTTGGAAAGTCCCTTTATGTCATTTACGCTGAGCAGTCCATATAAAGCTATTTCATTTCATGGGGGACATGGAACATTTGTGCTAGAATGACACTTAAAATGCGACTGTCCAGTCTGTGAAATGTTCTAGCACAATAGTCTGTAGCTAGCTAGCTTGACGATTGCTAGCTACTACTATAGCTTCATAGCTATAGCTACTAGCTACATACATGTGCTACATTCGTATACTATACTACGTACGTATACTGTAACACAACATGAAGCCATGATCAGTTTTCCAACAGTTAGCTACATAGCTACTCTATATAATATACACACATAACTAGCTAGCTAGCTACAAGAGGCCATTAATATCATTATAGCTAATGTATTTGTATCATATTTAGCTACTATAAGCATGTGAGTCACTGGCGTGTGGAGTGATAGAAAGACCTGCATTTAGACTTGGCAGGCTATCTTGCTAGCTGTCGATTTAGTTATGCATGAAATATTTCTGTCTGTGTCTGTCTTCCTTGCTTGTTATAGCACTGATGGAATAACCTGTAACAAAGCTCTAGCTAGTGCAAGAGTATACCAATGCACTGGATTGCTTGGACATTGAGGTGATGTCTTTGATTTACTTCAACTTATGCCCACTCATGGTGGTCCTTAAACTACACAACTGACAATGGTGCTTCATTCACAAATATTTACCTTCACTTATACACTTATATAATCTTGAAGTTAGCTACATAATGTGCAGTCAATTCATACCCGCATGTATCCATATAGTAGTAACCCTCAAGTATCAAACTGAGATTATTATACAATTTGCATAAAGACATTATGTACTGTAACAGAGATCTAGACTGCACATAATTAATGTGTTCCACTTTCTCTTTGTGCTGCAACAACATTGTTGTAACTCACCCATGCAGGTGGCAGGTATGTTGAGCACTATTATAAGTGTTATGGACAGGCCTTGGGGGGTACATGAATATAATATTATAATTATAGGTCTATGTGTATAGCCAAACCGTTTTGCCAGTGATTAAATCACCTCATTTAACACATCAGCTCCATCCCCTCCTGCATGATCCAAAAACAGGATCCATAAGCTGTGTCCACCTAGCTAGCTGTGTTTGATCCTCAGTCAACCTCCCAATGATTACTTGTTAGATGGTTGGGATCTGCACCATTTTACCACAAACTTGGTATGAAATATTTAGTCAATTGCAAAGTGCAGCTAGTAAGGGCATACTGCATTAAATTGAGTAATAATAATTACTGGCAATTACATTTACCAACTGTGCACATGTACACCAGTCTTGGCTCTACCGCATTGATGAAGCCAATCAGGGTAAACCAGCTGTCTGTGGCTCTTTGTAGGTTGCAACTAACTATACAAGGAATGCAATCATTGCATGGTTGTGTGCTGGCACAAGCTGATACAGTATACTGATTGCCAGTTTTCTAGTGATACTCATACAAGCTGCTGTTAAACATTCCTCTCGCTGTAATTGCTGTTTTAATGAGCTTACATCTGGACCAGCATATAGCTGGCACTGTGACATAATCATAACATAATAATGAATAATACAATTATTTTATAAGTAGTCAGACCATGGTGCTGAGGTGTATATAATTATACGGACCCATTGCAAGTGTAGGCCTAAAGTGTGTACTATCTAGTGAGTGTTGGCAGAGTTGTTTTAGCTGCACTTTATTTTGTCTTTTGATCATTGAGGATTGTTTGCAGCAAGTGCTACCATTTGTTTGTACAGTACACTGTCAAGTTAGTACAATATGTGCCTTGCTTATGGGCTCACAGCAACCATGCCCATTCACATTTCATGATCTGCTATATATGCACTTCATGACATATTAATAATAACCTTGCAATCGTTTGTATACATGGTGCAGGCAGATTAGAGGGCATTTACATTATGTATTATATTATATGCATGTGGCATGTGGAAGTCATACCAATTGTCATATAATTCATAGTACTCGCTTGTAATGGGAGTTGAGTCTGGCCCAGGCATCTATCTGTAGCAGGCTCTAGGTTAGGCACATGATGGTATAATTTGAGGAAGAAATATGTCAGTATATTTCAGCTATAATATGTACATATGATACAATAGTTAGAATAATAAAATAATACAGATTCAGTGAAATATGATTATCATTCAAGTTCAAAACATAAATATAACCATGTGCAAATTTAAAGCTATAAGGTAAGCAAGTATACAATCCATGCTGTTCACAACAAGCTAAGATATGAAGAAGCCCTTTTAAATGGTCTCCTTCTTATAGTGTGCAGTGTGTCTTTGATAGTCATATGCAATGTCCTACACATGTTGGCAGGTGAGGTCACCATGCAGAAAGTAAAGGTGACCCGTTATGTCACTGGTCAGCGGCCGGTGTACGCTGGAGAGAGCTCCTCAGAGGAAGAGGAGGAGGATGACCTTCTTGTGCGGAGGGGAGTGGCTGAGATACAGGCCACTGGACCATCATACATGGAGGAGGCTGATGTGGTGTGTGTGTGTGTGTGTGTGTGTGTGTGTGTGTGTGTGTGTGTGTGTGTGTGTGTGCGGGTGCGTGCATGTGTGTGTGCCGCGACAGTGTGTGCGTGAGCATGTATACATGCATTCACAAGTATGTGAGCATCTTTGTGTGTTTGTGTGTGTACTGTATGGGTGTTGATTGTGTGTTTGCATTTACTATAGTATGTTATTTGTATTCAGAGTGTATGATTGTTCCATGTAAATGTATTTACTGTGTAATACATTTGTGGTCATTGGTGTATGTTCACTAGTGCAGAGTGGTAGTACTTTTTCAATGTCTTGATAGTTGCTGGGGCAGAAGTCACAGTATTGATAACATTGCAATGCAAGCTTGTGCACAGTTCAGTTTCAGAATGAAATTATTCTATGAATTGTACGTAACAATGGAGGTGAAGATTGACATTTTAAAGTCATGCGTACAATTGATAATCATTAATGATAGACAAGTCTAGAACCTAAGATGCATCAGTTGGAACTTAAGTTATTAAAGTGGATAAGTACGTATATGCTGCTCTTATGACCCCTTAGTGACAGATATGCACATCAGTACGTATGCTCTAGCTCTGATGTCATTGTTAGCAGAAGACAGTGAAGAATTGTTAATACCACTTGGCCTTTCATGTCCAGCCCTTATTAATTGCTATGGGTGACCATCCTCAGGGTTTATTTGGGTTAATTAAGCTTTCTTAGGGACTGATTTAATAGCCATCCATAGTGTTAGGTTTAGGATTATGGCTAATGTTGTCATTTCATCTGCTTTGATCTATTGCACACTAAAGCCCCAAGATCAATTCAATTGCTCAGCACTACCATGTATTTGCCCATTAAGCATGAAGAATCTAATTCATTAGTCCGTGCATGTCATGACCATGACCAGAATGCTTTATACCTGTGTCCCACTGTATGATGCCACATGTTCCTTTCACTTTCATCAGGTGGTAGAGGAGCCTCAAGTGGAGGACAGGTGACTAAGGAGATTACGAGAAGCTCAGGAGTCTTCTCTTTCCAGGTTTGTACCACTAGCGCTGTGTGCACTTGCCTAGTCTCATGTAGCCAACCACTAATCCTGCCTCCATTTTTATATGCTGACATCATTGGTCCCCGGCCGATTATGTCATCAGTTAATAATGGAGGGGAGAAAGTGGTCGGCTACGTGAGACTAACACTTGCAGGTACGTATCTACTGCCAGTCATGGCACTAGCAACTCACACTGCATGCTTCACTTATCAGAATGTGTCAATCAGTGTGATAAGTGAATGCAATTCATAGCTTAATAGCCCCTATTTTGTATTACCTGTATGAATAGTTAGGCTATAGTGATTTTGCTGTAGGTATATTATGCAGTTATAGTACTGTGGTTGGTGCTTCACTGTAGCAACCGTCACATTGCTGAGCCTGAGATTATAGAGGAGGGTGAAGTGTACAGGAGGAGGAGATATGAGGAGGAGTCTGAGGAGGAGAAGAGTGAGGAGGAAGAAGTGGATGAAGAGGTGAGTCCAGACACAGGGTAGTGTTATGAGACAACAACAGATGCATACGTAGGTTAGGAGGGGAAGGGTTATTTGGAGCAAGGGAGAGACTATGTAAGGGTGGAATGTGACGGAGGGGACATGAGTCATGTGCTTGTGCGAAGGATCTAAGAGCTGCGTGGGGGTATGCAGGTCAGAAGTTAGTGCATATCTTATTCAGCTGCTCACCAGCAGAGTATCAGGAAGCCCTTTCTGCACCGAGGGCAGATGTTCAATGGTGCCAGAATGCTGCACAATGAGGAGTACCAAAGTGGTCCAGTCAGAGCCCTTGCACATCGCCCTAGAGACCTAAATACCCAGAGGTCTATGGCCAGTTTTGAACCCCAGCTTGGGGGAAATTAGGCTGTAGTGTCACCCCATTTTTGAAGCTCTTCAGCTGAGAAGATTGCATAAATGGATGCCCGCTACATTGCAGCCATGCATTGTGCTCTTGATCCTTCCACATTAAGAACTGGACACAGCAGTCAACTCATATCTATCAATGGACCGTATATTAAGTATGTCCATGAAATATCTCTCTATGGTGGGCTAGTACTCTGGCATGTTGCTGAAGCAAGACAGTTGCCTGTATGATTATAAGTAGTGGATGGAACATGATGTTTCTAAGGGTACATGCACTGGATTAAAATAGATGCACATTGCCATTGTGACAGGACTGAGCTGTGCGTGTGCACTTTGCACGTGTTTGCCTACGTGTGTGCATGTGCAGTCTGTAATCTCTGTACGTATGTACAAGCTTCTGTGTGATTAGTGTTGTGGAGTTCAATATGTTAACTATTCAGCTTACCAGACAATGTGTAACTAGAATGCACATGGTGCATATGTACATGTACACTTAAGTTTCTTATCTTTCCTGGAATGCAAGAAATGGAACATCGGCGTGCTGCTGTACGTGAGCGAGCACAGCAGCTGGCCCATCAGGCAGCAACTGAGGAGATGTTGGCTAAAGAGGAAGAGAGGCGGAGTCAGAAGAGGAGGAGGAGTCAGAGTATGAAGAGTACAGTGATTCAGAAGATGAACTGGGGCCCAGACTGAAACCAGTTTTTGTGAGAAAGTGAGATGGCTGCATCTTGAATATATCATAGGCCTTGCGTTCACCCGAGGGTTCCACATATTTCAGCTACGTAAAGGTTTATTTATTCTCATTATTACACTGTACCAAACTGTACCACATGACACAGTCACGATGTTTTGGTACAGTACAGTTTACACAGTTTGGTTTAGTTTTCATTGGATTGTGCAACGTCACGTGTCTATTTGTCCATACAGATCTGACCGTATCACAGTGAAGGAGCGTGAACGTGTTGAGGCAGAAGAAGAGAACGTGGAGGCTGCCAGGAAGAAGCAAGAGGAGGAGAGGAAAAGGGAGTCACAAAAAGTGGGTTGCCCATACTCAGTGCGTGGTAGTCAGTATGTGTTCAGCTAGGAACCTTTTATCTTCATCTATTTGTGTCCTGTCCTTTGTCATGTGCAGTTGGTGAAACACATTGTGACAGAAGAAATGCAGAAGCAACAAGGAGGTGGGCACCTCTAAGTAAACATACGTACGTACATCTTACAATCGTGCAGTTTATCACTGGTTTAGTAGTATTTTGGTATGGCCAGTGCACCTTGCCGGTGTTGTGAGTGGTATGTCTTTATGGGGTCATGTGCATGTGCTGTTATGGTAGCCTATTTCATGGTAGTGTGCTCTATTTTACAGACACCTTGTTTATTTTTGTGCATCAGTATCTTTCTACTTAGGCCATGGCAGTTGAATTTCATGTTTCTCATCCTACTGTACCTATTCGCTTTAAAGCCACGTGGGCGGGTGGGCAAATTACAAACACAGGAAACAATTAACCAAATTTTTATGTGGCACAATGGCAAAAGAATGCCAGTGTGCCAATATTTGTGGCTGTCACCCCCACCCTCCCAGACAGGACACACAGCAAAGCTTCAAAAGGCAATATTCAATGCCGACTTAGTATATATTAGTACATTGTGTTTTGTCAGCTCCTTTGTCAGGAAGTGCACGAGGATGAGAAACAGGAAATTTTATTGTTATGGCCCATACTAAATTTACTCTCTGCCTTTCAGTGCATGAGGAAGAGAAGGTGATCAACACAGACGATGAGAATGATGAAGAGGAGTACGAGGCATGGAAAGTGAGGGAACTAAAACGAATCAAGAGAGACAGAGAAGAACGAGAAATGTAAGTAGTGCGAGTTTCTTTATTCAATGCACATATACATGCATAAGCTTGGACATGCAGTGATCCGAGGCAGTTCCAGCGCATGTATCTACAAATGACATTCCAGTTGCTGTAGGTTGTACACATACATAGACAAGAGATTAGACCATGGCCTTTGGAGGATGGTACTACGTAAATATAGCTGTATATATTTCCAAATATATCATCTGTTGATCTGCTCAGATTCTTCATATGTACACATGTGTGTAGCATATAAGGAATTTGAGATCAGAAAATGGCCGTGACCAGTTTGCAGCTGCTAAGGGACTTGCGTACAATATCACACAATGAAATAATGATGGTAATACTTCGCCATTTACATGTTTCTTCAACCAGAAACAAGATAGAAATGTCTAGTTTATATCAGCAGGGAACATGCTGCAGTGGGTTGCCTTATTAGAAGGCCGCCACTAAAACTCCTTCACAGAGTACACTATGATTGAGTTTCCTTTGTTGCTACTACTTTACAGCAACCATCATACGTATTTCTCAAAGGGTGTGCACTGCAATTATGGCTTCCTAATTGTGTCTGTGAACTCCTTTTAGCTGTTGAAAATAAGTTCAGAGTGTGAGCCCATCTCTGCAAAGAGCTACACCTCACACTAGTCACCTTGTGAAATCATCATCTGGACAAACTCTCATACCGTACGTATGTTGTAAGATGTTCATGACTGAAACATTTTGCAAGTTGCATTATATTTCAAATAAATGTTGCGAAGTAGACTACATTATTCAGGTAAATTGGATGAGCAATGCTGCAGCTTCAAGAAAGTGTGAGGGGTGCGAGTTTCCTGAATCTATAAACACAGCTATGAGCTTCTACCGAATCAGAGACTATATTACATTGATAAATAAAGGTTTCTATGACCAATATTGATAGCAGTAGCATCTGAAATCGAGCAAACAAGTGCTTCCGTCGATGTTCACTAATCAGCCATTTCCTGCTGTGTTGTTTGCTGCAGAATGGAGAAGGAAAGACAGGATATTGAGCGCATCCACAACATGACAGAGGAGGAGAGGGAGAGAGAGTTCAAGTCCAAAGCGAAGGTGGTAACCAACTTAGCTCCTAAAGGAAAATATAAGTTCCTGCAGAAATATTACCACAGGGGGGCTTTCTACTTGGTGAGTGAAAGGAGGAGCAGCAATTGACTGTACTGTTCTGACATGTGGTCAGCAGCATTTCCCTTGCACCCTCTGTTTTAGAATGATGAGACTAATGTGCTGAAGAGAGATGTGTCTGGAGCAACATTGGAAGACCACTTTGACAAGACCATCCTTCCCAAAGTCATGCAGGTAGGTAAATGGGAGCTGTTCTTGCATTCATTCACAACTCTGTGCTGTCTCTGGGATCAAAGGCAATGCCTTTGCGGACCTTAGTTCATGCCCAAGACTGTGACTTCAACAGGCAGCACAGTAGTGATCTTATGTAACAACAGTAGTGATGTCTATGTATGTAAGAATTGTGGTGGTTATGCTTATGCTGTATTATAGTAGAATGTAGATCTATCCCAATACAGGGGTGGAAAACACTAATATTAAGTCACCCGTGAGAAAGAGAGGGTTGTATACCGTAGTAGTGTACGTAGTACTGATAGTGTTTTCTTCACTATCAGGGATTGATTCAGGGCACTACCAGTGACATTAGATTAAGTTTATGCATGATAGTGCAGTATGCAATTATCTTTGACTGTCCAAACATGCCTAATTTATAGGTCATTGTACATACGCATATGCCCATGCAGTAAGCAATCACTGGCCATAGCCACATGTGTACCAATTTCTACTGGTACACATCTCTAGACCAGTTATAGTGTCACTAGTGAAAGGCAATTTTGCCATAAATCACCACCAAAGCAGAGTATACTGACTGAACTATGTGTAAGTAAGTGTGGTATTTGCAGTTTCTTATTCCTCCTTGAGGTTGTTGGAATTTGCCTATAGAGTCACAACATTTCATAATGCTTGGCAAACTTTAATGTTGTTTGTGTGTGCTGGTGGCAGGCTGTGTCAGCATGTGTTTCATTCTCTGCTCTCAGGTGAAGAACTTTGGCCGCTCTGGAAGAACCAAGTACACTCACCTTGTTGACCAAGACACTACAGATGTGAGTAGCATGTGCTATATGTGTGTAAGGATCAAAGAACATTAGTTTTTTTTTATATGACATTACAGTGATGCAGCATTCAACCCTCATTTAATATGTTTACTTAATTCAATTTTGGTATTTCATCTGTCCATCATCTAAGTATAGGTTACGTATGTAATGAGGACAAGGGTTTATCAGGTATACACGCCAAGGGCGAAGCCTGAGGCTGAGTATATTCAATGAACCCAAATCTGAATTATATAACGGACTTGTATCAGTATGCAAACAATGAGATTCATTCATCAAAATGGCGGCAGTACGAAATTTGATTAAAATGCTAAGTGGCCAATCAGCACTAATTTAATGTCCCTAAGAGCTGCTGTCCTTCACAACTACAGACAGAGTCGACAGAGAAGAAGATCAGAGGAAACCATATTGGAGTTGACAGCAGCACAGACTAGTCCAAAACGTGTATTGAGTGCTTTTTCCTGTTCGAGGGATGCAGGAGCTGTGCAGAGCCTTCTCACAAGTTGTCACAGTCCCTGAACAAGCTGTGGTCACTGACGAGCACTTTCCTTCACCTCAGTCGTCACTGCCTTTGTTACCTTGAGTTTATCAGCTCCATGGTATCCTGTGCTGCCACTTCGTCTTTGTATGATACTGTTTCTTTGTGCACCATCAGTTATACAGTTTTCTCTGCTGACCCTACTGTCCTGCTATATGCTGTATGTGACATCGCTGCTGGCATCTACCATCTTCGCCATTGGTGCTATGCACTTCTGCTTCGTTTAACCCTCTCTATTTCATCGATCGCTGTTACCTCTGCTGTCTTCGAACGCTCTCTCTTCCAGCTTGGAAGTTAGCCTAATCCACTACATACATGTGCAACAGTGTGAACAGTAATACTGCTTCCTTGAGTATGACTACTCTAGGACATGTTCTCTCTGGTCCTCTCCTTGCTCAGTTTGACTCTGCCTGGACACAGCAGACCCCAGTGTCCCTCAAGTACCAGAACTTGGGAGGAGGAAGAAAGCCTGCCTTTGAACGACCATCGAGGAAGAAGAGGAAAGTGGAGTAGCACTAGAACTGCATGATTTCTGCTTGAGGAATTGTTTTAACATGACGGCAATAAGCTGTTAAGTACACCTGATAGGCATGAGACCAGCCTGTGGACTGTATGTTGCATGTTTATGCATGCTATACTGATTGCAGACCAGCTTGCATGTTCCTAATGATATTGTGTATGATTGCATGTATGCACTCAATTAGCCACATGCACAGTCTACTTCAGTGCTCCCATTTATGCATGTACATATAATGTATGGAGCTAGCACAAGCTGAGGCAGTGGTTGTCAGATCAACTTGCTGTATATTCATATTTATGAACAGCTATCAAATATTGCTCCCATAGTTAATTATCAATAATGTTTTATCACCTAGCTTACACATCTGGCCATGGACTGCATTTACATGTGACTGGTGTGTTTAGCTGGTGCTGTAAGGATACTGTCCATGGCTGAATCATATGCATGCTATTAAATAATTAACTTATTATAACAATATTGTGTATATGTGTGCATGTGCATATAAAGCATTTGAATCCCCTACAAAGCTGCATGAGAGGTAGTAAATCTATAGCAATTTAATATAGCAGTTAAGTAATTGGATTTACTTGTGCTGTAAGTGCACACTGTATAGCTATAGGTCCTGCTACAATTTTAATTGCTATGCATTAATTCATTGCCCAATGTATAAGGTGCATGGAGGAGGCACATGACATGTGCATATGGTGTGTGATGAATGTGGAAATTGTATTATACCATTCCATATAATTAACCTATTATGAATAATGTTGACCATAGCACCAGCTTGATAAGGTTAATTGACCTGATCTGGTCCCAGCAAGCATGAGAGCGATGACTGAGGAAGAGTAATATAATTATTTTTATCAGCCATGAATACAATAGCTAGATATAGCTAAGTCTGTCAAAATAATTCTAATTTGAATTGAAAACTGAAATTAAAACAAAGTTACAAAGTAGCTTCAATCCATGCTGTTAACAAGCTATATATGTATATAGGACATGTTACACTTCAGCAAGATAAGTACATCATGCACTTCTTTGACTTCTACAAAGAAAAGAGGAAGAAAGGCAATGATGAGTGGCTTCTGATGTAGCTTACCATAGAGTGGGAACATTTCTTACACTTTATATTTCTCGTTTCACACAATATGATTGCGATTCAGAAGAATTCATAAAAAATATATTCATGCACAGCATTATATACATATCTGTAAGAAAGCATTTTAAAGCAAGATTGTGACTTGCTGCAGTAACTGTTACATACATTGACACTTTGTCATGTCCATAATGTGTGAATGCAACAGTATCCATTGTCCTCAGTACATCTAGCTCGATTGCAAGAATGACAATACTAGGAAACATTGGCACAGCCCACATACTAGCTCACTCCTGTCACGGGATAACACTTACACACATTGAGGATGCACAACATGGTAGTGTGTTGGTGGTGATGGATGGGATAGGAGACCACCTAAAGTGGCTGCTACAGCTGGGTGCTTACTTTATGTTAATTGTTCTTAAAGCCACCTTCCTCCAGGAGATACCTCACTACCTCCTGGTGTCTCTTCTGATTGGCAAGTGACAGACATGTGTTTCCACTCTTGGTGACAGAGAACCTCTTGTCTCCAAATAAAGGAAGCAGATACTTCACAACTTCCAAGTGGCCATAATGAGCAGCATGATGGAGAGCAGTGTGTCCTTTCTGTCAAATAGAAAAGAACGTTGTAATAATTATCCACAACAGGCAGTCACTTCACACATGACATGTTTACAACAGAATGAAATAGTGTATTTGCCTTCATTGTACAGTGCCCACATACTCAACTTGAAGAACAGCATGGCCCCATTAACACCATGTACTGCAGTGACAACAACTGGCACACATGTACCTCAAGTACAGAATGAGGATACACACAATGTCACAAATCATTTACTGGTTTGCATTTAGCCAAAAGAGACAGGTAATGTGTTTAGCATCAAAGACAATGCAGAGTTCAGTGTGCCATGGAAATGCCATACAATGCCACGGCAACAGGTACTACAGATACAAGTGCATAGTGCACTAAAAATTATCCTTAAATTAAAGGGGATTAAATTAGGAATGGCCAGCAGAAATAGCATAGAAACAAGCAACTTCAGCACTATAATAAACCACATTCCTGCATGTTGAGTTCATTTTACATTCCAATAATTTCCTTGCAGCTACAGGGAGCAACCCAGCTCATGCATTTGGGGCCATGTAGGGAGGAAGATACTTCACAACTTCCAAGTGCCCACAATAGCAGCAATATGAAGGGCTGAATGTGTTGCTTCTGTCAATGCATAGAAAAGAATTTACAGTATATATAGCAATGTCCACAGCTCACTTCACTCATGTCACTTCACTCATTACTTACTTACGTACAAACAGAAAACAATAATACTACCGTGCTGTCTGATAGTACAAGTGTGTTAAATGGGATACTGCCAGACAAAAACAACTAGTATATGCCAGCCATACAGACAATCACATGCCCAGCCACATGGTGTCATCAACAGGACATGTTCACACACTCACACACTCACACACATACACACACACAAACACACACATGCACACACACAAACACAAATGCACACACATGCACACACACACATGCACACAAAAACCTAACACAAACTAACTATCCAACACCACCATAATCCGAACAATGACATGTGTGGGAATGCACCTACACTGACAGCTAACACAACACTGTCACTAACAGCTCCTCCTACTGCACCTGGTAGTGTGGTGAACATGAACTACACTCACATTGTTCACTTCATCCACTGTGCTTCCAAACTCATCCAACAGCATTCTTACCAACTCAACACTTCCACCAAATGCAGCCAACAGCAGAACAGTGTTGCCATACTGTGAATGGGAAGGAGAAGCACTTTACACAGTGCACAATAGGCAGTCACTACACACATAACATTAACAACAAAATGAAAGTATCAGGTAATGCGATGAGCAACAAAGGACAATGAAGTTGAGTGCAGTGTGGACACGGTGCAATCACTAACATAGTCAGTACAGCACACTGCCAGGTTTGATGCCAGCTAGTCTGGCTAATAAATACACCATGCATTGAGGGAAGACAAATCTGGAGAATAGTATTGGAAAGATAGCATGTACGTACCCAATTAAGTCAAAGGATAAACACCTCAAACCTGGCACCCTGCATACAATGGCTATAATGCCAGTATATCTGGAAGAGTCAAAGTTGTCACTTCATTTGAAACGTTACCTCAAACCTCACACTTCAACATATCACAGACAAGGATGTATACATGTGGTCCGATGATTCTTACACAAATAATTATGGGAAAGTAGCCAAATCTTTGCAACAAGTTGAGTGAAGTAAGTCAATTGGTATGTAGTGGTACAATGGTGGGGGCAAAACTGCACTCTGATTGGTGTACATCTGTCACATGACATAACAACACATACACATAGACCACTTGAAGCTTATCAAAGATTGTGTACTGCATTCATTGCATGTGCATCCTGTTAAACTTCAGTGGTGCCTTAGTTTGTACAACCACACCAGTAACCACACACAAAACTGTTTAACACATACAAACAGAATCACACACCTTGTCCCTGTCTTGTGAATCCAGATTCAGTTCCTCAATGAGGTACTGAGCAACAGCACATTTGCCCGCTTGTGCTGCCATATGCAGCACAGTCCGTCCATACACATTCTTGTCATGGATCTTGTCCTTGAATTTGGGGCAGAGGAACTTGATCATCTCAAGCTGTCCACCTTCTGCAGCAGCATGCATGGCATTGCTACCATTCTACAGGTATCATTGGTGACAAAACATGTCATTCAGTTCAAACATACAGTAGTGCACATCAAACTCAACATCACATCAACTTCAACCAATGGTGTGTGGATCAATAGAGACTGAGATGTGTATACAGTACGTACATGTGTCACCAACTGGATACAACCACACAGCCACACATTCCACATACACAGACAACACACATGGGCACACACTAACACACACACAAGTTACACAGACAGACACACGTCTAACATCCAACACCACCATGATCCGAACAACGACATGTGTGGTAATGCACCTACACTGACAGCTAACACAACACTGTCACTAACAGTTCCTCCTACTGCATCTGGTAGTGTAGTAAACATGCATGCAGTACGCTCACATTGTTCACATCATCCACTGTGCTTCCAAACTCATCCAAAAGCATTCTTACCAACTCAACACTGCCACCAAATGCAGCCAACAGCAGAACAGTGTTGCCTTTCTGTGAATGGGAAGGAGAAGCACTTTACACTGTGCACAATAGGCAGTCACTAAACAGAATGAAAATAGCAGGTAATGTGATGAGCAACAAAGGACAATGAAGTTCAGTGCAGTTTGGACACAGTGCAATCACTAACATAGTTAGTACAGCACATTGCCAAGGTTTGATGCCAGCTAGTCTGGATAATAAATACACCATGCAATGAGGGAAGACAAATCTGGAGAATGGCATTGGAAGATGGCATGTGCATAGCTATGTACACAATTAAGTCCATGAATAGACACTTCGAAACTGGCACATTGTGTACAATGTCTATCATGCCAATGTATTGGGGAGTGTCAAAGTTGGCACTTCATTTGAAACGTTACCTCAAACCTTGCACTTCAACATATCACAGACAAGGATGTATACATGTGGTCCGATGATTCTTACACAAATAATTATGGGAAAGTAGCCAAATCTTTGCAACAAGTTGAGTGAAGTAAGTCAATTGGTATGTAGTGGTACAATGGTGGGGGCAAACTGCACTCTGATTGGTGTACATCTGTCACATGACATAACAACACATACACATAGACCACTTGAAGTTTATCAAAGACTGTGTACTGCATTCATTGCATGTGCATCCTGTTAAACTTTAGTGGTGCCTTAGTTTGTACAACCACACCAGTAACCACACACAAAACTGTTGAACACATACAAACACAAACACACACCTTGTCCCTGTCCTGTGGATCCAGATTCATTTCCTCAATGAGGTACTGAGCAACAGCACATTTGCCCTCTTGTGCTGCCCTATGCAGCACAGTATATCCATACACATCCTTGGCATGGATCTTGTCCTTGAATTTGGGGCAGAGAAACTTCATCATCTCAAGCTGTCCACCTTCTGCAGCAGCATGCATGGCATTCTGGCCATTCTACAGGTATCATTGGTGACAAAACAGGACATTCATTTAAAACATAAAGTGATGCACATCAAACTCAACATCACATCAACTTCAACCAATGGCGTGTGGATCAATAGAGACTGAGATGTGTATACAGTACGTACATGTGTCACCAACAGGATACAGCCACACAGCCACACATACCACATACACAGACAACCCACACGGGCACACACTAACACACACTCAAGTTACACAGACAGACACATGTCTAACATCCAACACCACCATGATCCGAACAATGACATGTGTGGTAATGCACCTACACTGACAGCAAACACAGCACTGTCACTAACAGCTCCTCCTACTGCATCTGGTAGTGTAGTAAACATGCATGCAATACACTCACATTGTTCACTTCATCCACTGTGCTTCCAAACTCATCCACAAGCATTCTTACCAACTCAATACTGCCACCAAATGCAGCCAACAGCAGAACAGTGTTGCCGTTCTGTGAATGAAGGGAAAAGCATGTTACACTGTGTACAATAGGCAGTCACTGCACATATAACATTAACAACAGAATGAAAGTAGCAGGTAATGTGATGAGCAACAAAGGACAATGAAGTTGAGTGCAGTGTGGACACAGTGCAATCACTAACATAGTTAGTACAGCACATTGCCAAGGTTTGGTGCCAGCTAGTCTGACTAATGACTATACCATGTGCATAGCTACGTACACAATTAAGTTGATATAAAGACACCTCAAAACTGCCACCCTGTGTACAATGGCTATCATGCCAGTGTATCTGGGAGTGTCAAAGTTGTCACTTCAATCGCTATTTCCTCAAAGTTTGCATTTCAACATATCACAGACAAGGATGTATACATGTGGCCCGATGATTCTTACACAAATAATTATGGGAAATTAGCCAATTAAATCTTTGCAACAAGTTTAGTGAAATAAGTCAATTGGTATGTAGTGGTACAATGGTGGGGGCAAAACCGCACTCTGATTGGTGTACATCTGTCACATGACATAACAACACATACACATAGACCACTTGAAGCTTATCAAAGATTGTGTACTGCATTCATTGCATGTGCAACCTGTTAAACTTTAGTGGTGCCTTAGTTTGTACAACCACACCAGTACCCACACACAAAACTGTTTAACACATACAATTACAAACACACACCTTGTCCCTGTCCTGTGGATCCAGATTCAGCTCCTCAATGAGGTACTGAGCAACAGCACATTTGCCCGCTTGTGCTGCCCTATGCAGCACAGTCCGTCCATACAAATTCTTGGCATGGATCTTGTCCTTTAATTTGGGGCAGAGGAACTTGATCATCTCAAGCTGTCCACCTTCTGCAGCTAAATGCATGGCATTCTGGCCATTCTACAGGTATCATTGGCGACAAAACATATCATTCATTCAAAACATACAGTGATGCACATCAAACTCAACATCACATCAACTTCAACCAATGGTGTGTGGATCAATAGAGACTGAGATGTGTATACAGTACGTACAAGTGTCACCAACAGGATACAGCCACACAGCCACACATACCACATACACAGACAACCCACATGGGCACACACTAACACACACACAAGTTACACAGCCAGACACACGTCTAACATCCAACACCACCATGATTCGAACAATGACATGTGCGGTAATGCACCTACTTCAGTGGTGACTTAGTTTGTACAACCACACCAGTAACCACACACAAAACTGTTTAACACATACAAACACAAACACACACCTTGTCCTTGTCCTGTGGATCCAGATTCAGTTCCTCAATGAGGTACTGAGCAACAGCACATTCGCCCTCTTCTGCTGCCCTATGCAGCACAGTCCGTCCATACACATCCTTGGCATGGATCTTGTCCTTGCATTTGGGATAGAGAAACTTGATCATCTCAAGCTGTCCACCTTCTGCAGCAGCATGCATGGCATTCTGGCCATTCTACAGGTATCATTGGTGACAAAACAGGACATTCATTTAAAACATAAAGTGATGCACATCAAACTCAACATCACATCAACTTCAACCAATGGTGTGTGGATCAATAGAGACTGAGATGTGTATACAGTACGTATGTACATGTGTCACCAACAGGATACAGCCACACAGCCACACATACCACATACACAGACAACACACATGGGTGCACACTAACACGCACACAAGTTACACAGACAGACACATGTCTAACATCCAACACCACCATGATCCGAACAATGACTTGTGTGGTAATGTACCTACACTGACAGCTAACACAGCACTGTCACTAACAGCTCCTCCTACTGCATCTGGTAGTGTAGTAAACATGCATGCAATACACTCACATTGTTCACTTCATCCACTGTGCTTCCAAACTCATCCAAAAGCATTTTTATCAACTCAACACTGCCACCTAGTGCAGTTAACAGTAGAACAGTGTCGCCTTTCTGTGAATGGGAAGGAGAAGCACTTTACACTGTGCACAATAGGCAGTCACTAAACAGAATGAAAGTAGCAGGTAATGTGATGAGCAACAAAGGACAATGAAGTTCAGTGCAGTTTGGACACAGTGCAATCACTAACATAGTTAGTACAGCACATTGCCAAGGTTTGATGCCAGCTAGTCTGGATAATAAATACACCATGCAGTGAGGGAAGACAAATCTGGAGAATGGCATTGAAAGATGGCATGTGTATAGCTATGTACACAATTAAGTCCATGAATAGACACTTCGAAACTGGCACATTGTGTACAATGTCTATCATGTCAGTGTATCGGGGAGTGTCAAATTTGTCACTTCATTTGAAACGTTACCTCAAACCTTGCACTTCAACATATCACAGACAAGGATGTATACATGTGGTCCGATGATTCTTACACAAACAATTATGGGAAAGTAGCCAAATCTTTGCAACAAGTTGAGTGAAGTAAGTCAATTGGTATGTAGTGGTACAATGGTGGGGGCAAAACTGCACTCTGATCGGTGTACATCTCTAACATGACATAACAACACATACACATAGACCACTTGAAGTTTATCTAAGACTGTGTACTGCATTCATTGCACATGCAGCCTGTTAAACTGTAGTGGTGCCTTAGTTTGTACAGCAACACCAATACACACACACAGAACTGTTTAATACATACAAACACAAACACACACCTTGTCCCTGTCCTGTGGATTCAGATTCATTTCCTCAATGAGGTACTGAGCAACAGCACATTTGCCTGCTTGTGCTGCCCAGTGCAGCGCAGTCCGTCCATACAAATTCTTGGCATGGATCTTGTCCTTGAATTTAGAACAGAGAAACTCGATCATCTCAAGCTGTCCACCTTCTGCAGCTAAATGCATGGCATTGTTACCATCCTACAGGTATCATTGGTGACAAAACATGTCATTTATTTAAACATAAAGTGATGCACATCAAACTCAACATCACATCAACTTCAACCAATGGTGTGTGGATCAATAGAGACTGAGTTGTGTATACAGTACGTACATGTGTCACCAACAGGATACAGCCACACAGCCACACATACCACATACACAGACAACCCACACGGTCACACACTAACACACACACAAGTTACACAGCCAGACACACGTCTAACATCCAACACCACCATGATCCAAACAATGACATGTGTGGTAATGCACCTACACTGACAGCTAACACAACACTGTCACTAACAGCTCCTCCTACTGCACCTGGTAGTGTGGTGAACATGCACTACACTCACATTGTTCACTTCCTCCACTGTGCTTCCAAACTCATCCAAAAGCATTCTTACCAACTCAATACTGCCACCAAAGGCAGCCGATAGCAGAACAGTGTTGCCATCCTGTGAATGGGAAGGAGAAGCACTTTACACTGTGCACAATAGGCAGTCACTACATGCATAACATTAACAACAGAATGAAAGAAGCAGGTAATGTGATGAGCAACAAAGGACAATGAAGTTCAGTGCAGTGTGGGCACAGTGCAATCACTAACATAGTTAGTACAGCACATTGCCAAGGTTTGATGCCAGCTAGTCTGGCTAATAAATACACCATGCAGTGAGGGAAGACAAATCTGGAGAACGGGTCTGGAAAGATGGCATGTGCATAGCTATATACACGATTAAGTCGACGCCTCAAACTGTGTACAACGGCTGTCATGCCAGTGTATCTGGGAGCGTCAAAGTTGTCACTTCACATGAATTGTTACCTTTCAGCATATCAGTGTGAATGGGAAGGAGAAGCACTTGACACTGTACCACATGTGTATGTGAATAAATAATTATGTTGTTATTTGTAAACTGCAATTCGGCAATCACTTGGATGATTCAAATCATAAATACTGCACAGTTACTGGTTGTCCATGGCAACACGTACTACATAGAGTGGTCTAGGGCAGCATCTCAGGAATATTATATATATACTGGAACACACATTCATGCACAGACACACACAGACACACAAATATATACACACATACCTTATCTCTGTCCTGAGGATTCAGATTTAGCACTTCAATGAGGTAACAAACAACATCACAGTGCCCCATCAGTGCTGCCCAGTGCAGCATGGTGTACTTGTACTCGCTGTCTCCACTCCCACGCACTTTGGAACCAAATCTTGGAGACAGGTATGTAATCACCTCCATCTGTCCCCATTTAGCAGCCAAGTGTAGGGCATGGTGGCCTCTCTGATAGAAATATGAAGGAGTGAGTCACAAAGCCCTGGTGAACAGAAGCTGCTTTGAACAAAGTGTGTTAATTAATTACAGTACATTTAATATTCAAGTACATGGGAAGTGTACACGGGTGTTCTGAGGTCTACATTAGAACTAGACACTTGTGATTTATTGTTTAGAGATGCCTCCACGAATGTGTTATTACTAGTCATTCTGTGATCTGATTTTGTTAAGCAGGTATTCTCTGACCTGATTCTGACGGAATAACTGCCATAGGGGGCTGCAGTTGATACATCATGGAGTAAATGGAGACACATTTGTCACAGCTAGCTAGCGCATGTAGCTGGGATGGTACTACGGCCGTGCACCGTTGTGGCTATGTGTACTGTTGTGCAACGTGTTCAGTATAGTTTTGTGCTGCACTGAGAGAGATGCTAAGAAATAGAAAGTTTTAATGTTGTTTCATTTACACTGCATACTATTGCAATCTGTGCAATTTCCCTTTCTTCAGCATTAAAGTTACTAATATAAATACAATATCAACAGGCGTGTGTTAATTCTCTAGTGGAGTATTGGTAGATCTGACTGCTCTTGATGTTAGAGATAGAGTAAACAAAATGAATATAAAATTTAATTTGGTATACCTTTGTCTTCTGGAACACATCCACTCCATACACCTCCACCAAAATCCTGACCACGGGAAGATGTCCATGTTTAGCTGCCTCCAGCAGAGCAGTCACACCAATCTATCGGGAGTTGGAGATGGTAACCACAAAAGCAGATATGTCCTTAACTATACCTCACCGTAAACTACACTACAATTTGGAAAAGTCATGGACAAAGAAAAGTCCTAACACTGCCATGGAAATACCATGATGGTCTGATGTCCAAAGTGACAAATGCACCTAGGCTAATAACTTCAATCATCATTTTACACTGATAGCCTCAGCTGAAGGAAGCAACACCAAAGCTGCTCAAGAATTACTAGTTGACAATCTCACAAGAAGGCCGAGTATACCTTTCACTTTGTCTCCAGTTACGGTCGATGATATTAGTGAAATAATGAGTGACCTTAATTCCAATATATAAGAGCGCAGGACCAGACATGAACAAAGAGAAGACACAATACTGTCATGGAAATAGGCATCTGAGTGCTGCCCAGAAGTTTATGCTGATGTAAAGCAAGCATGCTAAGCCTCATAATGCATTACATTTTGTGGACACTTTGTGGAGCATATAGCTAAAGACTCTATCACACAAGGCAAAGTGTGGAGCTACATCTCAGAGGTTCATCTGAGGGCACTTCATGTCGGCATCTATTGCATAACATGATTTATATGCAAACATATGCCCATTATATTGTACTGTAATGAGTTTGCACTTATTGTTCTGAGGCTTAAGGCTTAGGCCGAGTACCTTAAGGCTACTAATTTTTACACATGCTACTTTTAGTGTATCAGTGAGTAGCGCAAAAATTGCAAAATGGTAGTCACAAAAATCGCTAAATGGCAGTAAAAATTATTCTGTACAGGCAAAATCTGTTCTATTCACAAAATACTTAAATATTGCTCAAAGTGGTGTCTGCTGAATCATGGACTTTCAAAACCCTAAATCACAAATTTAGTGTCCTTCAGTTCTCAGTAGATTGCTGCCCTACAAAGTAGGATGAAGCTCTGGCTGCAAGGAGTGTCGTGAAAGGCTTAAGTGTGTTGGAGAATTGCTCTTCCAGGCTTCTTGCATCCTCTATGCTTATCAATGGTGCAGACAATGTCAAGATGAGAGAGAGAGGAGAGGATCCAGAATACAATGCCGGCCAATCAGTGTTCTGTGGTAAATTGACCACACATGAGCACTCACGTACTTTACACCTTTAAGCTTTGTGCTCTAATTCTCAGAGACACCTCTTGGTCAGCATTTAATACTATATAGAGAATGACTTCCTGATTCTATGACGAAGGGAAGATATGTGCTATTAGCAAGGAATTGCAAACTCTGTACAGGCACTTCTCAGGGACCTAGAAACTATCAATTGAAGAGATTTACAGAAATGCTATAACCAAATCACAGGTGGATCAGTAATTTAATTGTTGTGCTACCTAAGGTGGGAAAGGTTATTCATAAACTCCTCCATTAACTTTGATCAAACAACACTTCAACCATAATATGGTAAACACCATTAAAACAACTTGTACAGTGGTTGGCATAATTGTTGCAGGCCTCCTATTGATGATAGGAAACCCTTACAGGTGACTCGTAGTGCAGGAACTGATGTCAAATTTACTTTGTCAATGTAGAAACTGCCACACCTTTCTTGGCCACTCTTAAACAAGCTGTCTGAACCACTACTGGATACAAGGGAGCTGCTAAGGGTAGCAAGGTACTAGGTTGATTGGACTATTCCACTGACTGGGATAATGCAACAATACTTAAATACTGAGTCAGACCTATCAGTGTTGAAGATACCATTAGGAACTAAGGCACTTTCCACCTTAGACCTTTGTGTTCTTAACCTCCACCTCATTAACACCACCTGGTCTGCATCTGAGCATTACACAGTCATAAAGAACTTGAGTTTTCTTAAGTAGCAACTGCACAACTATGAAGTTGTAGAGGCTCATTGCTACATTAGGTCAAATCAGAGAAGTAAATTGTGAGCATCAGACATAGCAGATAGGTAGTAGACAATCGAAACAGAACGTTTTGGCAAGCAGGCCTTTGAAAGCTGTACATGTTTATGTTTATGCACAGCTTTCCAAGGCCTACGTGGCAGAAACATACTGTGCAATTATGTACATTTGTGCATGGTGACACAATTCATACCATCACTATAGGTATATGTGTGGTGACAAATTCATGCAAGTGCACAATAATTGGTACCTCATCACAATCCTCCAAAGTGCTCATGCCATCATTGATCAGTTGCCGAACTCTACTCAGCTGACCACGTCCTGCTGCCACCACCAGTGGAGGGCGATTAGGAGCCTGTGACAGTGTAGCAGAGGTTGAACAAAGTACAAGTGTGGCAATATACAATCATTAGTATGTAAGGGTATGTGCTGCAAGGTCTCCATCTACATAGTTGGACAGTTATACTACACAAAGTGATGTATAAATACAACCTTCTCTAAAGTCATCCATTATCTAAATAGCATGCCACATTTATAGCTAGTTAGATCTGAATACTAACCTAAGTTAGATCTGAATACAAACAGTTAAAAGACTGCACATCTTACATAATCTTTCACACTTGCAGCAGCTTCTGAACTGTGTTGACATGACAGCATTGTATGCAGAAGATGTTTCCTGATCAGGACTAATTATATTAGACGTAAGCAGATATGTCTTAGTGGTTGTTGAGGGAAGGCACACAACAAGTGCTCTTTACTAGTTGGTGTATAATTGCCAGGTACTAAACATGCACAGATGTTCTAACTGACAAGTAATAAACTCATTCAGGCCCCAAATAGCTCATTCAGGATAGTGTCCTTGAACCCAAACCTCCTTTCATTGTCACTCCCAATCTATGCAATCTATGGATCTGGAGATTACTGCCTGTGGTTTGTTGCTGACTTCCCCTTCCCCCTCTTTCCTTACCATGTGTAGTTCTCTACCTTGTCCTTCATTACATCAAAATGGTACATAGACTATCTCTAAAACAGTTGCATATTTCTAACTCTAGGTAGACTTGTTTCAGCTTCTACATCATTGGATGTCATGCTATTTCAATGTTTAAGAAGTATGAACCAACTTGAACCATTCGTGTTACCATAGTCCCTGATACACAGCTCACCTCTTCATCCTCTGTGCATGTTCTATGCTCCTGCACCTCTGAGCCCAGTAGGTGCTCCTGTACCTCCCTATAGGTACAATAGGTACAGTGAGACATGAATGGACATATGTGAGGTATGTAGCTATTATAATCAGTAGCTGAGTTTGTGGACACAATTACTGCATGTGATGTAATGTGTGTGTGTGTGTATGTGTGTGTGTGTGTGTGTGTGTGTGTGTGTGTGTGTGTGTGTGTGTGTGTGTGTGTGTGTGTGTGTGTGTGTGTGTGTGTGTGTGTGTGTGTGTGTGTGTGTATGTGTGTGTGTGTGTGTGGTGTGTGTGTGTGTGTGTGTGTGTGTGTGTGTGTGTGTGTGTGTGTGTGTGTGTGTGTGTGTGTGTGTGTGTGTGTGTGTGTGTGTGTGTGTGTGTGTGTGTGTGTGTGTGTATGCAGGCAGAATCATCTGTTACTACAAAGACCAGGGCTGCTCCGGAGATCCATCATACACACTAAGGCTAATGCTGCCTCACAAACATATAGGTACACTTATGTAAAGCACTTGCATTCGTGAGTCATGTATGAATAAGTCAATACCAAGGACTGATATACAAACTTACTCTTCCTTGAGGCCTTTCTGCTGCAGCTGATCCTTCTTGTAGCTCTGGACTTCCTTTTCAAGAAGTTGCCTTTGCATTTCACACTCCCTCAACTTGGCACCAACTTCACTCAGAGCATTGTTCAGGTCCTTCACTCTCTTCTCCAAGATCATTCTCTCAGCTTCAACTTGGGCTTTGCCTTCCTCTGCCTTTAACCAACGGTCGTTTGCTGTCTTCAGTTCTGAGAGCTACCAAGACAGACAGCTGACAGTGAGTATGACATACCAATCAATCCTGTGTACACTGGTGTTGCTGAGATGAAACATTACAAAGTGTCTACTGATAATTGCTAATATGGAGGCAATAGGTTTGCAATGCATGTTTGCATGGTCTGTTTGTGTTTTTTGCTATTTCCAAAGATTAGCACAAAGCATGCATATTCAAACATTCCTAGCTAGGGGATAACCCCGTATGGATCTTATCATAAGGTGATCTAGATCTCATCCTACTATTTGGGCCAATTTTTCTATCCACGTTTTCAGTTAACAGGCATCTGCCATTTTCTCTACCTTCTTCTATGCAAGTTAGTCAGTGATCGTGAGCTGGATGCCAATTTGGCAATGGTATCAAAGTCCACAGCTCAGCGCAGTGACATCAAAGTCCACAGCTCAAAGGAAAGGAAGCAAAAGGAGGAAATTAGCCGCGACCACTGGGCTTAAACTTGGGACTTATGCTCTATTGTGGAGTATCAGTCATGTGAGCCAACAATCCTGGCCATGGTAATTTGCCCCCAGTTGCCTTAAGTAACAGCTATGAATGGGCTGCAATGCCTCAAGGTTGTGCTGTATGCTGGTAAGCTCAGTGGATGACTAGCATGTCTTGAGATGAATGGTAGCAGTGCAATGTCCTCTATCTCGCTATGTATGTTATAGTCAGTCTTCACTGTACCACCTTCTAAGGCACACAACAGATGCTGCCAAACATACAGATAATGTGGAAAACCATCTGGAAGACCACTAAGTGGTTCAGTACCACCTGTCCTACTGTATGTGACAACTAGTTTAACTTATTTATCCTTTGCAGCTTGTCTCATCATTTTGTATAGTCAGGCTTTACATAAGCCATCCATGCACAGAGGGCTTTAACTTGTACAACCCATACCAAGAGTTGGAGCTCAATGAGCTTCCTGGAATCTATACTTTTCTATGAAACTAGAGCAGCTTCAGGTCATGTCTGTTATAATTATTGGTATACAGTTGAGTTATTTTGTGGATTGCATTCAGCTTGGGAAGGTTGATGTACTGGACCTGACCTCACATTTTCCTCTATGGGGGAGGGAGGGGGGGGGGTCAACTGACACCTGATTAATTATTCCATGCATCTTGCAATAATTGTTAGCTGACTACAGTTAGAGTCAGGCCAATCACCAGGTGAAACACTCTCCGTATTTCTTCCAGACTCTATATAAATAAACTTTAAACTTGGATTAACACAGAATGATCTTACTTCTGTCCTTCTTCCAGACTCTACTGTACAATCGAATTAGCTGCGAATTCCTTCGCCAATGGACACCCTCCTCATAAGGAAAGAAAATTTGCAACCGTTGCAGTGCGCATATGCCGAACATTAAGGGCAGCACCAGACTAACCAAGAAGTCAAGACATTCAGGGATGATGAGAGCTCTTAGGAAGTTCCGAACCGACGACAACTGTCAGAACTCCAAGACCATCACTCAACCTTCATCACAAGAGTCAGCACCAAGGGAAAAGCAGGAGCCAGCTCGAGGGGAGTCAGCTCAAAGAACCAACCAGGAGTCAACTCAAGAGAACAACCAGGAATCAGCTCAAAGGGGCCATCAGTTCCGTTTAATTTGGAGGGCAATACAAGACACTTGACCTTGCAGAAGGAGATTCATGGTGGACGAGGAGTCAGCTGCGTGCAACTCTATAGCTAACTGCAACTGCAGCGTCTATAGCTATCACTCAGTAGCCAGGTTTGGAAGTGCTTTACATCAGAAGCACTGGCATCGGAAGCACCTGCGTTGGGCACTGGAGCAGAGGAGGGCGCCAAAACCATTTTGTGCTTTGGAAAGGGTTGGTTCTCTAATACCTGCTTCACAACAGGGTTGAAAACCTTGCCGACGTTTCGACCAGATGCACTGGTCTTCTTCAGGGCAAAAATATGCTAGTGCGAGCACTGATCATATTTATAGCCTAGCATCTCATCATGCGCTGTCACCGGAAGCTTGAGCTTTGTTTATGCATTTGTGGTTGTGCACACGTACTTTTGCTGTTCTTTTCTGGGTGCCATTGACAGCAGCCATTGGCTAATGGTTCCCCAGGTTAAGTAAGAATTCCTAGCTCATACCCCTAAACTGCACATGCAAATGAAAGACAAGTTGTAAAATACACATCGATGCATTGAAAGATGGGAAAGGGAAAATGTCGATGACTAAAACTGGGCAAGAGCCAGTGCTCTCAAAATCTATATCTGGCCCTTTAAAACAGCTGGATCCTGATATTCTCACTGAAGAGCACTTTGAGCTCCACGTGTTCATGACTCAGCCAACGCCTAGATCAAATGCAACTGCATAGATGATTTTGCAAGTGTCATTTTTATAACTGTCCAGTTAAAGGGTATGTGGTATAGTGACTGCAACTACTAACTTACAACCTGCAACCTTGGTCACTGGCACACTAGCTGTGTAGTCACTAGTGTGACCCGAGAGGCATTGCAAAGACCTTCGTGGTTGAAACATTGTACCATTGCAATTACTGCATCTGTCTGCTACATAATAATGTGCTCATTATCACTACTGATTATAATCTATAGCATTAAACTTTGATTATGCTACACTCACAGAAGCTCTGTGGCCCTCCAGAGCTTCTTTCATGGCTGCCTCTGCTAGCCTTAGAGAAGCCTTCAGGCCCTCCTGGGCATTGTCCATTGCTTTCTTCATCATTTCATCCACGCCAGACCCAGTGACATTCAACTCTGAAGTAGGGACGCTTGCAAGAGAATCAGATGGGAGGTTTGTAAGGGCCTCGTCCACATCTGGATTTGCCAATTTCTCTGCTTCAATCTTGGCAAAATCTGCACATAGTGAATACAATTTAAGAATCTGCTTCGTGAAAGCCTACGTAAGTACTGCGACAAAGTGTACACATGTGTTTTAGTACTTAGTTACCTGCCATAAGCCTTTTAGCCACTATCTCATATTGAGGGACCCTTGATAGCGCATTGGTGAAACCGTCGAACCAAGCTCCTTCGGGGCTCCTGGTCAGCCGTCGCAACAGCGCCATCATCTTATCCTTGTCCGTCCGTTCGTGGTCCAGGTACTGACGGAAGTTCTGGTCAACTAGTCTACTTGTGACCAAGTAGGGGAAAATGTGGATCGGGTTCACGCAGTCCACGAGATAGTCGTAGTTGTTGAGAATGACTTCGTTCGCTGCGCCCTTCTGTAGGCGAGACAATCGCTCACGTTCCTTGTCCATGGTTGGAACGCTGCAACATTGGTTAGCTGAACCGGTTGACAAGTCTTAATCGGGAAAGAACTTGCGCCTCAGACTCTTGTACAGCAAACAACTTCCTTTGTAAAATCAGCGATTATATAACGAGATTCATTATCTAACGAAATTCATACCTAATCCTTATATAAACTAACTCTAATGAATGCCCAGTCCACACTGCATTTTAATAGAGGGTAGTTCACCTTGGAAAGTACCCTTTATGTCATGCACGGTGAGCAGTCCATATAAAGCTATTTCATTTCATGGGGGACATGTAACATTTGTGAACTGTTGCCTAGTAGTAGAATGACAATGAAAATGTGATTGTCCAGTGAAATCTTCACCTCAATAGTCTGTTGCTAGCTAGTTAGCTGGCTGCAGACCATTGCTAGCTAGCTACTACTATGGCTTCATAGCTATAGCTACTAGCTACATACATGTGCTACATTCGTATACTATACTACATACGTATACTGTAACACAACATGAAGCCATGATCAGTTGTCCAACAGTTAGCTACATTGCTACTCTATATAATATGCACACATAACTAGCTAGCTAGCTACAAGAGGCCATTAATATCATTATAGCTAATGTATTTATATCATGCATATTTAGCTACTATAAGCATGTGAGTCACTGGCATGTGGAGTGATGGAAAGACCTGCCTTTAGACTTGGCAGGCTGTCTTGCTAGCTGTCGATTTAGTTATGCATGAAATATTTCTGTTTGTGTCTGTCTTCCTTGCTTGTTATAGCACTGATGGAATAACCTGTGACAAAGTTCTAGCTAGTGCAAGAGTATGCCAATGCAATGGCTTACTTGGACATTGAGGTGATGTCTTTGATGTACTTCAACTCATGCCCACTCATGCTGGTCCTTAAACTACACAACTGACAAAGGTGCTTCATTCACGATTATTTACCTTACCTTCACTTATACACTTATATTATCTTGAAGTTCGCTACATAATGTGCAGTCAATTCATACCCGCATGCATCCATACAGTAGTAACCCTCAAGTATCAAACTGAGATTATTATACAATTTGCATAAAGACATTATGTACTGTAACAGAGATCTAGACTGCACATAATTAATGTGTTCCACTTTCGCTTTGTGCTGCAACAACATAGTTGTAACTCACCCATGCAGGTGGCAGGTATGTTGAGCACTATTATAAGTGTTGGGGACAGGCCTTGTGGGGTACATGAGTATAATATTATAATTATAGGTCTATGTGTGTAGCCAAACTGTTTTGCCAGTGATTAAATCACTTCATTTAACACATCAGCTCCATCCCCTCCTGCATGATCCAAAAACAGGATCCATAAGCTGTGTCCACCTAGCTAGCTGTGTTTGATCCTCAGTCAACCTCCCAATGATTACTTGTTAGATGGTTGGGATCTGCACCATTTTACCACAAAAGTGGTATGACATATTTAGTCAATTGCAAAGTGCAGCTAGTAAGGGCATACTGCATTAAATTGAGTAATAATAATTACTGGCAATTACATTTACCAACTGTGCACATGTACACCAGTCTTGGCTCTACCGCATTGATGAAGCCAATCAGGGTAAACCAGCTGTCTGTGGCTCTTTGAAGGTTGCAACTAACTATACAAGGAACGCAAACATTGCATGGTTGTGTGCTGGCACAAGCTGATACAGTATACTGATTGCCAGTTTTCTAGTGATAATCATACAAGCTGCTGTTAAACATTCCTCTCGCTGTAATTGCTGTTTTAATGAGCATACGTCTGGACTGGCATATAGCTGATACTGTGACATAATCATAACATAATAATGAATAATACAATTATTTTATAAGTAGTCAGATCATGGTGCTGAGGTGTATATAATTATACGGGTTAATCTTTTACATGCATGTGCACAGAGCATGATTACGAACTAGCCAGCTGTTTCCATTGCAAAATGCATGTCCAGAGTGTACCCAGCTGAATCGTGTTATGCTATAGGAATACTTAAAGCTGCATGAGGGGCAGTAAGCTATACTTTGTAATATAATATTTTGGATTAATTTGTTTGGTGAAACACAGCAGCTACGTACATATGTATAATTGTGTGCAGTAATTAAGTGTTAGTTTTCAAGTGTTGTAGATAAATGTCTGCTTTTGTGGTATTTTCCTGTATATCCTCCCTTTATCTATAGCCATGTGGTCATTTTGGGGATGGATCCATTGCAAGTGTAGGCCTAAGGTGTGTACTATCTAGTGAGTGTTGGCAGAGTTGTTTTAGCTGCATTTTATTTTGTCCATTGATCATTAATATATTGAGGATTGTTTGCAGCAAGTGCTACCATTTGTTTGTACAGTACATTGTCACGTTAGTACAATATGTGCCTTGCTTATGGGCTCACAGCAACCATGCCCATTCACATTTCATGATCTGCTATATATGCACTTCATGACATATTAATAATAACCTTGCAATTGTTTGTATACATGGTGCAGGCAGATTAGAGGGCATTTACATTATGTATTATATTATATGCATGTGGCATGTGGAAGTCATACCAATTGTCATATAATTCATAGTACTTGCTTGTAATGGAAGCTGAGTCTGGCCCAGGCATCTACCTGTAGCAGGCTCTAGGTTAGGCACATGATGGTATAATTTGAGGAAGAAATATGTCAGTATATTTCAGCTATAATAATTATGTACATATAATACTATAGTTAGAATAATAAAATAATACAGATTCAGTGAAATATGATTATCATTCAAATTCAAAACATATATAAAACCATGTGCAAATTTGAAGTTATAAGGTAAGAAAGTATACAATCCAGGCTGTTCACAACAAGCTAAGATATGAAGAAGCCCTTTTAAATGGTCTCCTTCCTATTGTGTGCAGTGTGTATGTGATAGCGATATGCACTCACCTATGTTTGTATGTTGGCAGGTGAGCTCACCATGCAGAAAGTGAAGGTGACCTGTTATGTCACTGGTCAGCGGCCGGTGTATGCTGGAGAGAGCTCCTCAGAGGAAGAGGAAGAGGATGACCTCCTTGTGCGGAGGGGAGTGGCTGAGATACAGGCCACTGGACCATCATACATGAAGGAGGCTGATGTGGCGTGTTGTGTGTGTGTGTGTAAGCTCGTGTGCGTGTGCCACGACGGTATGCGTGTGAGCGTGTATGCATGCATTCACAAGTATGTGAGCATCTTTGTGTGTTTGTGTGTGTACTGTATGGGTGTTGATTGTGTGTTTGCATTTACTATAGTATGTTATTTGTATTCAGAGTGTATGATTGTTCCATGTAAATGTATTTACTGCGTAAGACATTTGTGGTGTATGTTCACTAGTGCTGAGTGGTAGTACTTTTTCACTGTCTTGATAGTGGTTGGGACAGTAGTCACAGTATTGATAACATTGCAATGCAAGCATGTGCACAGTTCAGTTTCAGAATGAAATTATTCTATGAATTGTACGTAACAATGGAGGTGAAGACTGACATTTAAAGTCATATGTATAATTGATAATCATGAATGATAGACCAGTCTAGAACTTAAGATGCAGTAGTTAGAACTTCAGCGGCTAAAATGGATGCATAACTGCTGCTGCTATGCCCTATAGTGACAGATATGCACATCAGTACGTATGTTCTAGCTGTGAGGCTGATGTTATAGTTGTGATGCCATTGTAAGCAGAAGACAGTGAAGAATTGTTAAGATCACTTAGCCTTGCATGCTTAGTCCATATTAATTGCTATGGGTGACCATTTTCAGCCTTAGTTTGGGTTAATTAAGCTTTCTTAGGGACTGATTCAATAGCCATATCCATAGTGTTAGGTTTAGGATTATGGCTAATGTTGTCATTTCATCTGCTTCAATCTATTGCACACTATAGCCCCAAGATCAATTCAATTGCTCAGCACTACCATGTATTTGCCCATTAAGCATGAAGAATCTAATTCATTAGTCCATACAGGCAAATAGATAGTGAGCAAAGACGAATTCGCCTGTACAATGTAGCAATGAGGAGGAGATAAAATTATGAGGTGTAGTCTGATCGAGGGAAGAAGAGCACACGAGGAGGAAAAGTAGATGAAGAGGTGAGTCCAGACACAGGGGAGTGTTGTGAGACAACAATAAATTCATGCATACATAGGTTAGGTGGGAAAGGGTTATTTGGAGCAAGGGAGTAAGGGTGGAATACAGAAGGGGTCATGAGTCATGTGCTTATGAGAAGTATCTATATAGGAGCTGCGTAGAGGTATCCAGGTCGGAGGCTAGTGTATATACATTGTAGTTCAGCTGCTCACCCTTTCTGCGCCAAGGGCAGGTGTTCAATGGTGCCAGAATGCTGCACAATGAGGAGCACCAAGGTGGTCCAGTCACAGCCCTTTCTCATAGCACCCTAGAGACCTAAGTACCCAGAGGTTTATGGACAGTTTGAACCCACTGGCAGGCTTAAATTGGGAGAATTTAGACTTTAGTGTCATCCATTCTTGAAGCTCTTCAGCTGAGAAGATTGCGTACATTGATGCCCACTACTCTACAGCCATGAATTGTGCTCTTGATCCTTCCACATTAAGAACTGCACACAGCAGTCAACTCATATCTGATATTATATAATGTACCATATATTAAGTACGTCCATGAAATGCTATACTCTAAGGCAGACTGGTACTCTGCTCTGGCATGTTGCTGAAGCAAGACAGTTGCCTGTATGATCATAAGTAGTAGATGGGACATGATGTTTCTAAGGGTATATGCACTGGATTAGAATAGAAGCACTTTGCCATTTTAGACGGGACTGAGCTGTGCATGTGTACTGTGCACGTGTTTGCGTACGTGTGAGCATGTGCGGTCTATAATCACTGTATCTATGTATGTACATGCCTCTGTGTGATCAGTGTTGTAGAGTTCAATATGTGAACTATTCAGTTTGCCAGACAATGTGTAACTAGAATGCACATGGTGCATATGCATGTATGTGTACACTTGAGTTGCACATTTATATATACATATCTTTCCTGGTATACAGGAAATGGAACGTCGGCGTGCTGCAGTACGTGAGCAAGCACAGCAGCTGGCCCATCAGGCAGCAACTGAGGAGATGTTGATCTGTGGGTCTGCTCAGATTCTTCATATGTACACATGTGTGTTGTATGTAAGGAGTTTGAGATCAGAAAATGGCCGTGACCAATTTGCAGCTGGCTAAGGGACTTGCGTACAATATCGCACAATGAAATAATGATGGTAATACTTCGCCATTTACATGTTTCTTAAACCAGAAACAAGATAGAAATGTCTAGTTTATATCAGCAGGGAACATGCTGCAGTGGGTTGTCTTATTAGAAGGCCACCACTAAAACTCCTTCACAGAGTACACTATGATTGAGTTTCCTTTGTTGCTACTACTTTACAGCAACCATCATACGTATTTCTCAAAGGGTGTGCACTGCAATTATGGCTTCCTAATTGTGTCTGTGAACTCCTTTCAGCTGTTGAAAATAAGTTGAGAGTGTGAGCCCATTTCTGCAAATGCAGATAATGATTTCACACTAGTCACCTTGTGAAATCATCATCTGTACAAACTCTCATACTGTACGTATGTTGTAAAACGTTCATGACTGAAACATTTCGCAAGTTGCATTATACTTCAAATAAATTTTGCGAAGTAGACTACATTATTCCGGAAAATTGGATGAGCAATGCTGCAGCTCAAAGAAAGGGTGAGAGGTGTGAGTTTCCTGAATCTATAAACACAGCTATGAGCTTCTACCGAATCAGAGACTATATTACATTGATAACTAAAGGTTTCTATGACCAATATTGAAAGCAGTAGCATCTGAAATCGAGCAAACAAGTGCTTCCGTCAATATTCACTAATCAGCCATTTCCTGCTGTGTCGTTTGCTGCAGAATGGAGAAGGAAAGACAGGATATTGAGCGCATCCACAACATGACAGAGGAGGAGAGGGAGAGAGAATTCAAGTCCAAAGTGAAGGTGGTAACCAACTTAGCTCCTAAAGGAAAATATAAGTTCCTGCGGAAATATTACCACAGGGGGGCTTTCTACTTGGTGAGTGAAAGGAGGAGCAGCAATTGACTGTACTGTTCTGACATGTGGTCAGCAGCATATCCCTTGCACCCTCTGTTGTAGAATGATGAGACTAATGTGCTGAAGAGAGATGTGTCTGGAGCAACATTGGAAGATCACTTTGACAAGACCATTCTTCTCAAAGTCATGCAGGTAGGTAAACGGGAGCTGTTCTTGCATTCATTCACAACTCTGTGCTGGCTCTGGGATCGAGGACATTATCTGGGATCAAAGGCAATGCCTTTGCGGACCTTATTTCATGCCCAAGACTGTGACTTCAACAGGCAGCACAATAGTGATCTTATGTAAGAATTGTGGTGGTTATGCTTATGCTGTATTATAGCAGAACGTAGATCTGTCCCAATACAGGGGTGGAAAACACTAATATCAGTCACCCATGAGAAAGAGAGGATTGTATACTGTAGTAGTGTAGTACTGATAGTGTTTTCTTTGCTATCATGGATATTGATTCAGTGCACTACCAGTGACATTAGGTTAAGTTTGTATGACCTCATACCAGAAGGCAAACAATGACATTCATTCATCAGAATGGCAGCTGTACGAAATTTGATTCAAATGCTAAGTGGCTGGTGAGTGCTAATTCAATGTCCCTAGAGCTGCTGTCCTTCACAACAACTTCATTTCCTTAGCGATAGGGATGATCAGAGGTTGTATACCGTAGTAGTGTACTTAGTACTGATAGTGTTTTCTTCACTATCATGGATTGATTCAGTGCACTACCAGTGACATTAGGTTAAGTTTATGCATGATAGTGCAGTATGCAATTGTCTTTGACTGTCCAAACAAGCCTAATTTATAGGTCATTGTACATATGCATATGTCCATGCAGTAAGCAACCACTGGCCATAGCCACATGTGTACCAATTTCTACTGGTACACATCTCTAGACCAGTTATAGTATCACCAGTGAAAGGCAATTTTGCCATAAATTACCACCAAAGCAGAGTATACTGACTGAACTATGTGTAAGTAAGTGTGGTATTTGCAGTTTGTTATTCCCCCTTGAGGTTGTTGGAATTTGCCTATAGAGTCACAACATTTCATAATGCTTGGCAAACTTTAATGTTGTTTGTGTGTGCTGGTGGCAGGCTGTGTCAGCGTGTGTTTCATTCTCTGCTCTCAGGTGAAAAACTTTGGCCGCTCTGGAAGAACCAAGTACACTCACCTTGTTGATCAGAACACTACAGATGTGAGTAGCATGTACTATGTGTGTGTAAGGATCAAAGGACTTGGCGGCAGTACGAAATTTGATTCAAATGCTAAGTGGCCAATCAGCACTAACTTAATGTCCCTAAGAGTCCTTCACAACTACAGACAGAGACGACAGAGAAGAAGATCAGAGGAAACCACATTGGAGCTGACAGGAGCACAGACTAGCCCAAAAAGTGTATTGAGTGCTTTTTCCTTTTTGAGGGATGGAGGAGCTGTGCAGAGCCTTCTCACAAGTTGTCACAGTTCCTGAACAAGCTGTGGTCACTGACGAGCACTTTCCTTCACCTCAGTCGTCACTGCCTTTGTTTCCTTGAGCTTCATCAGTTCCATGGTATCCTGTGCTGCCACTTCACCTTTGTACGATACTGTTTCTTTGTGCACCATCAATTTTACTAGTTTCTCTGCTGACCCTACTGTCCTGCTATATGCTGTATGTGACATCGCTGCTGGCATCTGCCATCTTCGCCATTGGTGCTATGCACTTCTGCTTCGTTTAACCCTCTCTATTTCATTGATCGCTGTTACCTCTGCTGTCTTCGAACACTCTCTCTTTCAGCTTGGAAGTTAGCCTAATCCACTACATACATGTGCAACAGTGTGAACAGTAATACTGCTTTCCTTGAGTATGACTACTCTAGGATGTGTTCTCTCTGGTCCTCTCCTTGCTCAGTTTGACTCTGCCTGGACGCAGCAGACCCCAGTGTCCCTCAAGTACCAGAACTTGGGAGGAGGAAGAAAGCCTGCCTTTGAACGACCATCGAGGAAGAAGAGGAAAGTGGAGTAGCACTAGAACTGCATGATTTCTGCTTGAGGAATTGTTTTAACATGACAACAATAAGCTGCTCGGTACACCTGATAGGCATGAGACCAGCCTGTGGACTGTATGTTGCATGTTTATGCATGCTATACTGATTGCAGACCAGCTTGCATGTTTCTAATGATAATGTGTATGATTGCATGTATGCACTCATTTAGCCACATGCACAGTCTACTTCAGTGCTCCCATTTATGCATGTACATATAATGTATGGAGCTAGCACAAGCTGAGGCAGTGGTTGTCAGATCAATTTGCTGTATTAATTACATATTCATATTTATGAACAGCTATCAAATATTGCTCCCATAGTTAATTATCAATAATGTTTTATCACCTAGCCTACACATCTGGCCATGGACTGCATTTACATGTGACTGGTGTGTATAGCTGGTACTGTACGGACACTGTCCATGGCACCAATGTATTGAAGCTAGCTACATGCATGTCCTGGTGTGAGGTGGATGCAGCCTTCTACTTACGACTGCCAGCTATGCACACACACACACACACACTGTCCATGGCTGAATCATATGCATGCTATTAAATTAGCTTATGTGGGTGGTGCGAAAACCGGCAGTTTGGTACGTCGCGGTTGTGCAATATTTTTTGGTACGTCGCAGTTGCGCACTAGTTTTTGGTATGTCGCGGTTGCGCAATAGTTTTTGGTATGTCGCGGTTGCGCAATACATTACCTTATATGGAACGTTCGCTGCATTGCGCAATAGTTTGGGAGTTGTCGCGCGTTTGCACAATAGTTTACCATCTCTTTGGTATATACTAGTCTCGTCCTCAGCCCACTTCCGGCCGCCATTTTGCAATGGCCCGAAAGGTGGTCTGGCACATTTGCTCAATATTTTGATACCGCCCTTGGGGCACTTGCCAAAATCTTGGCAAGCGCCTCCATGTCTTGCGTGACGCAATTTAGCAGCTTCATTCGCTCACCTACGTGAGTCATATTTAGGTATTCTATCAAATAAGATCAAACTGTACCCAATTTTACTGCTGTCACAATTTTGAAAGGTGGCCTGGTACAGTTTCTCAATGTCCGTTACCGCCCCTTGAGGCGATTCTAGCAAGTGCCCCAATCATTGTGCTTCTTGCAGGCATGTGACGCAACATACCGAAAGTTTTTAATTAATCAGAATATCGAGCAAATGTGCCAGACCACCTTTTGGGGGGCTGGGAACGAGACTAGCCCCCTAAAGGTGGTCTGGCACATTTGCTCTATATTTTGATTAATTAAAAACTTTCGGTATGTTGCGTCACCTGCATGCAAGAAGCACAATGATTGGGGCACTTGCTAGAATCGCCTCAAGGGGCGGTAACGGACATTGAGAAACTGTACCATGCCACCTTTCAAAGTTGTGAAAGCGGTAAAATTGGGTACAGTTTGATCTCATTTGATAGAATACCTAAATATGACTCACGTAGGTGAGTGAATGAAGCTGCTAAATTGCGTATTACAAGACATGGAGGAGCTTGCCAAGATTTTGGCAAGTGCCCCAAGGGCGGTATCAAAGTATCGAGCAAATGTGCCAGACCACCTTTCGGGCCATTGCAAAATGGCGACCGGAAGTGGGCTGGGGAGGAGACTACTTTGGTACGTAAGTAAGGTCTCTTACGCTTGCTTGCTACAGCTGCCTCTGTGACGGGGTACTTTTGTCTCTTGCGCTGGTGCAATTACGCAGTCTCTGGTGCCGGCTTTTAGTGTACTCTTCTGGTGGACAGGTGACTGTCGAGATAGTGAAGGTGAACTGGCCAGTTTAGCCATACAAGGACTGTATGGGCCAGGTGGGAGGTGTGCTGTTGCTTTGATAGTTAAGTTCTCTTACTCTTGCTGGCTATATTATGGAATTGGGCAATATTTAGCACACGGCAGCTGCCAGTTCCTGGCTGTTCAGATGTACAGTTGATTTCAGAATGACTGGCCAACATGGCAAATGGCAAATGACGTGATGTCACAGCAAATGGCAATACTGAACAATAGGCGTGAGGTAATAGCAAGCAGCAAAACTACTGGTGACGTCACGCCATTTGGCCGTTCTGCCATTTGCAATTTTGGCCAACCATTCTGAAATCAGCTGTAGTCTCCGTCATACCCAGACCCCACCCATCTGCCAGCCGGCAATATTATTATGACAGCATGTGCTACAACTAATTTCTAACTAAATCCTGATTGCACACTATATAGCTATAGGTCCTGCTACAATTTTAATTGCCATGCATTCATTGCTTAATTAATGTATAAGGTGCATGGAGGAGGCACATGACATGTGCATATGGTGTGTGATGAATGTGGAAATTGTATTATACTATTCCATATAATTAACATATTATGAATTAACCTATTATGAATAATGTTGACCATAGCACCAGCTTGTTAAGGTTAATCGACCTGCAGATCTGGTCCCAGCAAGCATGAGAGTGATTGATGACTGAGGAAGAGCAATATTATTATTGTTATCAGCCATGAATGCAATTGCTATATAGCTGAGTCTGTCAAAATAGTTCTAATTTGGATTGAAAACTGAAATTAAACAAAGTTACAATATAACTTTCAATCCATGCTCTTGACAGTAAGCTAAGACATGTTAAGCTTCAGCAAGATAAGTACATCATGCACTTCCTTGACTTCTACAAAGAAAGAGGAAGAAAGGCAATGATGAGTGGCTTTTGATGTAGCTTACCATAGAGTAGGAACATTTCTTACACTTTACATTTCTCGTTTCACACAACATAATTGTGATTCAGGAGACTTCATAAAAAGTATATTCACAGCCTTATATACATATCTGTAAGAAAGCATTTTAAAGCAAGATTGTGACTTGCTGCAGTAACTGTTACATACATCGACACTTTGTCATGTCCATAATGTGTGAATACAACAGTATCCATTGTCCACAGTACGTCTAGCTCGAGTGCAAGGATGACAATACCAGGAAACATTGGCACAGCCCACATACTAGCTCACTCCTGTCAGGGGATAACACTTACACACATTGAGGATGCACAACATGGTAGTGTGTTGGTGGTGATGGATGGGACAGGAGACCCACCTAAAGTGGCAACTATAGCTGGGTGCTTACTTTATGTCATTTGTTCTTAAAGCCACCTTCCTCCAGGAGATACCTCACTACCTCCTGGTGTCCCCCCTGGAGAGCCAATGACAGACATGTGTCTCCGTTCATGGAGACAGAGAACCTCTTGTCTCCAAATAAGGGAAGAAGATACTTCACAACTTCCAAGCGGCCAGAATAAGCAGCATGATGGAGGGCTGTGTGTCCTAGCTGTCAAATAGAAAAAAACGCTGTAATATACCCACAACAGGCAGTCACTTCACACATGACATGTTTACAACAGAATCAAATAGTGTGGTTTCCTTCCTGCACAGTGTCCACATACTCAACTTGATGAACAGCATGGCCCCATTAATACCATTTACTGCACCTCAACTACAGAATGAGGATACACACAATGTCACAAACCATTTACTGGTTTGCATTTAGCCACAAGAGACAGGTAATGTGTTTAGCATCAAAGACAATGGTAGAGTTCAGTGTGCCATGGAAATATCATACAATGCCACAGCAACAGGTACTACAGATACAAGTGCAATAAAAAATTTCCTTAAATTAAAAAGGATGAAATTAGGAATGGCCAGCAGAAATAGCATAGAAACAAGCAACTTGAGCACTATGATATACCACATTCCTGTTGAGTTCATTTTGCATTCCAATAATTTCCTTGCAGCTACAGGGAACAACCTAGCTAGCTCATGCATTAATTTTGGGGCCATGTAGCGGCAAGGGAAGAAGATACTTCACAATTTCCAAGTGCCCACGATAGCAGCAATATGAAGGGCTGAATGCGTTGCTTCTGTCGACGCATAGGAAGGATTTACAGTATATATAGCAATGTCCACAGCTCACTTCACTCGTGTCACACTCATGACTTACTTACAAACAGAATACAATAATACTAGTAGTGTGTCACCAACAGGATACAGCCACACAGCCACACATACCACATACACAGACAACCCACATGGGCACACACTAACACACACACAAGTTACACAGACAGACACATGTCTAACATCCAACACCACCATGGTCCGAACAATGACATGTGTGGGAATGCACCTACACTGACAGCTAACTCAACACTGTCACTAACAGCTCCTCCTACTGCATCTGGTAGTGTGGTGAACATGCAGTACACTCACATTGTTCACTTCATCCACTGTGCTTCCAAACTCATCCAACAGCATTCTTACCAACTCAGCACTTCCACCAAATGCAGCTAACAGCAGAACAGTGTTGCCATCCTGTGAATGGGAAGGAGAAGCATTTGACACAGTGCACAATAGGCAGTCACTACACACATAACATTAACAACAGAGTGAAAGTATCAGGTAATTAATGTGCTGAGCAACAAAGGACAATGAAGTTGAGTGCAGTGTGGACACAGTGCAATCACTAACATAGTCAGTACAGCACACTGCCAGGTTTGATGCCAGCTAGTCTGGATAATAAATACACCATGCAATGAGGGAAGACAAATCTGGAGAATAGTATTGGAAAGATAGCATGTACGTACCCAATTAAGTCAAAGGATAAACACCTCAAACCTGGCACCCTGCATACAATGGCTATAATGCCAGTACATCTGGAAGAGTCAAAGTTGTCACTTCATTTGAAACGTTACCTCAAACCTCGCACTTCAACATATCACAGACAAAGATGTATACATGCAGTCCTATGATTCTTACACAAATAATTATGGGAAAGTAGACAAATCTTTGCAACAAGTTGAGTGAAGTAAGTCAATTGGTATGTAGTGGTACAATGGTGGGGGCAAAACCGCACTCTGATTGGTGTACATCTGTCACATGACATAACAACACATACACATAGACCACTTGAAGCTTATCAAAGATTGTGTACTGCATTCATTGCATGTGCATCCTGTTAAACTTTAGTGGTGCCTTAGTTTGTACAACCACACCAGTGCCCACACACAAAACTGTTTAACACATACAAATACAAACACACACCTTGTCCCTGTCCTGCGGATCCAGATTCAGTTCTTCAATGAGGTACTGAGCAACAGCACACTTGCCATGTTTTGCTGCCTTATGCAGCACAGTCCGTCCATGCAAATTCTTGTCATGGATCTTGTCCTTGAATTTAGGGCAGAGAAACTTGATCATCTCCAGCTGTCCACCTTCTACAGCTAAATGCATGGCATTGTTACCATCCTACAGGTATCATTGGTGACAAAACATATCATTCATTCAAAACATAAAGTGGTGCACATCAAACTCAACATCACATCAACTTCAACCAATGGTGTGTGGATCAATAGAGACTGAGATGTGTATACAGTACGTACGTACATGTGTCACCAAGAGGATGCAGCCACACAGCCACACATACCACATACACAGACAACCCACATGGGCACACACTAACACACACACAAGTTACACAGACAGACACATGTCTAACATCCAACACCACCATGATCTGAACAATGACATGTGTGGGAATGCACCTACACTGACAGCCAACACAACACTGTCACTAACAGCTCCTCCTACTGCATCTGGTAGTGTGGTGAACATGCACTACACTCACATTGTTCACTTCATCCACTGTGCTTCCAAACTCATCCAACAGCATTCTTACCAACTCAACACTTCCACCAAATGCAGCCAACAGAAGAACAGTGTTGCCGTACTGTGAATGGGAAGGAGAAGCACTTTACACTGTGCACAATAGGCAGTCACTACACACATAACATTAACAACAGAATGAAAGTAGCAGGTAATGTGATGAGCAACAAAGGACAATGAAGTTCAGTGCAGTTTGGACACAGTGCAATCACTAACATAGTTAGTACAGCACATCGCCAAGGTTTGATGCAAGCTGGTCTGGCTAATATGTACAGCATGCAATGAGGGAAGAGATATCTGGAGAATGGCATTGGAAGATGTCATGTGCATAGCTATGTACACAATTAAGTTGATATAAAGACACCTCAAAACTGGCACCCTGTATACAACGGCTATCATGTCAGTGTATCGGGGAGTGTCAAAGTTGTCACTTAATTTGCTTCAAGTGTTACCTCAAACCTCGCACTTCAACATATCACAGACAAAGATGTATACATGTGGTCCAATGGTTCTTACACAAATAATTATGGAAAAGTAGCCACAATCTTTGCAACAAGTTGAGTGAAGTAAGTCAATTGGTATGTAGTGGTACAATGGTGGGGGCAAAACTGCACTCTGATTGATGTACATCTGTCACATGACATAACAACACATACACATAGACCACTTGAAGCTTATCAAAGACTGTGTACTGCATTCATTGCATGTGCATCCTGTTAAACTTTAGTGGTGCCTTAGTTTGTACAACCACACCAGTGCCCACACACAAAACTGTTTAACACATACAAATACAAACACACACCTTGTCCCTGTCCTGTGGATCCAGATTCAGTTCCTCAATGAGGTACTGAGCAACAGCACATTTGCCCTTTTGTGCTGCCTTATGCAGCACAGTCCGTCCATACAAATTCTTGGCATGGATCTTGTCCTTGAATTTGGGGCAGAGAAACTTGATCATCTCAAGCTGTCCACCTGCAGCTCTATGCATGGCATTCTGGCCATTCTACAGGTATCATTGGCGACAAAACATATCATTCATTCAAAACATAAAGTGGTGTACATCAAACTCAACATCACATCAACTGCAACCAATGGTGTGTGGATCAATAGAGACTGAGATGTGTATACAGTACGTACGTACATGTGTCACCAAGAGGATGCAGCCACACAGCCACACATACCACATACACAGACAACACACATGGGCACACACTAACACACACACAAGTTACATAGACAGACACATGTCTAACATCCAACACCACCATGGTCCGAACAACGACATGTGTGGGAATGCACCTACACTGACAGCTAACACAGCACTGTCACTAACAACTCCTCCTACTGCACCTGGTAGTGTGGTGAACATGCAATACACTCACATTGTCCACTTCATCCACTGTGCTTCCAAACTCATCCAAAAGCATTCTTACCAACTCAACACTGCCACCAAATGCTGCCAACAGAAGAACAGTGTTGCCGTCCTGTGAATGGGAAGGAGAAGCACTTTACACAGTGCAAAATAGGCAGTCACTACACACATAACATTAACAACAGAATGAAAGTAGCAGGTAATGTGATGAGCAACAAAGGACAATGAACCTCAGTGCAGTGTGGACACAGTGCAATCACTAACATAGTTAGTACAGCACATTGCCAAGGTTTGATGCAAGCTGGTCTGGCTAATATGTACAACATGCAATGAGGGAAGAGATATCTGGAGAATGGCATCGGAAGATGGCATGTGCATAGCTATGCACACAATTAAGTTGATATAAAGACACCTCAAAGCTGGCACCCTGTGAACAATGGCTATCATGTCAGTGTATCGGGGAGTGTCAAAGTTGTCACTTAATTTGCTTCAAGTGTTACCTCAAACCTCGCACTTCAACATATCACAGACAAAGATGTATACATGTGGTCCAATGGTTCTTACACAAATAATTATGGAAAAGTAGCCACAATCTTTGCAACAAGTTCAGTGAAGTAAGTCAATTGGTATGTAGTGGTACAATGGTGGGGGCAAAACCACACTCTGATTGGTGTACATCTGTCACATGACATAACAACACATACACATAGACCACTTGAAGTTTATCAAAGACTGTGTACTGCATTCATTGCATGTGCATCCTGTTAAACTTTAGTGGTGCCTTAGTTTGTACAACCACACCAGTGCCCACACACAAAACTGTTTAACACATACAAACACAAACACACACCTTGTCCCTGTCCTGTGGATCCAGATTCAGTTCCTCAATGAGGTACTGAGCAATAGCACATTTGCCCATTCTTGCTGCCCTATGCAGCACAGTCTGTCCATACACATCCTTGTCATGGATCTTGTCCGCGAATTTGGGGCAGAGGAACCTGATCATCTCCAGCTGTCCACCTTCTGCAGCAGCATGCATGGCATGCTGGCCATTCTACAGGTATCATTGGTGACAAAACATATCATTCAATCAAAACATAAAGTGGTGCACATCAAACTCAACATCACATCAACTTCAACCAATGGTGTTTGGATCAATAGAGACTGAGATGTGTATACAATATGTACAAGTGTCACCAACAGGATACAGCCACAGCCACACATACCACATACACAGACAACCCACATGGGCACACACTAACACACACACAAGTTACACAGACAGACACATGTCTAACATCCAACACCACCATGATCCGAACAATGACATGTGCGGTAATGCACCTACACTGACAGCTAACACAGCACTGTCACTAACAGCTCCTCCTACTGCACCTGGTAGTGTGGTGAACATGCACTACACTCACATTGCTTACTTCATCCACTGTGCTTCCAAACTCATCCAACAGCATTCTTACCAACTCAACACTTCCACCAAGTGCAGCCAACAACAGAACAGTGTAGCCATACTGTGAATGGGAAGGAGAAGCACTTTACACAGTGCACAATAGGCAATCACTACACACATAACATTAACAACAGAATGAAAGTAGCAGGTAATGTGATGAGCAACAAAGGACAATGAAGTTGAGTGCAGTGTGGACACAGTGCAATCACTAACATAGTTAGTACAGCACATTGTCAAGGTTTAATGCCAGCCAGTCTGGCTAATAAATACATCATGCAGTGAGGGAAGACAAATCTGGAGAACGGGACTGGAAAGATGGCATGTGCATAGCTATGTACACAATTAAGTCGACACCTCAAACTGTGTACAACTGTGACACATGTGTACAACAGCTGTCATGCCAGTGTATCTGGGAGCGTCAAAGTTGTCACTTCACATGAATCGTTACCTATCAGCATATCAGTGTGAATGGGAAGGAGAAGCACTTGACACTGTACCACATGTGTATGTGAATAAATAATTATGTTGTTATTTGTAAACTGCAATTCGGCAATCACTTGGATGATTCAAATCATAAATACTGCACAGTTACTGGTTGTCCATGGCAACACGTACTACATAGAGTGGTCTAGGGCAGCATCTCAGGAATATTATATATATACTGGAACACACATTCATGCACAGACACACACAGACACACAAATATACACACATACCTTGTCCCTGTCCTGAGGATTCAGATTAAGCACTTCAATGAGGTAACAAGCAACATCACTGTGCCCCTTCAGTGCTGCCCAGTGCAGCATGGTGTACTTGTACACACTGTCTCCACTCCCACGCACTTTGGAACCAAATCTTGGAGACAGGTATGCAATCACCTCCATCTGTCCCCCTTTAGCAGCCAAGTGTAGGGCGTGGTGGCCATTCTGATAGAAATATGAAGGAGTGAGTCACAAAGCCAAGGTGAACAGAAGCTGATTTGAACAAAGTGTGTTAATTAATTACAGTACATTTAATATTCAAGTACACGGGAAGTACCAGGTGTTCTGAGGTCTACATTAGAACTAGACACTTCTGATTTATTGTTTAGAGATGCCTCCACGAATGTGTTATTACTAGTCATTCTGTGATCTGATTTTGTTAAGCAGGTATTCTCTGACCTGATTCTGACGGAATAACTGCCATAGGGGACTGCAGTTGATACATCATGGAGTAAATGGAGGCACATTTGTCACAGCTAGCTATCATAAATGCAGCTAGGATGGTACTATGGCCGTGCACTGTTGTGGCTATGTGTACTGTTGTGCAACTTGTTCAATAATTTATAGCTTTGTGGCTGCACTGAGAGAGGTGCTACTAAACAGAGAGTTTTAATGTTGTTTCATTTGAGAAGGTAAGCATTCCAAGTATAAGCGTAGCCAGGCTCGATTAGTCTTGCATAGCCCAGACTCTTTCCTCTCTTTTTTTGGCATAATAGGGAGGAAAGGGTCTGGGCTACATGAGACTAGGCTCGATGGAAGGTGCTACGTCCGAAGACCACAGGCAACTTGTCAAAATAAGAGACAATTGACGTCGTCACTGTCCATAAAATTTTGAAATGACATGGGCTGAAATGAAAGTTGTTTCATTCATACTGAGCCACATACTTTTGCAATCTGTGCAATTATCACTTTTCTAGCATTAAGGTTACTGATATAAATACAATATCAACAGGCTTGTGTTCATTTTCTAGTGGAGTATTGCTAGATCTGACTGCACTTGAAGTTAGAGAGTAAAAAATGAATATAAATTTGGTATACCTTTGTCTTCTGGAACATATCCACTCCATAAACCTCCACCAACATCCTGACCACGGGAAGATGTCCATGTTTAGCTGCCTCCAGCAGAGCAGTCCTACCATCCTATCAGGAGTGGGAGGGGGTAATCACAAAAGAAGACATCTCCCTAACTATACCTTACCACAAACTACACTATGGTTCAGAAAAGACATGGACAAAGAGATGACATAACACTGCCATGGAAATAGGCATTTGAGTGCTGCCCAGAATAAGGCTGATGTAAAGCAAGCATACTAAGCCTCATAATGCATTACATTTTGTGGACACTTTGTGGAGCATATAGCTAAAGACTCTATTACAGAAGGCAAAGTGTGAAACTACATCTCAGCTGAGCTAGAGATTCACCTGAGGGCACTTCATGTGGGCATCCATTGCATAATGTCATTTATATGCAAACATATGCCCATTCTAGCTTACTGTAATGAGTTCGCTCTTTTTGTTCTGAGGCTTAAGTCTTAGGCCAAGTACCTTAAGGCTACTAATTTTAACAGGTGCTAGTTTTAGTGTTACAGTATTAGAGAGCAGTGCAAATATCATGCGCTAAATGGTAGTCACTAGTTTTTATTCTGCACAGGCAAAATTGTTTAATGCACAAATACTTGAAAATTGCCTAAGTAGTGCCTGCCAAATCATGAACCTTCAAACCCTAAATTTCAATTTAGTCAATCAATCAATGAATCAATGCACAGTGGACATCAACATCCCCAGTAGTGGGGACTGTCCATTACAAGTGGATATAAGAGGTTCAAAGAAAAAATATCATGTACTTGTAAAATTCATGTTAGTGCTACTGCTTTGAACACTGCTACTTTTGCCTCCCATCTTCACTCAGCTTTACTCCCAGGTACACAGTCTCTTTAACATTCTTCACCCCTTCTCCATCAATCCCTATGTTGCACTCCATTGGAGTCCTACTGAAGACCATCGTGTTTAACTTACTCCAATTCACTTTCAGTTTGTGTCTCTTCAATGTCTCATGTAGTTTCTCTACATTCCACTTTAGATCCACTTCACTCTCTGCCAGAAGCACAGTGTCATCTGCAAACACGCATGGTCACCTGAATTTGACAGTTTTAAATAGGGGAAGAGCCTCCTTCATCACCACATCTGAGTAGATGTTGAACAACCATGCTGACATTGGACATCCTGCCTTACTGTACTCTTCTTTGTACTTCAAACCAGTTTGTTGTCTCCTCCCCAACCTTCACTGCGGCTTCACCGTCCTTGTACAGACCCTGTATTGCTCTCAATAGCCTACCTTGTACCCCATACTGCTTCACAGCCTCCCACAGTCCTGCTCTTCACACTCTATCATACGCTTTCTCTAGGCCGAGGAAGGCTGCGTACAATTTCTTTCCTCTCTCTAGCATCTTCTCACCAAGTTTGCATATCACAAACACATTCTCTGCACAGCCTCTCCCTGGTCTGAACCCTACTTGCTCTACCATTATCTTCCCATCAGTTATGTTCAACTTTAGTTGTTGTTAAAGTTTGTAGCGTTAAAGTACATAGTCCTTCAGTTCTTGGTGGATTGCACTATAAAGCTTTGGCTGCAAGAAGTATCATGAGAAGGCTCAGGTGTGTGGGAGAATTGTTCTTCCAGGCTTCTTGCATCCTCTATGGTTATTGATGGTGCAGACAATGTCACGATGATAGAGAGAGAGGAGAAGATCCAGAATACAATGCCGGCGGATCAGTGTCCTGTGGAAAATTGACCACACTGCACTCAGGTACTGTACACCTTTATACTTTGTGCTTTAATTCTCAGAGACACCTCTTGGTCAGCATTTAATATTACACAGAGAATGACTTCCTGATTCTATAACACATATATCCCATCTCCATGTTAACAGGCATCTAAAGTTGAACCTTAATACAAAGTTACTATAAAGACAGCTTGTGTGGCATGTCCAGCTAAAGGGAAGATATGTGCAATTAGCAAGGAACTGCGAACTCTGTACAGGCACTTCTCAGGGAACTGTAAACTATCAATTGAAGTGATTTACAGAAATGCTAACCAAGCCACAAGTGGACTACCATAC
>OZ025870.1:6541914-6771914 GCA_964019415.1 Ianthella basta | reverse complement strand
GTCTTCGTCTCTAAAGATGTTCAAAGTTGATAGTTGCATCACAAGCCCTCAGTCTATATTTTCACAAGATTAAACTTGCGGAAGCTTTCCTATCTGCGAAAACCACAAAAATTTAGTACCACAAAAGTTAAGCTTCATATGGTATAATAGGTAATGATAATAGGTACTCTTATGTAAAGCACTTGCATTCATGAGTCATGTATGAATTCACCAGATGCCAAATATCTAATTGTATATTACTGGGTCATTACCAATTTAGGGACTGATATACAAACTTACTCTTCCTTGAGGTCTTTCTGCTGTAGTTGATCCTTCTTGTAGCTCTGGACTTCCTTTTCAAGAAGTTGCTTCTGCATTTCACACTCTCTCAACTTAGCATCAACTTCACTCAAAGCATTGTTCATGTCCTTCACTCTCTTCTCCAAGATCATCTTCTCAGCTTCAGCATGGGCTTTGCCCTTCTCTGCTTTTAACCAACGGTCGTTTGCTGTCTTCAGTTCTGAGAGCTACCAAGACAGACAACTGACAGTGAGTATGACATACCAGTCAATCCTGTGTACACTGGTGTTGCTGAGATGAAACATTACAAAGTGTCTACTGATGATTGCTAATTTGGTATGGTAATGGGTTTGCATTGCATTTTTGCATGGTCTGTCTGTGGGTTACTTTTGTTTGCTATTTCTAAAGAACAGCATGAAGCACATCCAATCATTCACATTTAGGGAGAACCATATGGATCTTATCATAAAGTGATCCACTTCTTATCCTACCATTGGGGCCAATTTTTCCCTCCATGTTTGCAGTTTACAGGCATCTGCCATTTTCTCTACCTGCTTCTAAGTTAGTCAGTGATTGTGAGCTGGATGCCAATGTGGCAATGGCATCAAAGTCCACAGCTCAAAGGAAAGGAAGCGAAAGGAGGAAATTAGCTGACCACTGGGCTTGAACTCGGGACTTATGCTCTATTGTGGAGTATCAGCCATGCAAGCCACTGATCCTGGCCACGGCATTTTGTCCCCAGTTGCCTTAAGTAACAGCTATGGTTGCAATGCTGGTTGACAATGCCTCAAGATTGTGCTGTATGCTGGTAAGCTCAGCAGACGACTAGCATGTTGCAAGGGCCCACAAGTCTCGAGATGAATGGTAGCAGTGCAATGTCCTCTATCTCGCTATGTATGTTGGTCAGTGTTTACTGTGCCTCCTTCTAAGGCACACAACAGATGCTGCCAAATGTGCGGATACGTAATATGGAAGTCATTTGGAAGGCCAATAAGTGGGTCAGTACCACCTGTCCTACTGTACGTGACACTTAGTTTAGCTTATTTAACCTTTGCGGCTTGTCTCATCACTCTGTAGTCAGACCTTGTGTGAGCCATCCAAGCACAGAGGGCCAGGTCACAGAGGGCTTGTACAACCCATAACAAGAGTTGGACTGGGCAAGAGCCAGTGATCTCAAAATCTATATCTGGCCCCTTAAAACAGGTGGCTCCTGTTATTCTCACTGAAGAGCACTTTGAGCTCTACATGTCCATGACTCAGTCATTGCCTAGATCAAATGCAACTGCAAGTGTACTTTTATATAGCTGTCCAGTTAAATGGTATGTGGTATAGTGACTGCAACTACAAACTTACAACCTGCAACCTTGGTCACTGGCACACTAGCTGTGTAGTCACTAGTGTGACCGGGTGGCATGCAGTGCATCTCATAACCATAATATGTCACTTAACTCCTGTGATGGACACTTGGTTAATGCATGATCTGTTATTTCATAGCTAGCTACTATTATCAATTCATACATAAGGTTCCAATAGAGTTGACTGCCTATTGTTAATATGCTTCTACACAATTGCTATTACTACTATTATCCTTAAACGATCATTGTACTGTTTTGGACACAGTGCATTTGTCTGTAGTCTGTACCTGTCCATCTGCTCATTGATTCATTGAGTATAGTGACCACGATCTTGTTCGTGATCAAGACCCACTCCAACTCCAACTATGCACAAGCATACTGCATGCATAATCTATAGTATTAAATGTTGGTTATGCTACACTCACAGAAGCTTTATGGCCCTCCTGTGCCTCCTTCATGGCTGCCTCTGCTAGCCTTAGAGAAGCCTTCAGACCCTCCTGGGCATTTTCCATCGCTTTCTTCATCATTTCATCCACCCCAGACACAGTGACCTTCAACACTGAAGTAGGGTCACTTGCAAGCAAATCAGATGGGAGGTTTGTATGGGCCTCGTCCACATCTGGATTTGCCAATTTCTCTGCTTCAATCTTGGCAAAATCTGCACATTGTGATATATTTTAGGTAGCTAGCTAGCTAGCTAGCTGTAAATGAAACTTCCTGAAAGCCTATAGGTAAGTACAGTGACAAAGTGTAAATGTGCGTTTCACTACTTAGTTACCTTCCATAAGCCTTTCAGCAACTATCTGATATTGAGAGACCTTTGATAGCGCATTGGTGAAACCGTCGAACCAAGCTCCTTCGGGGCTCCTGGTCAGCCGTCGCAACAGCGCCATCATCTTATCCTTGTCCGTCCGTTCGTGGTCCAGGTACTGACGGAAGTCCTGATCAACTAGTCTAGTTGGGACCAAGTAAGGGAAAATGTGGATCGGGTTCACGCAGTCCACGAGATAGTCGTAGTTGTTGAGAATGACTTCGTTCGCTGCGCCCTTCTGTAGGCGAGACAATCGCTCACGTTCCTTGTCCATGGTTGGAACGCTGCAACATTGGTTAGCTGAACCGTTTGACAAGTCTTAAGCGGGAAAGAACTTGCGCCTCAGACTCTTGTACAGCAAACGACTTCCCTTGTAAAAAGGCAGCAAGATAACATAACGAGATTCATTATGTCTAATGAAATTCATATCCAATCCTTAAATAAACGAACTCTAATGAATGCCCAGTTCACACTGCATTTTAATAGAAGGTGGTTCACCTTGGAAAGTACCCTTTATGTCATGCACACTGAGCAGTCCATATAAAGCTATTTCATTTCATGGGGTACATGTAACATTTGTGAACTGTTGCCTAGTAGTAGAATGACAATAAAAATGTGATTGTCCAGTGATATTGTCTAACACAATAGCCTAAATAATTATGTAGCTAGCTAACTAGACAGCTACAGACTATTGCTACCATGTACAGACACATACTACATACACATTATATGTTACATATTTATACTGTATTACGTATACGTATACCATGTACGTATGCTACATAGCTGGGTAAACCAGCTGTCTGTGACTGGTTGCATGCAATCGACTAGTTAGCTATAGCTATAAGGAAGGTGATCATTGCATGGCCGTGTGCCATCATGACAGCTCCATCCCCCAGCCTGTATGCAGCTGGCCAAGACACCAGTACTGGTGTAGCAAGCTGCATGGCAGTGAGAACATCCAGTGATTATAACTGTTAATGCTAAAAGAGATCACTTGTTCAAAATCAGGTTGTATATTAATCAATAATCGATTAATATACAGAATTAGAGTCCAGGTCAGGTGATGATCACTGACTCATAATCAAGTATGCTACATACATGTATTGACTGAGTGTTGCACATGGTAAGTTTTACGCATCATAACAAATTAAAGGCTTCAGGCAATATGAGTCACTCCCTACATACTTCTCAAAGAAAAGTTAAATTTGATTCTATATTTAGCAATCTAATGTTTAGCGAATGAAGTGGTATATAGCTTTCCCTTATCTATCTATATCTATTGTAATTGCTGTCAATGGTATATAGAGCTGGTACAAGCGGAGACATTGATTGCTAGTTTTCTAGTGATACTCATACGAGCTGCTGTTAAACATTGGTCTCGCTGTAATTGCTGTTTTAATGAGCTTACACCTGGACTGGCATATATACGTAGCTGGCACTGAGACATACTTATAACAATATACATTATGACATAATACTGAAATAATATAACTATTCTATGAATAGTCAGACCATGGTGCTGAGGTGTATATAATTATGCGGGTTAATCTTTGCATGCATGTGCACAAAACATGATTACAAGCTAGCCAGCTGTTTCCATCATAATATGCATTTCCAGAGTGTACCCAGCTGAATCATGTTATGCTATAGGAATCCCTATAGCTGCATGTGTGGGGCAGTAAGCTATAGCTATGTAATAGAATTTTTGGATCAAATTTGTTTGGTGAAACACATGCAGCTATAGCTATATGAATGTGTGTAGTAATTTTGTGTTACGTTTCAAGTGTTGTAGGTAAATGTCTGCTTTGTTGCAATTTCCTGTTCAACCTACTTTATGTGTGTGGTCATTTTTGGGATGGGCCTATTGCAAGTGTATAGGAGTGTATATTAGAGATCTGTTGACAGGGTTGCTTTAGCTGCATGTATTTTGTTCATTGCTCATGATCATTGATGAAGATCATTTGCAGCAAGTGCTACTATTTATTCGTACTGTTACCTAAAACTAGTACAATGTGTGACTTGCTTATTTGTTCACAGCAACCATGCATCGTCAAGCAACCAATGAATGCCCATGCATTTCATGATCTGTTATGCACTTCATAATATATTACAGGGCTATAATCTCGCAATCGCTACATCTATATACAATTATACTGGTTTTGCAATTATATTGCTTGCACAGTTGTACATGCAAATAAATGTATTGAGCACAGTCACCCTGCAATTATAAGTACATATACGTTGCATGCAGGCTGGAGGTTTAGAGTGCATTTACATTTATGTATGTACATATGTGGCACGTGGAAGGATATGTACCAATTTTGCACTTGCTTGTATTTATATTAGGAGTTGCAATTGACTCTGGACCAGGCAGCTGCAGCAGGCCCTAGGCTAGATGATACTGTCATTTGAGGAAGAGATATAATTGCGAGCAGATAGGATGAACAATCAACCAACTGTGCCTGTGCTGTTCCCACCAGGTGAGTACATGTGTCTATACAACATAAATTTTACAACCAAGATAAACCTACAGCAGATAACTATATGCATGCTTCTCCCATGCAATCTTTATAGCAACTGAGCAAGCAGAGATGCATGTTGCCACAAAGAGAAAAGTCATAGAGACTGACAGTACACATGAACAACCATCTATGAAGAGAAAGAGTCCTACATGCAAGAAGTGTGGCCAGCCAAGAAAAGGCCATTCACGTACTTCCTGCCAATAGTGTTCACAGAGTGATGCAATCTTGCTGACTTACTGACTCATTTCCTTTACATCTCATATACATATATGTTGTATATACTGTGGCTGGAACATAACCTGTGTGTTGAGCTTGAGCTGCTCCATACAGTGTCCTAATTCCCTGATACACACATGCGGTAATGGCCTAGAATTACCCCATCCCTTGTGTCCACACAGCCACCGGATTATCCAACGATATGCTACTGCTCTGAGGAACCTGCATAGAGGGATGCAGATGATATAGTGAGTCTTGAAATAGCTGGATGAGAAAGCACCTGTTCAGCTTACTCATTCTGTGTCTGGTTTCTTCTCTTTCGATAAACCTGCCCATTCTTGCCCCTCAAAAGTGGGGCCACCTGTTCCAGAACGGTCCTGTTCACGAGGTGACTAAAACCATTATGGTGTGTAATGCATAGCTCTTGCCTCCCTTCCACTGCCAATTTCGTTAGAACATCTCCAATCTCTATGCATCAGAAAGGGTTGGTTCTCCAATACCAGCTTCACAACAGGGTTGAAAACCTTGCCGACGTTTCGACCAGATGCTCTGGTCTTCTTCAGGGCGAAGAAAGCGTTGTTTCCTCCCCTTCTTCTCTCCTGATCTTCACCCTGAAGAAGACCAGAGTATCTGGTCGAAACGTCGGCAAGGTTTTCAACCCTGTTGTGAAGCTGGTACTGGAGAACCAACCCTTTCTGATGCCTGAGCCAGCTGAGAAGCCCTCACTTCAATCTCTATGCAGCAACGGTATTCTAACGCGCTGCTATTCGCGTCGTCGCAACGCCCGCAAGTGCACCTGGAGGAAGATAGGGCACACCGCAGATTCGCTATCTACACCGCGCCAATTTCGTCTGACAGAGCACGATCTGAATCATACAGGATAGACAATGCACTTACCAGGAATCCACAGCCATGGCTCTTTCGTATCTGTCCTGCAGGATTCCCGGAGAGAGCCCATCTGCGTCGAGTTCGTCTTCGTTTTCCGTGGTATCTTCCCCCGCCAATGGTTCGTCTTGATAGGGTCTAACGAGCGACGAGTATTCGGCAAGATCTCCTTCAGACAACTCTCCATCGGAGGTAACAGAGGAAGAGGAGAAAACAGCGCTTTCTTCAGCCATAGAGCCCAGAATCCCAAGTTGCGCACCCAGTAACGTCACTAAACGAAGGCCTTGATGACTTAATTCACAGCACCAGTGTGAGTGGCGACCCTTGCTGAAATGACAGCTGAGGCCGTGCAGTGTGCCCCAGTCATTCACTTCTGCTTCACAGTGAATGCATTGGTGAGGGTGACAGAGAGGGAAACCAAGGCGAAGGCCAACTGCAATTCTGACAACCTCATTGTCAAGTCGTAGGCCCAGGGAGGCAACTGGCAAAGCATTGAGCCATGTCCCCGACTTCTTGGTGGCTACCGCAAGGAGGCGGGCCCGCGTAGTGGGGTCACGTGAGGATTCCAAGAGAATCTGCAGGAGGGCTTTAATCCTGAGGGCATCCCAAGCCCGCTGGCAATGGGTGGTGGGAGGAGTGGGGGAAGCTTGGCTGTGTACCTGGCTCCAGGTGGTTGTGGCACACTCTACACAAGGGTTGGTAGTGTCTTGTAGCCAAGGGTCTGGTGGACCAGGTTGGCGCAGCCCGCAGTGGAGGCCAGATAGGCAGACGGTGCCAGCTGATCGAGCGGTGCTTTTGATTCCAATCCCACCAGCACACACAGGTATATATTGAGGCTTGCAGCCAAGCAGGCCCCAGCTCCTAATGCACATTGATGACATCACTAAGAATGTCCCTGAGACCATCAAAGTCACTGAGGTGTGTAGATGCAAAATAGGGAGAGGATCGCAGCACGTGAAAGACTTTCGGGATAGCAAACGAGTGACAAAGGAGCAACAGAGCATCTTGTGCCTGGAGGAGGTGCAGTCTTTCACCCAAGAGTTCAAGCAATGAGAGATTTATCATTCTTTTATCATATTAATGTCTTATCATTTATAATTATGATTATAATTATAATAAAATACTATTACTAGAATAATAAAATATTACAGATTCAGTGAAAAATAATAATCATTCAAATTCAAAACATTCAAAAACACGGATATTATTTAAAGTTACAAGATAAGCAAGTATACAATTTACTGTTCACAACAAGCTAAGGTATGGTGATGTTGAACAGTCATATCATGGCTTCCTTGACTTCTGCAAAGGAAAGAGAAGGAAGACATGATGAGTGGCACCTGATGTATCTTATGATACAGTTGAAAATTTCTTTAAAGTTCAAAAAGGATGTGATTTGGTGCAGTAGCTAGCTGTTGTAGACATGGATGCTTTGCCATGTCCTGCTTAAGATGTGAATGCCACAGTATCCATCCTTCTCACAAAATCTAGCTTTAATGCAGACAGATGATGCATGGCACATGTAAGGATCCACTCAACTGCTTGGAACAAAACTGGACACAGTAGGCAACATGCAAATGGTGACAGGTAAACTATGTATTATGATGTTTGTTAAAAGAATGAAAATTTCTACCACGATAATCGATGAACTGAGTGGGAAACTTGAAACATGCAAGGTGGCCTAGCACAGTATGTCAGACTGGAGATGTACAATATGGTAGTGTGTTGGTCGTAACTGATGGAATAGGAGACCCACAATAATGTGGCAACTTTAGCCAGTCACTTACTTTAAATTATTTGCTCTTAAAGCCACCTTCCTCCAGGAGATACCTCACTACCTCCTTGTGTCCTTTCTGACGAGCCAGTTGCAGACATGTCTTTCCACTCTTGGTGACAGAGAACCTCTTGTCTCCAAATATAGGAAGAAGATACTTGACAACTTCCAAGTGACCACAAAAAGCAGCAAGATGGAGGGCATTGCGCTGCATCTGTTTAATAGAAAAGGAATTAGCAAAGTCTACAGCAGGCAGTCACTTCACACATGACATAGTAACAAACAGAGTCAAATAATATTGGCAGTGTGCTTCCTCATATTGCACTTGGTTGCGTGTTGAACATGATCTCAACAGGGACACTTGTGGTAATGTATCTACACAGACAGCTAACACAACACTGTCACTAACATAGTTTGTACAACACATTGCCAAGGTTTGATGGCAACCAGTCTGGCCAATGAATACACCATGCAGTGAGGGAAGACAAATCAGGAGAATGGGATTGGAAAGATGGCATGTACATAACCACGTACACAATTAAGTCGATGGAAAGACACCTCAAAACTGGCACCCTGCATACAACAGCTATCATGCCAGTGTATCTCGAAGTGTCAAAGTTGTCACTTCATTTGAAACAGTACTTCAAACCTCACACTTCAACATATTGCATGCAGACAAGGATGTATACATGTGGTCCAATGATTCCTATAACAAATAATTAATGGAAAGTATAGCCAAATCTTTGCAACAAGTTGAGTGAAGTAAGTCAATTGGTATGTAGTGGTACAATGGTGGGGGCAGAATCGCACTCTGATTGATGTACATCTGTCACATGACATAACAACACATACACATAGACCACTTGAAGCTTATCAAAGATTGTGTACTGCATTCATTGCATGTGCATCCTGTTAAACTTTAGTGGTGCCTTAGTTTGTACAACCACACCAGTACCCACACACGCAAAACTGTTTAACACATACAAATACAAACACACACCTTGTCCCTGTCGTGTGGATCCAGATTCAGTTCCTCAATGAGGTACTGAGCAACAGCACATTTGCCCTTTTGTGCTGCCCTATGCAGCACAGTCTGTCTATAAAAATTCTTGGCATGGATCTTGTCCTTGAATTTGGGGCAGAGAAACTTGATCATCTCCAGCTGTCCACCTACTGCAGCTGCATGCATGGCATTGTCACAATCCTACAGGATCATTGGTGACAAAAAATGTCATTCATTAAAATCAGAAAGGTGTGCACATTAAATTCAACATCTCATCAACTTCAACCAATAGGCCTTATGCACGATTCCTGTTTCCAGATATGATGATTGTGCAAATTTTACTCTGTTGGGTGTTGGTGCGTATTTGGAAGATGGAGTACAAAGTAGTGAATAGCGATTTTTTGCCAGTGCATCGTTGAAAGTAAGACAACCAAATGACCTTACCGTGACTGAACTAAATGGTGGCTGTCCTGTCGTGGAGGGTCTCTTCTTGGCCTGAAGGGTGATCTTGTTAAGCGGTAAGTTCGGTAGCACACAGAGCTTAATTAGCACATGGGCGGGACTCTGGTGGAGGGGGGATTCGACACAGCGCACGCAATCTGCAATCAATAGAATAGCTTCTGACTTTGTCCCAAGCTAGTGGAGGAATCCAACTGACGAGGGTCAAATTGAAATGCTGCTCCTTCGCGTATGGGTGGAAGGTAATGGCTACGTAGCTCTTTGCGCATGGTTCATGCTGTTACATGTAACATGCTCTTCACTACTAATGGAAGTACTGGTATTTGGTTACTAGTACTTCTGTTTTCAGAATGGAGAAGATCAACACACACTGTTTTGTTGCGCATTGTCATCTGACTAGGCTTTCTTGAGCTCACTGCTAGCCTCATATGTAGCTACGTAGCAGAGGGTTCACCTTCACACTTTGTATGACCTTCCACCTGTACGCGAAGGAGCAGCCTCTCACTTCGTCCTTCGTCAGTTGGACTTCTGCACTAGCTGGGGACAAAGTCAGAAGCTATTCCATCGAATGCAGGCTGCACATGCTGTGTCAAAGCCCCACTCAGCTCGTAGTCCCGCCCATGTGTTACTTTGGCTCTGTGTGCTACCGAACTTACTGCTTCACAAGATTCAGGCCACGAAGAGACCCACCACAACAGGACAGCCACCATTTTAGTTCAGGCACGGTAAGGTCATTTGGCTGTCTTCCTTTCAACGACGCACTGGCTATAAATAGCTCTTCTTACTACTTTGTACTCCATCTTCCAAATACGCACCAACACCCAACAGGGTAAAATTGTGCAATCGTCATTTCCAGAAATTAGAAACGTGCATTAGGCCTATGGTGTGTGGATCAATAGAGACTGAGATGTGTACACAGTACGTACATGTGTCACCAACAGGATACAGCCACACAGCCACACATACCACATACACAGACAAACCACATGGGCACACACTAACACACACACAAGTTACACAGACAGACACATGTGTCTAACATCCAACACCACCATGATCCGAACAATGACATGTGTGGGAATGCACCTACATTGACAGCTAACACAACGCTGTCACTAACAGCTCCTGCTACTGCACCTGGTAGTGTGGTGAACATGCACTACACTCACATTGTTCACTTCATCCACTGTGCTTCCAAACTCATCCAAAAGCATTCTTACCAGCTCAACACTTCCACCAAATGCAGCCAACAGCAGAACAGTGTTTCCGTCCTGTGAATGGGAAGGAGAAGCACTTTACATTGTGCACAATAAGCAGTCACTACACACAATCATAACATTAACAACAGAATGAAAGTAGCAGGTAATGTGATGAGCAACAAAAGGACAATAAAGTTGAGTGCAGTGTGGACACAGTGCAATCACTAACATAGTTTGTACAACACATTGCCAAGGTTTGGTGCCAGCTAATTTGGCTAACATGTACAACATGCAGTGAGCTAGGGAAGACAAATCTGGAGAATGGGACTGGAAAGATGGCATGTACACAATTAAGTCAATGGAACAAAGCAACAATAACTGGCACACTGCGTAAAACGGCTATCATGCCAGTGTATCTGGGAGCGTAAAAGTTGTCACTTCATATTTGAAACATTACTTTAAACCTCGCACTTCAACATATCACAGACAAGGATGTACACATGTGGTCCAATGATTCTTACAACAAATAATTATTGGAAAGTAGCCAAATCTTTGCAACCAATTGAGTGAAGTAAGTCAATTGGTATGTAGTGGTACAAGGGGGGGGGGGGGGGGGGGCAAAACTGCACTCTGATTGGTGTACATCTGTCCTAGACACAACAACACATATACATAGACCACTTGAAGCTATCAAAGATTGCGTACTGCATTCATTGCATGTGCATCCTGTTAAACTTTAGTGGTGCCTTAGTTTGTACAACACCACCAGTACACACACTCAAAACTGTTGAACACATACAAACACAAACACACACCTTGTCCCTGTCCTGTGGATCCAGATTCAGTTCCTCAATGAGGTACTGAGCAACAGCACATTTGCCCTTTTGTGCTGCCCTATGCAGCACAGTCTGTCTATATAAATTCTTGTCATGGATCTTGTCCTTGAATTTGGGGCAGAGAAACTTGATCATCTCCAGCTGTCCACCTTCTGCAGCTGCATGCATGGCATTGCCACCATCCTACAGGTATCATTGGTGACAAAATATGTCATTCATTAAAATCAGAAAGTGGTGCACACTAAACTCAACATCACATCAACTTCAACCAATGGTGTGTGGATCAATAGAGATTGAGATGTGTATACAGTACGTACATGTGTCACCAACAGGATACAGCCACACATATCACATACATAGACAACCCGCATGGGCACACACTAACACACACACAGCCAGACACATGTCTAACGTCCAACACCACCGTGATCCAAACAATGATATATGTGGTAATGCACCAACACTGACAGCTAACACATGCAACACAATACTGTCACTAACAACTCCTTCTACTGCACCTGGTAGTGTGGTGAACATGCAATACACTCACATTGTCCACTTCTTCCACTGTGCTTCCGAACACATCTAAAAGCATTCTTACCGACTCAACACTTCCACGAAATGCAGCTGACAGCAGAACAGTGTTGCCATACTGTGAATGAGGAGAGGAAGCACTTTATACATGCAGGGAACAATATAGGCAGTCACTACACACATAACATTAACAACAGAACGAAAGTAGCAGGTAATGTGATGAGCAACAAAGGACAATGAAATTGAGTGCAGTGTGGACACAGTGCAATCACTAACATAGTTAGTACAGCACATTGCCAAGGTTTGGTGCCAGCTAGTCTGGCTAATAAGTACAGCATGGAGTGAGGACTAACAAATCTGGAGAATGGCACTGGAAACATGGCATGTGCATAGCTAAATACACAATTAAGTCGATGGTAGACAACTCAAAACTGGCACCCTGTGTACAATGGCTATCACGCCAGTGTATCTGGGAGTGTAAAAGTTGTCCCTTCACTTGAAACATTACCTTAAACCTTGCACTTTAACATATCACAGACAAGGATGAACACATCTGGTACATGTGGACTGATGATTTTTACACAAATAATTATGGGAAAATAGCCCAATCTTTGCAACAGGTTCAATGAAGTAGGTCAATTGGTATGTAGTGGTACAATGGTGGGGGTAAAACTGCACTGATTGGTGTACATCTGTCACATGACATAATAACACATACACATAGACCACTTGAAGCTTATCAAAGACTGTGTACTGCATTCATTGCATGTGCATCCTGTTAAACTTTAGTGGAGCGTTAGTTCGTACAACCACACCAGTAACCACACACAAAACTGTTTAACACATACAAACATGAACACACACCTTGTCCCTGTCCTGTGGATCCAGATTCACTTCCTCAATGAGGTACTGAGCAACAGCACATTTGCCCTTTTGCGCTGCCCTATGCAGCACAGTCTGTCCATAGAAATCCTTGGCTTCTTGGATCTTGTCCTTGAATTTGGGGCAGAGATACTTGATCATCTCCAGCTGTCCACCTTCTGCAGCTGCATGCATGGCATTATTGCCATGCTGCAGGATCATTGATGTCAAAACATGTTATTCATTCAAAACATAAAGTGGTACACAACAAACTCAACATCACATCAACTTCAACCAATGGTGTGTGGATCAATAGAGACTGAGATGTGTATACAGTACGTACATGTGTCACCAACAGGATACAGCCACACAGCCACACATACCACATACACAGACAAACCACATGGGCACACACTAACACACACACAAGTTACACAGACAGACACATGTGTCTAACATCCAACACCACCATGATCCGAACAATGACATGTGTGGTAATGCACCTACACTGACAGCTAACACAACACTGTCACTAACAACTTTTCCTACTGCACCTGGTAGTGTGGTGAACATGCAATACACTCACATTGTCCACTTCATCTACTGTGCTTCCAAACACATCCAAAAGCATTCTTACTAACTCAACACTGCCACCAAATGCAGCCGACAGCAGCACAGTGCTGCCATACTGTGAATGGGAAGGAGAAGTACTTTACACTGTGCACAATAGACAGTCACCACATACATAACATTAACAACAGAATGAAAGAAGCAAGTAATGTGATGAGCACCAAAGGACATTGAAGTTCAGTGCAGTGTGGACACAGTGCAATCACTAACATAGTTAGTACAGCACATTGCCAAGGTTTGATGCCAGCCAGTCTGCCTAGTCAATACACGATATGCATGCAGTGAAGGAAGACAAATCAGGAGAATGGAACAAGAAAGATGACATGTGCACAATTAAGTCGATGGAACAACACCATAATAACTAGCACACTGCGTACAACGGCTATCATGCCAGTGTATCTGGGAGCGTAAAAGTTGTCACTTCATATTTGAAACATTACCTTAAACCTCGCACTTCAACATATTACAGACAAGGATAAATACCTGTGGGGGGTCCGATGATTCTTACACAACTAATTATAGGAAAGTAAAATCTTTGCAACAAGTTGAGTGAAGTAAATCAATTGGTATGTAGTGGTACAATGGTGGGGGAGTTTGTACAACCACACTAGTACCCCCACAAAACCTGTTTAACAAATACAAACAACAAACACACACCTTGTCCCTGTCTTGTGGATCCAGATGCATTTCCTCAATGAGGTACTGGGCAATAGCACATTTGCCCCTTCCAGCTGCCCTATGCAGCACAGTCCGTCCATACAAATTCTTGTCATGGACTTTGGCGGTAAATTTGTGAGAGAGGAACTTGACCATCTCCAGCTGTCCACCTTCTGCAGCTGCATGCATGGCATTATTGCCATGCTGCAGGTATCATTGGTGACAAAACATGTCATTCATTTAACACATAAAGTGGTGCACATCAAACTCAACATCACATCAACTTCAACCAATGGTGTGTGGATCAATAGAGACTGAGATGTGTATACAGTACGTACATGTGTCACCAACAGGATACAGCCACACAGCCACACATACCACATACACAGACAACCCACATGGGCACACACTAACACACACACGTTACACAGCCAGACACATGTCTAACATCCATCTCCACCATGATCTGAACAATGACATGTGTGGTAATACACCTACACTGACAGCTAACACAACACTGTCACTAACAGCTCCTCCTACTGCACCTTGTAGTGTGGTGAACATGCAATACACTCACATTGTCCACTTCATCTACTGTGCTTCCAAACTCATCCAACAGCATTCTTACCAAAGCAATACTGCCACCAAATGCAGCCGACAGCAGTACAGTGCTGCCATACTGTGAATGGGAAGGAGAAGCACTTTACACTGTGCACAATAGGCAGTCACTACACACATAACATTAACAACAGAATGAAGGTAGCAGGTAATGTGATGAGCAACAAAGGACAATGAAGTTGAGGGCAGTGTGGACACAGTGCAATCACTAACATAGTTAGCGCAGCACATAAATTGCAAAGGTTTGATGCCAGCTAGTCTGGCTATGAATACATCATGCAGTGAGGGAAGACAAATCTGGAAAATGGCATTGGAAAGATGGCTTGTACACATTCATGTACACGACTCACAATTAAGTCGATAGGAAAATGCATCAAACCTGGCAACCTGTACAATATGTATCACACTAGTGTACCTTGAAACATTAGAAATGGTATGTAGTGGTACAATGGTGGGGGCAAAACTGCACTCTGATTGGTGTACATCAGTCACATGACATAACAACACATACACACTGACCACTTGAAGTTGATCAAAGATTGGTTACTGCATTCATTGCATGTGCATCCTGTTAAACTTTAGTGGTGTCTTAGTTTGTACAATCACACCAGTACCCACCCAAATTGTTTAACAAAATGAATGCAAACAGAAACACACACCTTGTCCCTGTCCTGTGGATCCAGCTTCAGCTCCTCAATGAGGTACTGAGCAACAGCACATTTGTCCATTAGTGCTGCCCAGTGCAGCACAGTCCGTCCATACACATTCTTGTCATTGACTTTGGCCGCAAATTTGTGCGAGAGAAACTTGATTATCCCCAGCTGTCCACCTTCTGCAGCTGCATGCATGGCATTGCAGCCATTCTACAGGTAATCGTTGTAGTAGTTTGATATAAAGACTACAGTGGTTTACATAAAACTCAACATCACATAAAACTTTAAGCAATAGTGAGGCTGAAATATGTACAGTTTATAGTGTAATCAACACACACACACACACACACACACACACACACACACACACACACACACACACACACACACACACACACACACACACACACACACACACACACACACACACACACACACACACACACACACACACACACACACTTGGTCCCTCGATTGAGGATCCATATTCAACACTTAAATCAGGTAACTGGCAGCATCACAGTGCCCCATCTTTGCTGCCCAGTGCAGCAGGGTATACCTATGCTCACTGTCTCCACTCCCACACACTTTGGAACCAAATTTTGGACACATGTATGCAATCAGTTCAATCTGTTCTCCTTTGGTTTCCATATTCCATAAGAAGAAGAAGAAGAAGAATGGGAAATGTCGAAGGCACTCCCTACGTGTAGGCGCACCTTCGCTGTGAAGTAAAGTGGACTGTTCAGTCCCGCTTCTTCATGGTAAGCTTCGTTTGCCAGCTTTCGGTCCTGTTCAAGAGTAACGGAACTGTTCATTTGTATTACAGAACACAAAAACCACTGCCATCCCTACATAGACAGCACTACAGTGCTGTCTGATTTTGGAATTTGAAATTTGGAATCAGGAATCTTATTTAATGTGGGGAGGGCTTTAGCAAATGCACAGTACATAGTGATACAACACAAACACACATACAGCAATCAGTCAGTAAATCAGTTATTGAATCAGTTTGTAAATCAGTTTGTTATTTTTTTTTTTTATTTTTATTTTTTAAAGATCAATGAATACAATTATGGGCACACATGCGCACTGCCCAAAATACAACAGGAGTGCATAAATTACAAAGAAATCAGTCAGAGACATGTACAGTCAGTATTGTAATAATTGCAATAGATTGAAATGGTTAGGGCCTGCACTCATTGTTGGCAAGGGTAAACGAATCAGGCTTGGCCGGTCTCCCTTGCCGGGATCTGTATCCTCTGATAGCATTGATTGAGGATCTGAGAAGGGCGAAGTTGATATTGATGCGAATCCATGAGATCGCTTGGCTGTATGATTCACTTCGCTTCACTGAAAGCAAGTCGGCCAGGCGCTTGTATGCCACTGCCGTGCACTTGCTCATTCCACCGAAGATGGAGAAGACAAGGGGAGTAAAGGAGCTCATTTCAACTACGTTGATACGTTCTTCATATTGCCTTCGCTTCTCCCGCTCCTGTGATCGATACACTGCTTCCAGGGAGGAGTTACGGTAGCTCTGGGCGGTTGGATTGCAAATCCTTACATCGAAAAATGCCCTCTGGCTACTATTCCCCCAGAAACCCTGGGCGCAAATGTCTGCCCGTGCATTGTCATCAGTGATTGCACTTGCATAAGAAAACTCCTCACCACTCAGGGGCTGCAGAGGTGGTTCGACAGCGACTCCCTTGCACACCTCTGTCATCAAGTTGGCTGTTATGTATGTTTGTTATTTGTTCAGTGGGGCAGTGTTTGTAGTCAGGGGGTGCTATGTATCACTGAAAATTTGCTGCCATGGCCCGGGCTTGATCTTGGGACATCCCATAATCACTGGGTCTTGAATCTTGCGTCTTGTGCTGTACATCACCAGCACCCCCAATAACACATCTGTATGTAGCTATGTGGGAAATACTAGAAATAGTACAGAACTGAGAAAACCCAGATGTGGGTAGAATTCACATTGTGTTCTGAGGACTTAGGCTACTCTATAGTGTTGAGAGATGCTTCCATGAATTAACACATTCATGAATGTCACTAGCCATCATCGAGCTCGGATTGCACTATGTGTAACGTCGCTCTTTCTCGTCCGGGCTTCTCTTCGAGACGGTCAACCAATCAAACAGTGCACAGGAATGATTCTCAACAAAATCAAGCACAAGCAGGACTGCATACACAACTCCACAGCATCCTTAAGTACACACAGAGACACAGACAAGTTTACTGGCACATAGTTGACAATATAATGTTATAGAACACACAAGGACAGAACTCCTATCAGGTCTGGACAAGTTTCATGTTACATAAATTATGGCCACATACAGTGTTCATGTGTACTTTGAAAATCTCTGTGTGGTTAGGCGTAGACATACTGGGGACTGAGAACTCCACTAGCCAGTAAATCGAGGGGTAGATATTGATTGTCACTAAATTACCGAGTACTTTGGCCCAACCTAGGCCAAATCGAGTAGTAGATCAGTGGGAGACCAACACAATGAACAGGGCAACAGCAATTTACCACAGGCTTAACCCCTCTTCTCAGCCATGTATACACAAACCACACACCTCACAATAGTTCACAGCACCATCCTCCCTTTCCCTGGCCATTTTTAAGTTGCTTGCACCTTGCCTACCACCGTTATCCCTCTTTACACCACTACCATTCATTCTTTGTCCATTACCCATCCCAGCTGTTTTAGTCCCAAATGTGCACTTTACATTAGATTTTTCTAAACACCCACCCACACAACTACCTGTATTCCCACCCACGTTTATCCTGCCTTGACTCTCCCCCATTGTTTGTGCATGTATGTCACCATGACATGTAATTTTTGATGTACCACTGATGAAAGCCCTAGACTGTGCCAAAACGTTCTTCTACACCTGATGCTCACAATTGTGATATATAAATATACAGTGCAAGTATATATATATATATATATATATATATAATTTATGGGATCTGCAAAAGGGCCCATTTGGGGGCAACTTGCAGATTTGAATTAAGCATATAGCTTGTGCTGTTCAAGTTTCTTAATATTTGGGGTGGCAACTCTTAAGGCAATCCTTCAATAGGCTTTTCATTTACAGTGGAATCTTTCTAAGACGGCCACTGTGTTAGGCAGCCACCTCTGTAAAGCAACAGCCAGTATCCCTGGCCCCAAATAGCACTAAAGCATTAATTGCAATCTACCTCTGTAGAGCAGCCATCTCTCTACAAAGGTCAGTTACACTGGCCTAAAGGTGGGGTTGTCTTACTCAGGTTTCACTGTACATTCATCTACTAACACATTGAATAGCTAATGAACAAATTGTGAGCGGATTTGAGAAAAGGGACCATTTCGCGCTAAACATCGATTTTGAGTTAGTGGCACTGAGTCACAGCACAGTTAATGGGGTCTCTGTTGCACTTTGTTGCACTTCAATAGCTGCTCCCGTTCCCGAGTTACGCTCGCTCAAAGTACGAAAATACGCTCGGTGCAATTACGAGAAAACGGCCCGTAACCCTTCTGTTATTATATCCGTAAACATGGCGACGGCGTAACTAGTCTTCCTGGTTTGAAGCGCTGGAAAGGACTAGGCGTTTCAAACCTGGCCAGGATGTTGGGACTATACCACAGGTGCGTATAATGCCGTAATCCGACTTTACTGGAAACACGACTCGTTTGCGTGTTTTCGCCCGTAGTGACACTTTATACATAGCGCGAAATGGTCCCTTTTCTCAAATCCGCTCACAATTTTGCTCAAATGAAAGATGGTGAAATAGCAACAGTGATGACATAACGTGTTGTAAATCAGTGGACCCTCGAGTGCCACCATTTTGAGGGCCCGACATATATGTAATATATACCGTACTGATTGGTTGTTAAGCGCACACCCCTCATAAGCGCATATATCCTCTGTTAAGCGCACAATTCTTTAACGTTTTCTTCACCCTATTTGCTATGTACCTAGTTATTTCAAGGGTTTACCCTTTCTATTAGGCACATGACACGACTTCCTGGTAGCCTAGGCACTTGCCTAAAGTGTAATAATGACTATAAAATGACTATTAAATGACTATATAAGTTGCGCTTAAATGAGAAGTCATTTACTGCGCTACACGGGGGCCTTCTACGGTGTTAGTGTATAATTGTAATTCCTTGACCATTTCTATGTTAAGCGTATATCCTTTATTAGGCACATATTTCTATTTCTATCTCTATATTTCTAGAGCTACGTATAAGCACATAACAATACGATATATTACATTTGAATGGGAACACCAGCAATACATCCTCTGAAAGTGCGATATAATTTATACAAACCAATTTCAGAGGCAAAAGTCCTAACAGAACTTTCCTAGCATGAGAAGACATGGTTTCCTTGGCAACGGTGTATATACGTGTATTATGAATGTTACGAACATGAAGTCTTACAATTACCTAAAATTTATGTGAAAACGTTACATATACCAATAATTAATTTGGTATACCTTTGTCTTCTGGAACACATCCACTCTATACACCTCGACCAACATCCTGACCACAGGAAGATGTCCATGTTTAGCCGCCTCCAGCAGAGCAGTCACACCATCCTCAAGGGAGTGGGAGATGGTAACTGTTAAACAACAGCAGACATGCCTGTATTTACTCAGAAACTACATATGTAACAGCTGAGTGTGGCTCCTTGTCACGTGACTGTCACTTGTCATGCAATTTATTAGTGTAAAACTATGAATGTATTTTCTGCAGCACCGGCCCTGAACACTGCTTTGTCTTTCTTTGTTATGTTGTCTTCTATCCTATATAATTGCCTGTGCACAGTTTGTGATTGCCTTAGTGCTCAGTGCAGTTGCCCAGTGTACTCGCGACCGTTGCGTGCATGCTCCCTCACAGCGATCCCGGGCTGTCGATCATTGGCCCACAATTACACATGGAATGTGATAATAATTTTGCTTAAATATTGACTTCAATACTCTGTGACACATAGATATATCAATTCCATTAGATATAATTTCTATGGAAACAGGCTTCTAATGTTGGAAAAAAAACACGTACAGAAGCACTATAAGCATTTGCGGGGCATTTTTAATCCAATAGAGTGGGAATGGGTTAAAGTGATCAAAAAGTGTAAATCCCACAAGGCCTTGGGGTACACATCTCTGCATGCTGCAGTAGTCGGTGCCATGTACAGAAGCAACCATCAATGTGCGAATGCTGTTTTTTGATGACAGATACAGATATTCTCCCAGCTATCTATTGTCACTTGCCAGAAGTGAACACTTCCATGCTGTGTTCCTTCTCCACAGCCACAAGCTCAAGAGAAGGCAATAATTTTAATGTATAATTAATTACAATACACAATAATACAATAATACCATCTTTATTTGATCACAAACATAATTGCTTCCTGATGCAATGAATTATGCCATGCGAAATGGAAGACTAAGTGCTAGTCTAGCCAGATTTGAACCCACATATATGGCAAAAGCACTGAAGTGCCAGGGGTGAGAAGGAGAAACGTGGGTCCAGCAGCAGTCATTTGGATTGTGCAAGATTTGACTAATGACATTGTTTTGAACCAAATGTTGGTTAGTAGCATTAATAGCTTGTGGGTGCATAATAGCATGGGAATATAATTACAGCATGTGCGAATGGTGAATGGCAATGTAGCATTGCAGAATATGGCGAATGTAGATGGAGCATTGCAGAATATGCTGTGGTGTACCAGGAGGTCTGCAGAGTTTAGCACATTATCTCAAGCTTAGGTGTCTTAACTTCAGTTGGTCAGCTGCTTACAGAGATCCCCAGACACCTCTGTACTCGGAGAAAGCTAGCAATCCCAAGCTCTGCAGGTCCTGCTACAGTGAATCCTCGTTAATCCGCCACTGCTTTATGTGCCAAACCCGTTAATCCACCGACATTCGTGCGCATGAATTCATTTGTATGGCTTTACTATTGTTGTAATCCGCAAATCGGTTAATCCGCCTCCGCCACACGTTTCTGACGTCACTTCCCCTGATTATACGTGTTACCTAGCACTTTATCCGCCAATTGAGAAGATGGCTGCTGCGAGGAAGAGAGCGCGATGCGATTTGACAGTTTTGCAGAAGAAGGAGATGTGCGAGTTCAAAGCCAAGCATGCTAAATCAACGCAGGAGCAGATTGCTGAGCATTTTTCTAGCAAATGGAGTATTCATATCGCGCGAAGGACAGTGGGAGATGTTTTAAAGCGAAAGATTGATTGGGAAACCTGTGAATCCCATCAACGCAGCCAGAAGCGTATAAGGAAGCCTAAGTTCGAATCGCTTGAGGAAGCCCTTGGCATGTGGTTCAGCACAATGCAGGCAAAGAAGGCCATAATTTCGGACGCCATACTGTTGGAGAAGGGGAAGGAGTTTGCAGAAAGACTCCAGTGCGAGGATTTTATGGCGTCATCAGGTTGGCTGAGTCGCTTTAAGGCTAGGCATGGCATTTCCCTGAAGGCATTGCACGGTGAAGCTGCTTCTGTCAGCTCAAATTCAGTATCATCCTCACGCAGTGAGCTGCAGGCGATTACTGCAAGCTATGCTCAAGAAGATATTTACAACATGGATGAAACAGGCTTATTTTATCGAATGCCACCCAGCAAGACATTGGCACAGGGTCCCAGACTAGGAACCAAGCATTACAAGGATCGCATAACAGTGGCACTGTGCACCAACGCAGATGGTTCAGATCGCCTGAAGCCCCTAGTCATTGGAAAATCTGCACAACCACGCTGTTTCAAGGATTTCATGGCCAGCAGCTATGTCTACTATTATCACAACAAGAAGGCCTGGATGACTGGGTACATTTTCTCTGAGTGGCTGCACCATTTTGATGACTACATTAAGAGGAAGAAGAATCGACCAGTTTTGCTGCTGCTGGATAATGTTTCCAGTCATGTCACAGCTTCTGACACGCCATTGCAATGTGTCAAGTTGCACTTCCTTCCTCCCAACACCACCAGCCACCTTCAACCACTTGATGCTGGCATCATTAAGGCATTCAAGGCATATTATCGGCGATCACAGCTGCAGCGTTTGATCAAAATGCTGGAAGATGACAAGAAGCCCGACATTAGCATTAAGGAGGCCATTCGTTATTTGGCATTGGCATGGAAGACAGTTTCAGCAACAAGTATTGCTAACTGCTGGAGACACACTGGGATTACTACATCAAGTGGTGGCAGTGAAGAAGTTACTGAGGGAGGTGCAATGCAAGCCCTGACATCTCTGCTGGCGCATGAGCGCCTCAGCTCCCCTGAGTGTATGTCAGCAGCCAGTTACATACATGCTGATGCAACCTTTGAGACTGAGGATTTGCCATCAGATGATGACATCATTTCAATGGTGACTGGCCAGGATGATGCAGACATTGAGGACAGTGAAGAGGTCAATGAAGAGGACAGTAGAGACCCTGTGCCAACACTGAAGCAAGCCTTGCAGGCTGCACGGTTACTTCAGAATTACTTGGATAGTACTGTGGGAAATGAGGATGATGCCTGGATGATTTTGAAACTGCAGGAGAAGCTTGAAAAGAACAATGTACAAGCGCGAGTGCAAACTTCTCTTTTCGATTATTTTGCATAAGCTCTATTAACTTCAAAAATGTAGTCCAGTGCTTCTTTTATTGACCTTGTGTTTTTTCTTTGTATGATTGATGCTTTGCAGTGATATCTGTTACTGTTTACTGCATGTATTTGATAGTTATTTACAGCGATGGTACATTGTTTCAGCCAAACTCATTAATCTGCCAAACTCATTAATCCGCCAAAAAATGCCAAATCGAATTGTGGCGGATTAACGAGAGTACACTGTACCAGGAAGTGAATGCCCTATGGAAACATAATTTCAATGTGACACAAAACGAACAGGTGCGAATGAGCAAGTTTACTTCACTCGTCGCAACAAATGCCATGACCCTTCATTGAACTACACCATCAAAAGGCACTCAAACACCGCCATCAAAATACCTCCAGGGCAATTCACCAGCGCTACCCACACTCTGGCCAACTACTCAGCCAAGGCGATTGCTGGGTTTTCCTACCACAGTGAAATGGGTAGTGGTGAGGCCACTCCCGTCGATGTTAGCTATTCCAAATGACTATTCCTATCTGTGGGCCTGTGGATGGACCTAAAGAAGAACAGTATCTGAAGTCATGCTTCGAGGTATGTGTTTTCAGTACATGTACTGAAATACAGGATAACTGCAATATAATGTTGCGCATGCAGAGTGACTGCAAAGAAGGCATGTAGGCATATACACATTCTGCAGGAATGTAATTTACGTCATGTCTTTACTACCTTTCCTTAATAGGAGGTAATTACTGTATGCATTGAAGAGATGACAGCATCGTGTTCAGTTCCAACACAATCCAGCTTCCAAACATCCACCAAGGAGTCTCTTATTGAAACCTTTCTCTTTTGAAAACCTTTTGAAAGAATTGCAAGCACAGATGTCTTTGCTGAGTAAGCTTCTCGGGGCATTATGCCAAAACACAGCAACTGGCCATATCAAGCATAAAGACTCCCAGCAAATCACTGTGGTCCTGATAGCCTTTTCGTTCTCTCAAGAGAACGAAACATGCATATGAATGCACTGCAATACATAATGGATATACTATTTTGGAATGGGTACACCTCTGAAGAAGTAAGTTCAAACTCTATCTTTAATTATGCATTATGGCGATGGGTTGCATGATCTGATTCTCTATCCCTACTTTGTAGATGTGGAAGGATTTAACCAGCTGCACCTGTTAGACTCACACACATCCATCCACAGAAATTTGATGAGCTTGGGATAGAGTTCGATGAAATAGCTCATACATGGAGCAAAGGTTTATATATATTGCATGCCTAATCATAATGCCAAGGGGTTTGTGTCATAATCTGTGAAATGAATGTTGGGCTTTCTACTTTCCCATGCAGATTCCTGTACATAACTGTCCACACTACTGGATGGGCCAATACGTATAACAGTATGACTATCAGGTATGCTCACACCCATGTCGAATGCTATTGTGGCAAATATCACCCCACAGTAAATAGCCATCTATTTTGTAAAAGAATCCAGCAAACATCTTTGTTGTTCTTGGTAACTTTGGCATGAAACATTCCAAAAAGTGCATTCTGCAGGCACATAGGAAGAATCTCCCAAGGACACAACAAAGACTGGCATTAGATCTCTTGTATAATCTTCCATTATATGACAAAAACAAGACCTTTCCACATTCTTTACCTTTCTGCCTCAGGTCTTCCTGCATCCACATGAAGACTTCTGAGTATTATCTATGGTGACGGTATGCTGCATACATAGTGCCTTAAGTTCACCTGTTGGGTGACTCCACAACATATGCCACTTCTCTCATCCCACAAGCCTTGATGATTTGGTTCATCTCAGTTATTGTCGCTGTTGCCGTGAATAACCTGATGTTACCCAACAATGCATAGGCAGCACAGAAAGGTGCACTCCCAGTCCCCACTGTCCAACGCAATAATTTAAAGCCTCATCAACAGAAACTGCACACAGCAACTGCTCGAAACGCTGTTGCCTGAAGATATTTATCCACATAATTACTGTACGTATGGTTTCAGGGTTCAAAAAGATGTATGTGGCATCAGTGACACCTGGCTCAACTCATTTCAGCTGACAACCTAACTGTTTTGAGGCCTCTGCATTGGATGTCTTTTACTTGTGAGTCCATGAGCAAAATCAGCGGCAACACAATGACTACACGGGAGCTCCACAGTGGTTGGCTAGTCTTCAAATCCAACTATGGTGGTGTCAGCTCAAAAACGAGGCTCTTCCTGAAAGTAGTCAGTAGATTTACTACTGTATCTCTGCCAGACAGAACAAATGAAAGCTTTTGCTGCTGTTGTGGTAGTGTGTTGATGTCGCCTTGCTGATGTGTTGCAAAACAAGCCAGATTGTAGAAGAGAGGTTGTCGCTGTCAAATGCCATTTCCTACAAAGGCTCCACACTTGCTATTACGCAACCACAAGCTGTATATATATATATATATATATATGAATACTACTGAGCAACATTTGGTTCAAAATGATCTCATTGGTCGAATCTTATGCAAGCCAGATGACTGTTACTGGACCCACGTTTTTCCTTCCCACTCCAAGTGCTTTGATATGTCCACCATCATGGGTCCAAAGCTGGCTGGACTATGGAAGTGCTTGACTGGGGTTCAACCTGGTTATAGTCAACCCGGGGTTGAACCTAGTTTGCAAAATTCCATGTGAAAATGGTACTAGAAAGCTCAACTACAACCGGAGATAACAAAGTTGTTAAAATATGCAACTACACTGATTGAGCATAGACCATAATGTGGAATCATGCTATAACACTATATAAAACTTAACCTATCAGTGTCCATGTGAGATCACTCAAACCAAGGGCACTGCAACATGGAGTCTCATGCATTTTTAGGGGCTGCCGCAGGCAGCCCCTATATTGTTTTCAAATTGACGTTTTCATATGGCTTCATGTTACGGATATATATATATATATATATATATATATAATACGCGAACCTACGGTTGAACGTCAATGCTTACATTTATATTGAATGTATTGGGCGAAGTATTGGGTATAGGGAATTTATATTGTCAGCCATTTTATTCGGCCGGAAGTGGACCGTGTGCGAGGCCAAGGGACTTTGAAAACCGGCTTCTAAACGACGTCTTAGCGAACTTTGGACGTTCTCTTCCGCCTCTGATCCTGGAACAGACTCCTACAGCACTTCTGGTTGACGGGCAAAGGCACAGCTTCGATACAGCGCCCAACAGGTCATCGAATTCGCCCCGCGCCTTCTTCAATAATGGCCGCGCCGCCTCGGAGGACTTCACTCCGCCGCCTGGAACACATGACAGGAGTAACATAGAAACTTCTAAGCGCCGTGATATGTACACGCTAACATTCTTCAACCGTTTCTAGCGTTGAAAAGCTTAACTCGCACGGTTGCCCTTGTAAATGCTCTTCCGAACCTGGCCCACGCGTACTGCGCTGTAGCAAACGTACGTAGCTTTTGCCATCACAGACCACTAGCTACTCTGGCGACTGTGGGTTCTTTGGTACATTATGTTTATGTAATTACTCACTGTAAATGCATGTGCTATAAGCAGTCATGTGTCTGTCTTCGCTGGAGATTTGTCTGTGCATGTGGTGTGTGTGTGTATGTGGTGTGTGTGTGTGTGTGTGTGTGTGTGTGTGTGTGTGTGTGTGTGTGTGTGTGTGTGTGTGTGTGTGTGTGTGTGTGTGTGTGTGTGTGTGTGTGTGTGTGTGTGTGTGTGTGTGTGTGTGTGTGTGTGTGTGTGTGTGTGTCTCATGTGTCTGGTGATAGTGGTGTGTGTGTGTGTGCTGAGGTTACTGAGGTATGACACGATGTCATGTTTACCTATTGTGAGTGACAGCTGCGACCGAAGGGAGCAAGTATTTCGAGTTGGGGCGGCAGCCCCACGTGTTTTTAACTCGAAATACTTGTTTCTTCAACTTCCACATACCTCTTTTTCAGGATGCTTATACAATGTGTACAGGCCATTCCGGTGATTTCCAATGCAGAAACTGTGCAAAAGGCCTAATCTAAGATAGCACCTATTTATTGGTTCATTAGTGTTTCAAACGTGTCCTCTCAGAAGACAGATATACTAGTATGCCATACAGGTACAGAATGACTAGGTTTGTTTGACATCACCCACTGATGGCAATAATACTAAGAATATACAAAGTGCATGAGGCTGCCTTGCGGCATATGTATCTGCTATAGGTGAAATGCAACCAGAAGTCACAGCTCAGCAATTACTTATGGATACTGCAAAGATTGCTGAAGGCTCAAAGAGTGTAGGGGCTAAAGCCACTATATACAGCTTCAACATCTTTGCATAATAAATAAATGAAGAAATCAAGTTCGCTCGGGACACTTCATAACATGTATGTACATATATGCATGTAGTGACCATTCCACGCAAGTACGCAATTGGTATGTACCTCATCACAATCCTCCAAAGTGCTCACTCCATCTTTGATCAGTTGCTGAACTGTAGCCAGTTGACCTTGTCCTGCTGCCACCACCAGTGGAGGGCGATTAGGAGACTGTGACAGTGCAGCATAATAATGAATAAAGAATATGTGTGGTACTGTAGAACCAATATGTATGCCCATATCACTGTTATGATACACATGCCACTGGGACAAAAGGAACATAACATCCTGTAAATACATTCATTACTGAATTAGCTATGCTGTCTTTGTAGCTATAGATTCACCAGAATGCTGGACTGGATGCAGCTAATTAAGCCTACACATGTCATGCAACCTCACACACATTACCACTAATAGTGTTGTACTAGCACTGAGAGAGGAATTGGCTTTCTGCGATGACAAAATTTACTGGTTGAATGTTAAAGAAGTTAACTATCTTCTGCTACCGGTTTAACTGTATTGATCGTGTGTTAGGAGCATAAACCTATAATTGTGACATAGTTATGTGTGAAAGTGTTATAGTATAGAGACCAAGGTTACAAAATGGAGGTTAACTATAGATTGCTGGCTACTTAAGTGGATGTGCTATCAACCAGCTAGTGATTAAGTGTTCTGACAGAGTCATCAGATGTTCCAAACAGAACCAGGCAATCTCTTGACTTACACACACATGCACGAGACATATAGGCCTTGTATAAATTAGGCTTCTGAAACTTACTCACCTGGTAAAGTAGAACACAGATGGCAGTGACTCGATACGGATGGATGCCAGGACAAAACGACCCACAGATCACAAGACCAGAGAGCAAGTATTTCGAGTTAAAAAACTCGTGGGGCTGCCGCCCCAACTTGAAATACTTGCTCTCTCCGGTCGCTGCTGTGTTATCAATATATAGCTAGTAGCTATTGCAACTAATTTTGTGTAATTCATCAACACACTTGTGAACACACTTCATAGGCAAGAATGAACACAAATGATTGAAGTGAACTTAAATAGAGTCAAAACATTTTGACAAACATTTGCATAATGACACAGTACAGTAACTGGCATATTTTATACACAGTTTGCAAATTCTCAGAGTTGCTATATAAAAACACAATCAAGTACACACACGCATGCACACACACACAAACGCACACACACACAACACACACACACACACTCACACCACACACACACACAAACAAACGCACACGCACACACACACACACACACACACACACACACACACACACACACACACACACACACACACAAGCTACACAGAAATATGCTAAACGCACACATGCAAACATTAAATGCATGCTCTCTAAACATCTTAAGACATGGATGCAAGGTGATGAACATGGATGGAGGGCACACAGATACCTTTACAGCACACCCGCAGTCATTGCAGCGGCTAGGGTGCATATTTCGGCAATTCAAGATGGCGGCCCTCGAGGTCTACGCTTTACAAGGCTGGCAATCATCTGTGTTCGCATTTGATCTGTCTATTTATTAAACGAAATTAGGACATAGTTATGTATTTACGCGGTAATACTAGCAAGAAGCTTATTGAAAGACTCTCTTGTGAGATACAGCTCCAAATATTATGAAGACTGAGCGACGGGCATTTTAAATGACTGCGCTCTGAGACAAGTCGCTATCGACTTACTACATTTAAGCTTCCTCTATTGCATAGTACTTTTATAAGGTGAAAGCGGACTTTGTAACAATATACTAACGCAATGGGTTCCTTGAACGAATTGGCTTGATTTTCAACCGAAAAGCCTGATATTGCGCATCATGGGAAACTAGCTACCTTCGTGGAGTTCGCTGAGACAGCGGAGCAGCGCGGCGCACTTCAGGAAATCATGGCACCGAAGTGTGCAAAGGTTAGTACTCCTAAATGATTCAAAATAATTACACTATGGGCAGGTAACATGCGCTGAAATGTTCATCCGTTTACAACAGACCTTGCTAGCTAACACTCTGTGTCCACCCCTCTCACTGCGTGCGTGCGTGCGTGTGTGTGTGTGTGTGTGTGTGTGTGTGTGTGTGTGTGTGTGTGTGTGTGTGTGTGCGTTTGTTTGTGTGTGTGTATGTGTATGCTTTCACTGGATGACAGGCTGGTCTGAAGTACTGAACATTCATGTGGAGATAGCTAGCAAGTAGTTCGAATTCAGGGGCGCCGGCGCCCCACGAGTTTTTAGATCGAAGTACTTGTTTGAAAATGTCATACTAAATAGTCAACCAAAATAAAGAACAGTTTAAGTAAATGTTTTCTACTCCCAGACAAGTTCCTGGTTGTTGTATTGTCACATGACTCTAAGTAATAGTTAAATGCTGACCAAGAGGTGTCTCTGAGATTTAGAGCATGAGGCACGAGGGCGCGAAGCGCCCGAGTGCCTCATGCTCTAAATCTTCAGAGACGCCGATTGGTCAGCATTTAAGTGTTATAGATCCCAGCGATTGGGCAAAGAGCTGCAGCAAATCAGGTTAACTACTCGTACCAGTGTCAACACGCGTCTTCCGGAAGTAGTTAGCAATTTCTGACAATGGCCGAGAAAACGTCGTTTGGTTATGGGTTTGTCATCTCGCAGCAGACGTTCCTAATGGTGGGCAGTGGGTGCGGCGTGTAAGCTAAACGTAAGCTTACTCACTGTCAGCCCCGTCAGCCACAGCGTGTTCCAGAGCGGTGTCCTAAGCCTGTTCCCAGCTCGTAACCAGTTCCTTTCTCCGCTCTGGTTCGTAGGCCGCTGCACGCCGGATTGTTGCTTTACCCTGTTTGTCGACGAAACAAGTAAGCCGAGCGACCTGTGCATCGTATGTTGTGGAGTTAGCTACTATTGTTATCGCAGCTGCAGTTTCTCTGCTATAGACCACGGGCCCAAGCCACGCCCATGCTCTAATCGTCATTTAGAGCATAGGCGCGAACGCCGCGCGTCGAATTAGAACACGACTAGACGAAATAGCCACGGCGCGAAACAACACCCGGGGTGTCTACGACGTTCAGAAACATCGTTTAGACGCACGTTACCATGCCAACGGGATCTATTCCCATATTCATCACATGACTCTAACACTATATTTGTCACATGACTCTAATACTATATTTGTCACATGACTCTAATACTATATTTGTCACATGACTCTAATACTATATTTGTCACATGACTCTATTACTATATTTATCACATGACTCTATTACTACATTTGTCACATGACTCTATTACTATATTTGTCACATGACTCTAATACTATATTCGTCACATGATTCTAACAAAACACCAGAATTTACAGGACTTGGATGTACATCAGATTACACATGCTCAGGGATCTTGGAATCTGCAGCACAATGTTAACCATGTAGAGCCACAATATTCAGTGTCATCATGAGCAAAGTAAATATCCCAACATATTTTGAATGTAACGATGTAATAAGAATGATTAACTGCCTCACTACATCTTTGAAAATCTAACATTTTGCGACCTCACTTTGAAACCCTTTATACTTCAAATTCTTTTGGGCAATTCTAAAACCTGTGTATATTTCTACTTTCAGCAATTGTTATCAGGGCACTGTGCAATACACCTTATGAAATAGTAACTAACAATGGTAATCACACATGACAAAGACATGATGCCTTTGGAGATGCTGTCCAACATTGACATTACTGGTTATGCCGTCTCTATAGCTATAGCTTTTGTCATGGACATTCACTTCCTTGGTGTAGCATACAAAATCTTCTCCATTACTGGGGATCCACAACTCCTTGTAGACATGAAACACTCACATAAAGCATGACACTTAGCGTTAGCTACCATAATGGAACTTAGTAGAAAATGGAAGAAAGTTATGTCTGCAAGTTCGAGTCTGTAATTTCAAATATTGTAGCTAAGAACCAAACGAAAAGAGTGTATTTCCTCCTATATTCAGAAAGGTCACAGAAGTTAGGAGATTTACAGTAATTTTATGTACAAGACCCTCCCTGACTTCGCTGTACGCTCCTCTTCCGAGCTCCTTCCCGGTCTCCTTGACGTCTGAGATAACAAGAGCACTACACTCGCGCTCCAAGTCACTCAATGAAGTGGCCATGGCTCTCCTTCCATCTGAGGCGATACAAACGAAGGCAAAAATCGCAGCCCCGCTGTTCCGGAAGAGCAGACCGGCTTTTCACGATAGCTATATATTATGGTCTACATACACACAGCTCGAGCCACACCGAGGGCACGTGATGCACTTGCGCAATCGATGGTTGTATGCGATCTGCTTCGAGATATCAAGAAAAGCGTCGAAGACACGAAAGCATACAATCCCCAGAGTGAATGAGCGACGCAAGCAGCATCTGAACCTAGCTAGTCAGTAGAGTTGATAAAGCAATATAGCTAGTGGTCTGGCAGCGTACACACCACGCGCAGATGCAATCCTGCTCTTGGTGTGCTGTGGTTCTATCTTCTCATAGTAGTTACTTATTTCACTCCACTAAGCATGTAGCTAGTGCTTACACATCTACAATGGCCATGTTGCTAGCTTAGACAGGATGCAGTGTCCTCGTTAGTGTCCTGAATTGAGGATGTCATAGCTAAGCAGTGTTGTAGCTAGCTATGCCATTGTCGTCAATTATTTTGACCGTTTCAATTTCCACTGGTTCCACATTGCAGTAGCTAAACAGGAGGTAATTCCAGGAATATATCAACCAAAGAGTTTGATTATACCAAACTTTATGGCAGGTCTTGATCACTGCTGCCCTTCAACAGTGGTAGCTAGCTATAGCTATGGCTTTTACAGGATGCAGCTAATGATAGGATTTAAATAAGTGATGTGACAGCTAAAACCTAGTGGATCCCATATCTTGGTATAATAGCTAGCTAGTTACCTGAATACACAGCATGCTCTCCTGTCTCTGCTTAAGCAGTATCAGGAGATATCTGCAAAGGCTGTCTGTAACAACAGCCTACTTAGCTACATCCTCCACATGGGATTCTCGATGCATTAGCAGATTGTTGGCGTCATAGCAGAAGTGCAGCTGCAGGTGATGCAAGGACTGTGTCTTGTAGTACACATTTTTCTTCATGCTTACATGAATGCTAGCCTTCATGAAACTGTTTAATCACTTAGGTGTTTCACCAAATCTGGTTGCCTTCATCTATAGCAATAATAATAATAATAATAATAATATTATTATTATTATTATGCCACATGCCCTCAGGCACTAGGGCCAAACTGCCCTGTGAGGCCAAAAGAAGCAGCAAAGTAAACATCATAATAAGCATAATTATAGTCATGTCAGTATTGTCAATTAATCAGTTCAACAGCAATCAATCTGGACAGGTACTTGAAAGGGGGCATTAGCTAATAGAATCGGGCACTCCACATCTTCATAATGGCTTTCAATATTGATGCTTGCATCCCCTGTCCAAAACGCAGACCAACTTGTCATCCTCCTCGAGATTATCAAAATCATTGACTACTTGCCTCATGCACTTCAGGAGAGCTTGTCGTTCTGTGCCCCATGCATGACACTCCAACAACCAATGGGGCACATCCTCTATCTAGACAGTTATGCTACACAAGATGTATAAATACAACCCAGCTTCTCTAATGCCATCCATTATCTAAATAGCATGCCACATATTTCTAGTTAGACCTGAATACAAAACAGTTAAAAAGACTGCATGTCATACATAATATTTTACACTTGCATCAGCTTCTGAACTGTGTTGACATGACAGCATTATATGCAGAATATGTTTCCTGATCAGGAGTAATCATATTAGACGTAAGCAGATATTGGGATTTGGCAGACTTGAAGGAATAAAATGGCCGACTGCGCGATTCAGCCCGATTAGCTCTGACAGAATTTCAGCAGAATTTCAGCTTCTAATCGGCGTCTCATTGATGATCTGAAGACCTGACAGTCGAGCATCAAAGAGGATCCCTGTACACAAGGAACTCGCTCTAGTCTGATTGCCCCACAATCATGCCTCAGTGCTGTAGGTGCAATAAGAGCGGTCGCTGTAAGAACTGTGCTTGTCAAAAGGGAGCTCGCAGGTGCGTGAATTGCCAGCCAGGGAGGTTCGGACGGTGCCAAAATGAGGCAAAAGAAGTCAGCCAGCCGATTGGGGACAATGCTCCTCCTACCCCAGAAGTAATAGACTCCCCCAAATCGGTATCTGGCGCTGGAGTAAGTTCTGACGAAAGCAGCGACATCGACATCGAGGCAGATGAGGTGAAAGTGAGTGATCTGCCACCATACACTCTAGTCGCCTCACCTAACTTTGTGTGGGGCAGAATTGATGGAGAATCGTTCACACACACAATCAGTTGCTGTCATGCTGAGATCGTACACTGGAAACGCAACCTGTTCAAGGTCCCTTCAGGCAGGGCAGGCACAGCATTCACTGGTGAGTTGGCTCGACTGTTTCGTGCGTATGGTGAGAGCTCTGCCATGGAACTGGTTTCTCTGAATGCTGCGATGGTTCTTCCCTCCCTGATGCTTCAAAAACCACACCCTAAGTCCAAAGCCAAGGACCACATCAGTCACCTATCCCGTCGCCTTGAATTGTGGGCCAAAGGGGACGTAGATGCTTTGATGGCAGAGTGTCGTACCATACAGCGCCAACTCACTGGAGGAGCCCATACCAACACCCCCAAATCTGAGAGCCAAACAGCACGCACCTTTGCGAAACTGATGTTTGAAGGTAAAGTGAGAGCAGCACTGAGGCTGATCACTCAGAACCCCAACGGTGATGTCCTGCATTTGAACACGGAAGTGAAGGATGCGCTGCTGAGCAAGCATCCCCCAAGGAAACCACCTGTACCTGAGGCCATCCTAATCGTGGACAGCCCAACTTCGGAGCCTCACCCTGTCCTGTTTGATGCTATTGATGGAACCTTGATTCGGGAGAATGCGCTACGGACGGATGGAGCAGCTGGCCCCTCAGGTTTGGATGCACCTGCGTGGAAGCGCCTCTGTTGTTCCTTCAAATCTGCTTCTGCCGACCTCTGTGATGCCCTAGCTCTAGTAGCTAGACGTATCTGCACATCCTATGTTGACCCCATTGCTCTGCAGCCATTTGTTGCCTGTCGTTTGATGGCCCTGGACAAGTGTCCGGGAGTGAGACCCATCGGTATTGGAGAAGTAGTGCGGAGGATCATCGGCAGAGCAATCATCTCCATCATCAAGGATGACATCCAGGCAGCTGCAGGTACTGTACAACTATGTGCAGGTCAGGAAGCTGGATGTGAAGCTGCCGTGCATGCCATGAAGCAGGTGTTTGATTCACCAGATGCCGATGCTATTATCCTTGTCGATGCAACCAACGCATTCAATTCACTTAACCGTGAGAATGCACTGAGGAACATACAGCATCTCTGTCCCCCAATTGCCAAGGCTCTCATTAACACCTATCGGAATGATGCACAGCTCTTCATTGACGGGGAAACGCTCATGTCTCAAGAGGGAACCACGCAGGGAGACCCCTTAGCCATGGCAATGTACGGCATTGCCATTATCCCACTTATCCGTAGGCTGACAAATGAACAAGTGCAACAAGTGTGGTTTGCGGATGATGCTACTGCAGGAGCCCAACTCACTCCACTACGAGACTGGTGGGACCAACTGCAGCTCATGGACCCTGACTTCGGCTATCTTCCCAATGCCTCCAAAACCTGGCTGATAGTGAAAGAAGACAAACTTCAGTCTGCAACAGCCACGTTTCAAGGCACAGGTATTAACATCACCACACAAGGGAAAAGACATCTCGGAGCTGCACAGGGCACGAGAACGTTTGTGGAGGAATATGTCCGGAGTACGGTTGCTGGCTGGATCCAGGAAGTAGAACGCCTCTCCCTAGTGGCACTTTCTCCTCCCCATGCTGCCTATGCAGCCTTTACTCATGGTCTGAGTAGCCGGTGGACTTATGTGGCCAGGACAATACCGGACATTGGAGACCTCCTATTACCACTGGAAGAGGTGATAAGGCATCGCTTCTTAACATCCCTCACTGGACGAAGTGCCTTCAGCGATGCTGAACGGGACGTCATGGCCCTACCAGTCCGTCTAGGTGGCCTAGGCATAACCAACCCCACTCAACAAGCAGTCCACCATCACAACACATCTCTGAAGGTGACTGCCCCCCTGGTTGCTCTCATTCTGCAACAGTCCAATGTCTACTGCACTGACTCCAAGGACACCCTAAGACAAGCAAAGCTTGATGCCCGCAAGACTCGTCAGCAGCGGTTGACGAAAGCTGCAGCGGAGGTCATGGAAAGATTACCAAATGACATGAGAAGAACCCTCCAAGCCTCCAGTGAGAAAGGAGCATCAAGCTGGCTTTCCACCCTGCCTATAGCAGAGCATGGTTTCGCACTCCATAAGGGAGCTTTTCGAGATGCGCTGTGCTTACGCTATGGGTGGCGTCCCGCAGGCCTGCCCACAACCTGTGTATGTGGCAAGAACTTCTCTGTAGAACATGCCCTGAATTGTCCCTGTGGTGGCCTCCCCTCAATGAGGCACAACGAGTTGCGAGACATCACGGCCCAGTGCCTCACAGAGGTTTGCCATGGAGTTGGCATAGAACCTCATCTACAACATCTGTCAGATGAGCCACTTCACCACAGCACTGCAAACAGGGATGATGGCGCCCGCCTGGACATTGTAGCTGACGGTTTTTGGGGAGGTGGAAGACAACGCGCATTCTTTGACGTGAGGGTGTTCAACCCATTTGTGCAGAGTCACAGTAAGTCTACCCTTGCCCAGTGCTACAGAAAAAATGAACAAGAAAAGAAGAGGGTGTACGAACAGAGAGTCAGAGAGGTTGAGCATGGCTCATTTTCTGCATTGGTGTTTTCCACCTCGGGTGGAATGGGACCCATGGCTACTGTGGTGTATCGAAGACTTGCCTCAATGATTGCTGAGAGACGGGATGAACCGTTCAGCCGAACCCTTTTTTGGCTGAGGTGCCAGCTAAGTTTTTCGCTGATGTGCTCGGCAATCGCATGCCTGCGTGGGGCCCGCTCATCAAGGGGGAAACCGGCAACGTGTGAAGCGATTGACTTGACCTGTGCTGAGGGTCGAGTCCCAGCCTTTTAAATAATGACACTGACACAATTCCTACTTTATTTGTTTACCCATACTTTCAATTTTTGCTTCAGTTACTCTTTATCTAGTACTGTTTGTTGCATCTGAATTATATGCATGCTGTGTTTGTCTTCTAAAAAAGATATGGCTTAGTGATTGTTGAGGGAGAACACAGAACAGGTGTTGTTAACTTCTTGGTATATATTGCAAATTTGCAAGGTACTAAATGTACACAGATGTTCTAACTGACAAGCAATTCTTTCAGGCCCCAAATAGCTCATTTTAGATAGTCCCTGGACTCCAAAACTCCTTTCACTGTCACTCCTCCTAATCCATGCACTCTATGGATCTGGAGGTTACTGGCTGTGGTCTGGTTTGTTGCCTTCTTCCCCTTCTCCCTCTTTCATTACCATGTGTAGTTCTTTACCCTGTCATTCATTACATCACCATGGTACATAGACCATCTCTAAAAGAGTGGCCTATTTCTAACTCTAGGTAGACTTTTTCAGCATTTACGTCATTGGATGTCATGCTATTTCAATGTTTAAGGAGTATGAACCAACCTGAACCATTCCTGTTACCACAGTCCTTGATATAAGCAGCTCACCTCTTCCTCTGCGCATGTTCTTTGCTCCTGTACCTCCCTATAGGCAAAATAGATACAGTGAGACATGAATTTACCTGAAAAGTAGGTATATAGCTATTGAATGATAATCAGAAACTGAGTTTGTGAACACATTTACTGTATGTGATGTAATGTGTGTGTGTGTGTGTGTGTGTGTGTGTGTGTGTGTGTGTGTGTGTGTGTGTGTGTTCCAGTGTTTGGCAGAAGCTGTGTGAGTATGTCAGAAGGGTTACAGATCTGCAGCCAACGGGTCTGGCATTCGGAAGGTTGAAAACTTGGTTTCTGCTTTGGTTACAAGTCTAGTCATACTTGTGAACCACAATCCACTGGGAAAGTAAGGAACTTGTGTAATTCTCTGTTAGGTGCTAGTGCACGTTTCCAGTTTTTAACACTGGTAGTGCAACGTATGCTAGTAACCTAGACATTATCAAGTGTAGGTGGGAATTCTACAGCCAGGAGCACAGGACGGATACTCTGATGTCGTCACTCAAGGCCGTACCCCACCTCTCTCATCTCATGGGTCTTGCAAGCCCATAGATGAGTACCCCTACTGCACCGAGGGGTCCATGCGACTGGGGTGATAAGGCTGGTGTCTCCGCAGCCAACGGTACCACTGGTCTTGTTGCCACCTGCTGGCTTATCCCATTCATGGGGTCCACTTAGCCAAGTCTTGGCTGTGGTATTTACAAGTACAAGTACAAGTACAGTACAAGTACAAGTGTGTGTGTGTGCATGCGTGTGTGTGCGTGTGGCTCAGATGTCAAGTACCTCCACGAGGTGAGTCCCAGAAAGTGGTGATACATTTGTGGCTAATTTTTGATATCCTGCTGTCCATATATTGTGTGGAGCAGTCCAGATTTTGATGGCAGTACACTAACTTTGGTCTTGCAAACCAAACCAAAGGTACGTATTGCACAAGAGAATGGCAGTGAACAATAGAGCAGGCAAGCAAAGCAGAAAACAGAAACTATTAAGCAACAGAAGTTGTCTGTCTGTTGGTACATGGAATGTATGCACATTAGTCGAGTCACTGGGTGTTGAGCGTGTTTGTAGGAATGAGAACAAGCCTGGTAACCATCGTGATGATCCTGGCATGATTGATAGGAAGTTAGACCTACTTGTGAGGGAACTTAAGAGATATGGGCTATCCATTGCAAGGATCCAAGTGACAAATGGTTTGGAAATAAGCAATGCATGGACGCTGAAGGGTATACCTTTTTACACTCTGGTTATCCCCTGCCATGTGATCAAGAGAGAGGATCTAGAAATGAAGGTGTTGGGATAGCTCCGGATAAGAAGGCAACAGCAGCATTGGAAGAATGCAGTAGAAGTGTGGGAAACAGCCAGTTTCAGAGTGGTGATGGCACGTTTGATGTGGACAGGGCTAGGGAAGAAGAAGCATGGGAGGCCTAGGAGAAGCACTGATACTCATGTACCAGTCATATGTGTTTAATCTCCCACTGCAAAGGCACCACCTGGCGTTAAGCAGACGTTTTTTGCAGACCTGCAGGATACACTTGCTAAGATCCCTCACAATGATATCCTACATAGTTGTGTTGGGAGACTTCAATGCACGGGTGGGTGTGCTAGACGAGGACGGTAGCTTATGGTAAGGTATTTTGGGGGACATGTTAAGAGTGAGCACAACACTTGGCAGGACATAAGCCACAGGAATTCTGTGCCACCAACAGTCTATCCATTATGAACGCTTGGTTCCAGAAAAAAAGAAATACATCAGGGTACTTGGACCCATCCTGCAACCAAGAAGTGTCATATGATAGACTTCATGATAATGAGATCTGAGCAGAGTTTTTGTGCTGAGAAGTGAGAGTCACGAGGAGAGCAAACTGCTGTATGGACTGTATGCTAGTATGCAAGAGCAAAGCTTAATGTTGTACTCCCTCGTTTCACCAGTCACGACATGAAAAGTTGTTTGCCCGTTGCAGGATACACCACCCAGTGACAGTGAAACATCTGAGCAGAATTGGGAGGCCTTGAAGCATTGTATTGTGTCAGCAGCATAAGTATCAGACTGCAGAGGGTAGATGAAGAAGCCAGAATAGTGCTCTTAATTGTAGCCAAGAATAAGGCACACCTGAAAGCACCCCAGTCCAATACAACTACTGATTGAAAGTAATTTAGGAAGCACCAGAGAATTGTGAAGAAAGCAGTGGAAAAGGCCAAAAAGATTGGATATACAGAGTTGCAAGAGAAGAGGAAGCAGCTGTGAATGATGGGCGTGCAAGGTGGGACAGTATTAGAAGAATGCAACAGATTCATGCTGGGAGATGACTAACTAAACCAAGTGCTGTCTTGAAGGAGGATGGGGCTCTAGCTCAGGGACCAAGCAACGTTGCCACTAAGTGATATCAGCAGTTTCTGATATCAACTAGTGAGTATAGAGATGATGTGATGACAACATGCCTGTGCTTACACCAATTCAGAATTGGATTCACCCTCATCTGAAGAAGACCTTGTGAGGCAGAATGCTGAAATTGATGTAGCAGGTGTGGAAATAAGGTAGAGTTCTGGGAGATTGGCAGGATGCAGTAGTTGTTCCAATTCCAAAGAAAGGATTCTTACACATGGTGACAACTGGTGAGGAATAAGTCTATTGGATGTGGTAGGAGAAGTAATGGCAAGAATAATGAAGGAGAAGCTTGAAGCAATTGCTGATAATGTGCTCCCAGAGTCACAGCGTGTATGGATTTAGAAATGATTGGGGGCTATAGTGGATATGATCTTTGCGGCCAGACACTTTGTGGAGAAAGCAAGAGAACACAATGAATCCTAGCTTGTACATGCTTTTTGTAAATCCAAGGAAGGTTTATGACAATGTGCCCAAACAAGTTCTATAGGGAAGGTCCTGAAGAAGTGTGGTGTGCCATCAAGCTACTGAGCTTCGTGGAGTCTTGCTGAAGTTAGAGTTGGTACTAAAACCATGCCGGAGAAGTTTGAAGTGAGGACTTAGGGTTAAGGTAAGTGTGGACTCAGACATTCAACATCTAAATCAGGGCTGTGATAGTCAACTGGTGAGTTTAAATTCTGCATGGAAGCAGGAGTGAACGTGCTGTACAAGCATGACAGATAACTGGGAGGAGGCCACACTGCTAAAGCTCGAATGAGTGAAGTGAAAGTGACCGAGACCCAGTTTGCTGATGATGCAGCACTGTATACAACATCATGGCACAGCTTTTAAGCGACAACTGCAAGTTTAGTGAAAGTGGCAGGTGAGTGGTGATTGTCAGTAAGTACTGAGAAGACAAAGGAATGGTTGTAAATAACGAGGAATTGAACGAAAGTGATATGAACTCGGTGCGGGTGGAGAGTGGTTCTGTGGAAGTAGTGAACCACTTCATATACCTTGGCTCTAACATCTCTAGAGAGGCGGACCTCACAGTAGAGTTAGACTGTAGAATTGCTAAGCAGCTAGAGCTTTTGGCAGTCTAAGGAATCTCATCCTCCAAGACAGACACTTTCTATTGCCACGAAATGCCGAGTCTCATGCATTGGAATTGGCAATCATACTGTAAGAAGATGAGACCTGGGAATTGAAGGCTAAGCATGTGAGGCATCTGAATTCCTTTTACAATCACTGCATTGTGACAATCCAAGGTGTGACCAGGTACCAGCAACAGAAGGAGAGAATCACAAGCAAACAGTGTCAACCTTTGGTATGCAGCAGTTGGTATTTGACTAACCCTAAGTGTGTGTCTTTGTGTGTGTGTGTGTGTGTGTGTGTGTGCGTGTGTGCGTGTGTGTGTGTGTGTGTGTGTGTGTGTGTGTGTGTGTGTGTGTGTGTGTGTGTGTGTGTGTATGTGTGTCACCAGATACAAAAGCCTAATTCTATCAAACTAAGTCAGTGCCAAGGACTAATATACAAACTTACTCTTCCTTGAGGCCTTTCTGCTGCAGCTGATCCTCCTTGTATCTCTGGACTTCCTTTTCAAATAGAAGTTGCCTTTGCATTTCACACTCCCTCAACTTGGCACCAACTTCACTCAGAGCATTGTTCAGGTCCTTCACTCTCTTCTCCAAGATCATCCTCTCAGCTTCAGCTATGGCTTTGGCCTCCTCTGCCTCTAACCAACGGCCATTTGCTGTCTTCAGTTCTGAGAGCTACCAAGACAGACAGCTGACAGTGAGTATGACATACCAGTCCTGTGTACACTGGTGTTGCTGAGATGAAACATTACAAAGTGTCTACTGATAATTGCTAATTTGTTATGGCAATGGTTGCAATGCATGTTTGCATGGTCTGTTTGTGTTTTTTTGCTATTTCCGAAGACTAGCACGAAGCATGCATATTCAAACATTCCTAGTTAGGGGATAACTCCATATGGATCTTATCATAAGGTGATCTAGACCTCACCCTACCATTTGGGCCAATTTTCTCTCCACGTTTTCAGTTTACAGGCATCTGCCATTTTCTCTACCTTCTTTTATGCAAGTTAGTCAGTGATTGTGAGCTGGATGCCAATGTGGTAATGGCATCAAAGTCCACAGCTCAAAGGAAAGGAAGTGAAAGGAGGAAATTAGCCGCGACCACTGGGCTTGAACTTGGGAGTTATGCTCTATTGTGGAGTATCAGCCATGTGAGCCAACAATCCTGGCCATGGCAATTTGCCTCTGGTTGCCTTAAGTAACAGCTACGGACAGGCTGCAATGCTGCGACCATTTGAAACCCATATCTCAAGGTTTTGCTGTATGCTGGTAAGCTCAGCGGACGACTAGCATGTTGAATGGGCCACAAGTCTTGATATGAATGGTAGCAGTGCAATGTCCTCTATCTCGCTATGTATGTTAGTCAGTGTTCATTGTACCTCCTTCTAAGGCACACAACAGATGCTGCCAAACATGCAGATAATGTGGAAAACCATTTGGAAGGCCAATAAGTGGGTCAGTACCACCTGTCTTACTGTACGTGACACTTAGTTTAACTTATTTATCCTTTGCGACTTGTCTCATCATTTTGTATAGTCAGGCTTTACATAAGCCATCCATGCACAGAGGGCCAGGTCACAGAGGGCTTTAACTTGTACAACCCATACCAAGAGTTGGAGCTCAATCAGCTTGCTGGAATCTATACTTCTCTATGAAACTAGAGCAGCTTTAGGTCATGTCTGTTATTATTATTGGCATACAGTTGAGTTATTTTGTGGATTGCATTCAGCTTGGTCAGGTTGATGTACTGGACCTGACCTCACCTTTTCCTCTGTAGGGAGGGGTCAACCAACACCTGACTAATTATTCCATGCATCTTGCAATAATTGTTAGCTGACTACAGTTAGAGTCAGGCCAATCACCAGGTGAAACACTCTCCGTATTTCTTCTAGAACCTATACAAAATAAACTTTAAACTTGGATTAATACAGAATGATCTTACTTCTGTCCTTCTTCCAGACTCTACTGTACTTTCCATTGACAACACCACTGTCTTCTTCATCAGTGACAATCATTCCTCTCTTAACCTACTCTTCAACCCACTCTTAAATTGGCAAACTTGTGGCTAGTACAAAGAAATAGTCTGAAGCTCAACACCTTGAAAACTACGTAAATCCATGCTGATACACTTGGCAAGGAAAAAGGTCAACAGTTGACTATTTGAAGATTGACATTACAACATGTGCGGACTTTGGAGCTTTATCAAGACTTTGCGATGCCTACTTATCCTGAACAGCTTTCTTTACTAATTATTAACAAGTATTTCGAGTTAAAAAACTCGTGGGGCGCCAGGGCGCCCCTGAACCTCGAACTACTTGCTAGCAATTTTCCCATGTACGTTCAGTAAATCAGATAGTTGGGGGTACAGTATTGTTGTTGGCCTGAAAGATACATCAAGACACACTAGACCGTTGGGTTTGCAAGAGTTTCAAGTCTCCAGAGCAGCCAGTCATATCCAGTAAAAGCATCCCTACCAAACTGTCAAATGTTTGCCTACTGCTTTTTGATCTATATGACATTCTGAATGAGCAATTGTTACTTTGTGTCTGGAGGAGGAGTGTGCTGGCTAAAAGGCTACCCTATGATGACTATATGAGCGAATCATGACTCTAATTATGTGTCATGACTCGCAGGTCCTACATTATTGGCCTACGGGTCACTAGACTTCTGTTGTATTTAGGGCTGTACCTCGCAGAAAAACAGTTAAGTAAGCTTCCTACCACAATAATATTACTTAAACATGTTCTAGAAACACTTTGCGTTCTTTGGATACACGTCGAAATCTAAAGAGAATGGTTTTGAGCCTAGCAAACAGAAAGCGTCGAGCGCGCGGCCATTTTACAATGTCCGTCAGTGATAATTGGAGCTGTATCTCGTAGAAGAGACGTTCCTTAGGCTTTTTATTAGTATCACTCTATTAACACGTGTTTATGACCACATTTCGTTCGATTCAAACACGGCGAAACGTCATTAGAGAGGATTTAAAGCTTTGTAAAGAACGACGTGAGCGCCGCCATTTGCAAAATGACAGAATATATATATATATATATATATATATATACGAACATGAAGCCATACGAAGACCTAAATCTGAAAACAATATAGGGGCGCCTTCGGCGCCCCAAAAACATTATTTCTACTATGACTTCCAACTCTTTCAAAAGAATTAATTCAGCTGCATGAAATTGACAATCATTCAATAGCATTATTTTGTCTGTATTATATATATACAACCATTTTATGCTTTGCATATGCATTTGTGGTTGTGCACATGTACTTTTGCTTTTCGTTTCTGGGTGCCATTAACAGCAGCCATTGGCTAACGGTTCCTCAGGTTAAATAAGAATCCCTAGCTCATACCCCTGATACCCTGATACACATGGTTGGAAGTACGGGAAGGGAAAATGTTAATGACTAGGACTGGGCAAGAGCCAGTGGTTTCCAAATCTATAGCCAGCCCGTTAAAACAGCTGTGTCCTGTTATTCTCACTGAAGAGCACTTTGAGCTCCACGTGTCCATGACTCAGCCATTGCCTAGATCAAATGCAACTGCATAGATGATTGCAAAAGTCATTTTATATAACTGTCCAGTTAAAGGGTATGTGGTATAGTGACTGCAACTACAAACTTACAACCTGCAACCTTGGTCACTGGCACACTAGCTGTGTAGTCACTAGTGTGACCCGAGAGGCATTGCAAAGACCTTCGTGGTTGAAATGTTGTACCATTGCAATTACTACATTTGTCTGCTACATAATAATGTGCTCATTATCACTACTGATCATAATCTATAGCATTGGACTTTGATTATGCTACACTCACAGAAGCTTTATGGCCCTCCTGTACCGCCTTCTTCATGGCTGCCTCTGCTAGCCTTAGAGAAGCCTTCAGGCCCTCCTGGGCATTGTCCATTGCTTTCTTCATCATTTCATCCACACCAGACACAGTGACCTTCAACACTGAAGTAGGTTCACTTGCAAGCGAACCAGGTGGGATGTTTGTAAGGGCCTCATCTACATCTGGATTTGCCAATTTCTCTGCTTCAATCATGGAAAAATCTGCACATTGTAAATATAATCTGCTAGTTATGCATCAGGTAGGTCCAAGTAGCTATACGGTATGGATTAACATGGTAGTGTAATGACAGCATGTGCCAAATGAAATATCAAATCACATGAAAGTGCTGGAGTGGCAGAAGAAACACTGCAGTGAATGCAATAGATTAGTGAAGTAAATGATCCTAAAATTAAGTGTATGACTGAAACAGGGATGGTTTAATAAGGAGAAGACAACTGAATTAATGCAGAATGTTGATAAGAAAACCCTATATTAATTATACTTAGTCTTGAACCGAGACCCGTCCACCAATTAATATCGAGAGGGCCCATGAGTTCGAGACTAACATGTGATGGAGCGAAGCGATGAAGAAATTCAGGTACACTATCCTGAACACATAGAACCAGGAATGTAAATTCCTTGTGCATTCAAGTGAAATGTGAAAGTGAGTAAGGTGTGAGTTCCAAAGTAGACAGTTTGCAAAGGGGCTTAGATGCTGGAAGGAAACCCTTTCCACTCTACCGCTGTAGGCAGCGGATTGGGGATGCCCTATGGTATTCTGTAAATGGGTGCATTGGGGTGGCGAAATGTCCAAAAGCGAAGGAGCAAGGAAGGGGAGCAGCAGTGAAGAACAGGTAGCTAGCAGAAGTGATAATGGAAAAATGGCATCACAAACGATGAAATGCAGCGGATGCCAGGGGAAGGTCAAGTCGGTCAACCTTTCCTGCAGAGCAATACACGCATATGGCTCTGCAATTGAGCCAAATTTCAAAAAGTTCGGTGCAGAAGCACGGGAGGAGTTAGCGAACAAACATTTTCACTTTTAGCTCCATTATATATAGGAATTTCTATTAGTGAAATCCACTCATCTTATAGCTCCGCAATTGAGCCAAATTTTGGGGAGTTTGGTGCAGGAGCAAGGGAGGAGATAGCAAACAAACATTTTCACCCTTAGTTCCATTATATAAAGGATTACATAAAAGGCAATAAATACTGATGTACAACGAACACAGCACCTACCATTGGTATCCACATGACCACCAGCAGCTGCTTGTAGGTGGTGTGCCCACTGTAAATATCCATTACAAACCAAAGCGTGACAAAGCCCATCAAAGTGCCTGTTCTCTTTCGTCTGCAAGATCCTAACTAGTTCAATGACTTGGGCCATGTTTTCTAGCTTGTTGTCTACCAACGAAAACTCCACTTCTGTTAAGTAAGGTTTGAGGTCAGGAAGTATGTCTGCCACAATTACTCCAGGGAGTTTCTGCTCATTATCTCTCAATGCTTGCTTGTGACTGTCATCCATTGTCTAAACAAGTGGTGACAATTATAACAATTTCAGTTCACAGCATTTTGCAGTTGAGAATCTAGCTACATGACCAGCTAGTGCAGATTGCAATAGGGCAAACCGGGCATCTTACTGTAGGAATGACCGACGCATACAAAATGGGGAATGTCCAACACAGGAAATATATAATAGCCTAGCTGTTTGAGACATTCACAGGACAAGAACATTCCAAATTAGGGTCAATTTTCAGCCATACAAATAGCACAGGAATCTCCCCATACCATGGATGCTAGTCTTCCGAACTGAATGTCACCATTCTATCACTACGTGTGGCAGTAGAGTAATGCGGTGAATCTAAAGCATACTAGTTTTGGAAAGAAAGCTGCTTCACATTTTGGAAACAAATTGCATGAAACGGAATGAACAGTATAGGGCTGCCAATGGCTACCACATATCTGTCTGACATAAACGGGGCATATGGGAGACATAGGCATTGGCACTATGACAGTTGGGGTCCAGTAAGAACACATGTGGGTATGCTCCACTAATACATAAGAACCCTGACAGTCTGAGTCTTTCACTCCGTACCTCTGCAGTCAATCCCTTTAATGTGGTATATTTGTATCTGATTCTTCCTGGTCTGAACTCCTCTTCCTCAATCACAGTGGTCATGTCTGGAGACTGATGTAGGAGCCATTGCCTGCAGGACTCCTCCTCCTCCTCCTGGACACTGTCTGCCAACCAGCGCTGGTGGTAGCGGGTGAATTGGTTCAGACGGTGGGCAGTAGTTGCAGCCTATGCCAGCAGTAAAGTGTAAAATTCACGTACATAGATTAAGCTCTACCACAAGTCAGTTAAAATATACCTGATCACTACATTCTTCATGTGAAGGTCCCGTAGTTCATCATAACGCACCATCAGTCTATAGTCTCATATAGCCAGCCGTTATTCCTGCCTCTATTCATGCATACATAATGACATCATCACTTGGTAGGAACTGAAGCAGGGCCCATACTGTTTTGCTCTGAAACACTGTAACTTGGTGGCTCATTAATAAGCAATTACTGTGGAAATAAGACGTATATAGACATTATTTGCCATTGCTAGGTGGTTGCTATGTTTACTGGTTGCCTATATATCTGCTACTTGTTGTGCCAAGGTGACTATATCTAATTCTTGGTGTGAATATCTAATTTTTGGTGTGAATATCAAATTTTTGGTGTATATATCTAATTACGCACTGCTGACTTCACACCTAAGTTCTCAAGCTGTGGGTAGCTGTTACCTGTACACAACTATGACATCACGCAGTCCGTATCCTAATGACTACCCAAGTTTAGGAACAGATGGTTGGATGAATGCACTGTATGCATGTCTCGTTGGATTGATAGTAGCTATATATCATGACTATACATTCAGATCAGCACTACACTACTCAACCGTTATGCTTAGGTAGTGTAGTGTGGATATTGTAGGTAATAACGAAGCAACATAGAGATTATCGTCAACTCAGCAAATTGTGCGTCAAAGGTGGCCCATTATACAGCGAGAGAATGTACCAATAGACATCTCAGATAGCTAGCTATCTACGGAACGGAAAGAACATATCAGATTAGGGCCAAACCCACTGCAGCTGATTACCGATCCATCATGCCGTCCCACGGTCAGATACCCCAGAGCCGACTTGGCTCCCACTGCCTTCAATGTGGTCGGGTGTATCTTCCGCCGAGGCACAATTCACCAACCAAGTTTTGGTCACAGTTGCCGCCTCCACGATTGCGTTGCAGGAGATGGGTGAGACGTCTCCTTTATCGAGGAAGAGGCTTCCGAGGGGTAGCATAGGGACGTTTCTGCCTGCCGGTTCGCTGCCTCCGCACTAGCTATCCTGCATAAACAATAATAATATTATAAATGCTGCAGTGGATTTGCCTGCATTTCCCCAGCACTTTCCTTATTTGGCAAGAAACCAATTAACATTCGCCCACGCTTCCCTCTGTTCAGCAAATAAATCACTTATAACGCCTCCTTTTCGGGATGTCGCCGATTTATAAGCACTCCCCCTCGGGTGCTTCGCGTCCTTGGGCCTTGTGCTTATAAATCAGCGACATCCCTCAAGGAGGTGTTATAACTAATACATACATTATAAGTAGGAAAGAAACGAAGACAACTCGGGCCAAAAAATAGGAAACTATTGGTATTTGATCGTAGTCGGGATCAAATTTATAGAAAAAATCTTACCAGCAGAAAATCAATGGGAAAACTATTAGCAGACAAGTGAACTCCCTGCTCCATGCAATGATAACCCAATTGAAGCACACAGCATCACTGATGGCAATACCACTCTCATGTGAAATGGTCAGGGCCTCGCCACTTCAGCCCCTAAAAGGTATGGGCAAAGTGCTAATTGCAAAATGACTACTTGCGTGTACTCTTTTTGTTACCTTGCTGACTAAATAGCATCATACCCCATATAAAAACAGCACGGAACTATTGGTATTTGATCGTAGTCGGGATCAAATTTATAGAAAAAATCTTACCAGCAGAAAATCAATGGGAAAACTATTAGCAAACAAGTGAACTCCCTGCTCCATGCAATGATAACCCAATTGAAGCACACAGCATCACTGATGGCAATACCACTCTCATGTGAAATGGTCAGGGCCTCGCCACTTCAGCCCCTAAAAGGTATGGGCAAAGTGCTAATTGCAAAATGACTACTTGCGTGTACTCTTTTTGTTACCTTGCTGACTAAATAGCATCATACCCCATATAAAAACAGCATATATAGGCTGTTCACCAGATCGTTTACACCTAACCAATGACATCATCGATGCAAAAGAAATGGGGAAGGCGGCAGGCTACATGAGACTACACTTACTCACACAAATCATGATTGTCATACAACACACAAGCCCAAGCCCCCACATACGTACACTCACACACACATGCATACAACTACACGTGCACCCCTACACCCACACGCACACATGCATACATAGGGGGAGAGAGACAGACAGACAGACATACAAACATTCACGCATGCACACGCATGCATGCACACACACACACACTCCTCCTCCTCCTCCTCCTCTGAACTCCTTGTCATGGTTGGATGTTGGGTGAGATCTTAGGCATTTACTTGTCGGTAGCTACAGCACCGGTCAGCAAGTGACACTGGTGGATAGTTGATCACCATTGAGATCTGTTCTTCATAAGCTCCTTCCAGTTGTGGATGTTGGATAGGTCCTTGTGGATCTACCCAGCGTTGCGAGGTCCCTCCAGGTTTCTGCTTCTTCCCACATGGTCGGCATCTCAGAACCTGCTTTTGTGGCCAATTGTCGGGCATTCTCTTGAGGTGACCAAACCATTGTAGTCGCTTTTGACGCAACTGCTCCTCCACTGGTAATTCTCCTGTTTCGTCAAAGATGTCGACATTTCTCCTCCTATCCCATAGGGTGACTCCAACAATTTCCCACAGGCATTTCTTTTGGAAGGCATGAAGTTATCTCACTGCCCATGCATGTCTCTGCTCCATAGAGGAGTACAGGCATCACCATTACTTGGAATACATGTAGCTTGGTCTTCTTGCTAACACTTCTGCTTTGGAAAACCTCCTTCCTCCACTTCTGGTACACTCGTGAAGCCTTCTTCAATCTGATCCCCACATCTCCTTCTACTTTGACATTCTTCTGCACTTCACTTCCCAGAGAGGAGGAGTCCACAGCCTCCAGTGGGCTTCCTCTCGGGGTGATTGTTGGGTCATTCCCATCCTCCTCTCCTACAGTCATTGTCCTTGTCTTGGTGGCATTGATTGTCATGCTCCATCATGTGCATGCGCTCTCCAGTGTGTTCAGCATGCTTTGCAGCTCACTAGCAGATTTTGCAACTAGGGTAAGATCATCAGCATATTGGATGTTCTGGATGACTGTGCTACATGGTGTCTTCTCTCTGTACATCAGGAATAGTCCCTCTGCTGTGGTGTACTCAATCCTCCAACCTCCAAGTGTCATCTCCAGTGCCTCTCAGATGATCTCGATGAAGCAGTTGAAGAGAAGTGGGGAGAGTACACAGCCCTGTCTGACTCCTCTGTCAATCCTGAACTCCTCAGATACTACTTCGGTGGTCTGGATCAGGCACCATGTGTTGGTGTACATCTCATTGATGTCAACGAGGAGACTTGGCACCTTGTATTTCGTTAGGATAGCGATGAGTGCATCACGATTCACTGCGTCCTAGGCCTTTGTAAGGTCTATGAAACAAAAGTGTGCAGGTGTGTTGTACTCAGCTGCTCTTTCAATGACTTGCCTTGTCGCCCAGATCTGATCAGTAGTTCCTCGACCCTTCCGGAATCCACACTGTGGCTCGAGAAGCTGTAGCTCTATTATGGCCTACAGTCAGCCGAGGAGGATTAGGAATAACTGCCTGGAACACTCAGCAGAGCAATGCAACGATAGTTATCACAGGCTTTTCTGTTGTTGTTCTTATGAAGTGGCATGAGGATGGCTTTCTTCTGCTCTTGAGGAACTTGTTTGCTCCTCCATACTTCTCTGAGTAGCTCTCACAACCAGTCAACCATTGCCTGTCTTCTATTCTTCACCAATTCTGCAACTATCTCATCACTTCCTGATGCCTTGTGCATGCACGTGCGCGCACACACACCCACACACCCACACCCACACTCTTACACACACATGCCCACACACCCACACACCCGTCTGCCTTTCTCCATGGCCCCTCTCCGGTACATCCACTCTGTACCACTGACTGCCTTCATCAGTTTGGACTTTGGGTCCCTCCTAAACATCACCTCTCCCTCTATTTGAACACTAGCCTCTGTCTCATCCATGGGGAGGAATGGAAGGATCACAAGGGCTCCATAATGACTCTTGTCCGAGACATTTAGCCACCTGCGGTGTCTGCAAGCACCGAGAACAGGACAGGTATGTACATTTCACAAGGCCAAGAAGATTAATTATTATACACAGGCAGAGGTGAGGAGATGAATGTGACGGACACGCCTGCAGAGCAGCAATAAGCACTCACATTGTATGTACTCTACAAACCATACTAAATGTACAGTATATGTATGTACATACAGTGTGTGTACTACAAAGACTAATTAAACACACTGTTCTATGCAGCAGCAATATGTATAAATGCAAAGTACTTACCTCTTTAACATCAGCTGACAGTCCCTGTCAGTGTCACTCTGATAGAATAGAAAAAGATGAAAGATTAAGAGAAGTAATGAAGAGGTAGAGATGTATTCAAGGCAGAAGTGGATGAGTGGGAGATGAACTTAAGGGAACCAAGGTGATAGTAGTGAGCAGAGTAGTAGAGGGACACAGTGTGACAATTGAAGGCGAGAAAAATCGAAGAGGTGCACACTCTATAGTATCTTGGGCCAATTATTAGTGCTGAGTGATCAAGTGATGAGGATATTGAACAACGAATAGGGGCTGTGATGAGAGTGGTTGGTGCAATGAGGAGAGAAGGGATGGAGCGGAGGGAACTAGAGAATGAAACAAAATTGCGTGTGTTCAGTAGATGGTAATACTTATTCTTCTCTATGGGTGGGAAATGTGGACAGTGCAAAATAGGCATGTAAGTAGGTTGCAGGCGTGTGAATGATGTCTTTGCAAAGTATAGAGGGGGTTACGAGACTTGATAGGATAAGAAATGAGAGCATTCATGAGTCGCTGGGACAACTGGCTGTGGTGGAAATGATAAAGGAAAGGTAAAAAATAGGTGAAAGGAGAAGCTAGAGGAATTGGATGGTGGTAGACTGGTTAAGATGGTGTATGAGGGTGATGTTGGTGGGCGAAGAGGAAGACCAAGAAAGAGATGGCACGATAATTTTAAACAGACATGAATGGATGTTAAGGAACTATTTCATTTATTATACTAGCTATCACCTTGACAGTATTACCATTATGTTCATAATCATTGTGCTGTATTAGCGGCTTACTCTAGCTAGGAGACATAATCCATGTTGAATAATAATAATAATAATATGAAAATATACTTGTCTCAAAGATTAAGCCATGCATGTCCAAGTATGAATGCTCCTCCATGCTGCGATCACTCCCTATCACTGACATTGACTAAGTGGCATTTCCCCTATGCGGGGCTTATTCCCCCGCCACTGATGATGACCTGGCTGCATGTTTTTAATATTTTCTGCTTTAGTCGTCGCCTATTTACTTATCCTTATTATTAGTAATATTGTAGCATCACTATTCAATCATCATTAATTCGCAACAAAATAGTAATAATGATTAAGAGTAACACATACTGTAGATTCAAAGACACAAGTAATAGATATATCATGGCACACTGTGGCATACTTATGATATATACGCTGACTAGGCTTTTATTCCAAAGCCATGCAGGTGCTTTCCCCAAGACAGTGACTGTAAGGAGGATATGTGTTTTGCTGAATTTGCAAGTGGTACGATCTTCTCTTAAGAAGTATAGCAGTCTGTTCATCATCCTAGGCAGCTACTGAAATGACAAATTTTTTCGTGACGTTCTGGGCTTTGAGGTTCATCACGCTCACTAGGCCCGAACGTATCTTCTTTATGGAACAGTGCTGCTTGCCCAATCTTTCATAGCAAAGTGAGTTTGAGTGCATACGTTCACAACATAGCACACATACGTTTTGTACTTCACCTGCGCGTTGAGCAGTTGGTATGGTTTCCCTGGCTTGCAATTGGTCTTGTACCACTTTACGTTGTTTGTGCGCATGCACTGGGTGCAGTGCGAAGGAAGCAATGTATTACCCTCCTCCTTTCTCTGCGTCCTTGCAATTGAGTGAATTTCAGGTGTAGACCTAGGTGTATGCTTCTAGTCTGCACTAGTGTCATTTATGCTGCTGCTTCTTTTGAATGTGATTGTTAGCTTTGTTCAACACACTATCACCATCCATATTATAGGATAGGATAGGATAGGAAATCTTTATTAGTCTGGGGAACCAATAGCCAGAGGCTACTACAAAGGCACACAGAAAGAACAACACAAATTACAAAGGAGAAAGACAGAAGAAGAAAAGAGAATAATAATTAAATAAATTTAATGAATAAAGATAACAGAGATGTCAAGCAGAGTACACATGCAGTGTTAGTGGTTCATGTAAATAAGTGAATGGTTAATTTGTGGTGCTAATGAAATCCTGGCATAGTCTGGTAAATTAATAATAGTCTTTGGTGTTACGTATATGTGCTGGCAGCGTCCGCCAAAGTGATGCACCGGCAAAGCTGTAGGCTTTCTGACCAAATGAAGTCTTGACTGGAGGGAGTTTAAGTTGACAAGTATAGAGGAGGATCGAGTTGTGCAATGGGAGGAAGCAGAAGAGAAGAGCTGTGATAGATAAGGCAGAGAGTGGGAAGATAAGCACCTGAACATGCACTGGGCCATGTGAAGTTTTCTTCTCGAGGAGACAGCCGTCAAGCCAAGGTCTCGAAGAGCAATAGCAGAGGAAGAAGCACGACACCTACGAAGAACTATCTTGCAGCCAAAGTTCAGCAGAGTTTCCAGCCGGTGAGAATCTTTTGTGTGCATCCAGCCCAAACAACATCACAATAATCAAAATGTGGAAGAATGTAAGATTTGAGATAAAGTATAGTAGAAGAGATTGGGGGAGAAACCAGAAAAGTCTTCTAAGGAGGTTGAGACTACGGGAGACCTTCCGTAGTCTCAATCTCCTTAGAAGACGTTTCTGGTTTCTCCCCCAATCTCTTCTACTATACTTTATCTCAAATCTTACATTCTTCCACATTCTGATTATTGTGATGTTGTCCAGGCAAGTCTCAGCCATATTATGGAGCTCCTATTGCAGTTATACACCATAGTACGCCTCTTATTGCAGTTCTACACTGGTACATTGCCATGGCAATGGGGCATTTTAAACATAATTTCCAGGGTTGACTATTTACATTTTCATAAACTGGAAAAAACAATATCGCAACAGGACCAAATGAGCTTATGGCTCTTCATCTTGAGAAGGTATTATGTGGCTGATGGACAAATACATTCTCAGGCACCGGAGGCGGAGCAATTATGTGAATACATACTAGGGCCAGGGTACAAATGGTGATAGATAAAGGGCAGTGATGTGTGAGTCTTCCATGGTGAACAGAATTATTGTGAAATCTTCATTCGTACTAAATAAAACTCTTTGCAAGGATCGTTCTGAAAAATTAATAATGTTGTAAGTTGTAAGTATATATGTATGTATATGGCAGATACGGCTCACCGTCAATGCATTACTTCCTCCAACTCACCTTTCCCTCTAGCTGAGGGTAGTGCTCTGTGAGGAATTCTACAACGACACCTCGTCTAAGCCTGCGAGCAATGTCCAGACAAGTCTCACCATTTCCATCCTTGTCAAGCATACTGTCTCCAAACATGGGACAGAGGTACTGCAGGACAGGTAGATGGCCTCTGTAGGCTGCCAAGTGGAGGGCATTCCGGAAGTTCTGGAGCAGTTTGGGAGTGTGTGATAATGAATGTGACTGTGCATGTATGCACACGTGTGTGCATACCAAGCAGTAATGCTTCCATACAAACCTTCATTTTGTGGAAGATATCTCCATCATACTGACCAGCTAATTTTCTAACCAAGTCCATATGACCTCTTTCTGCCGCTCTTAATAGAGGAGTCCTACCAGCCTGCACAGCAAAGGCAAATTACAGCACTGTATGTCCCACCTTGGATGAAGAAACAGATTATCAAGTCCGGATTCGCAGTTTCTACCTTAAATTGTTCCACTAGCCACTCACATTCACATATCTGCTCAACCCAAACCATTCCAATCCAACACATAATTATACAGTTTCCCAACCATCCCTACCTTGTCTTCCACATTGACAAAACGTTTCACCAGGTGCTGCACCACTGACTGGCTACCCTTTGAGGCAGCTTGCAGCATAGTTGCAGTAACAGAGTTCGAAGTGCTCAAACTCTGCGTAGAATAAAATGAACATGCAGAACAGAAGTAGAAGACAGAGGAGAATGTTGCGGGTGCAAAAAGAAATGAACCAGGAGCAAATTGACATACCTGAGTAATCATCTCCATGTCATGGTCATATTTCTCAATCTGCTGAATCAGCTTCTTCTGCAAGGCACTCATCTCAGATTCGGGATCATCTACCTGTTGTGGCTGAGCATCCAATTGATTTACTGCAGACTGGACAGCTGGCTCTGCGGGAGGTGGCAGTGAATGAGTTGCTAGGGAGACAGAGATGCGGGGACCAGGAGCCTGGTCCACCTACAGTAAAGAAAAGTTTGAATCACACACAGCTCTAAAGATGGCTGTGCAGATGCATCAAACACAGTATCTTCCTGACCTGTGTACTCTGCACTGTCAGCAGTCTGTTTTCCAGGTTAATCATCTCTTGGCGGACATGGTCTACCTCCTCTCGACTGGCCTTCAACTTGATCTGCAAGGCTGTGTTGCCATGAATCAGATCCCACCTATTATTCTCAGATACTTTTAATTCATCTTCCAACTCCTGGACACGGGACAGCAGCTCAACGCCGCCAGTTGCAATGTCCTTTCCCTTGTCCTTGCCTTCCTCTTCCTCTTTCACATTTGGAACACATAGAATAGATGACTATTGTGTGCAGAACATTCAGCTGAAGAGGAATAAGGATCAAGAAGCACATTATCTTCAGTTCTACCATTTGTACACCAAACTTACAGGTGCAGTGAGCGGCTGCTTATCCAGTAATTCTTGGCTTGCATGCAACAGATTGGCTTCAGCTCCAACATCGTCTGATTAGGTAAATCACACATGAAATAGTTCAATAGCAGCACATGGAAAGAGTCACTGTAGATCATTTCAGATTAAATAACTGAAAGGTAAGTAGGGACAGATACAGGCACATTCTTGGGTACGAACCGCGTGATTTGCACTGCTGGGCAATCCTTCTGGTACCAAGTGGACGACCAGAAAAATGTTCCTGTACAGGGAACACAGCAATTAATTAATCAATCAATGTGAGTCCAAGAATGCAGGATCAAAACCAGCACCAGATGAATTGACATTTTGCCCAAGGTTCTATTCTGCCGACCAATGACGTCATTATTGAATGGATCGAGGCAGGAAAGAATATACAGGACTATGTAGTATACATTGCCAGAGGTATCCGATTAAAATACAGTACAAATGTGGTGCAGTTGTCATGTATAATAATTATTAAAGAACTGCCAGCAAGGACACACTGCTACATACCTTGGTGCCTGGGTCCACCAAACAGTGCATCTGATATGAGAGAATCTGTGCAAAATAAAGACATCAATCACATTATGCATTACAATCAAGCTAACGAGGCTGCAACAAATAAATAATTAAACCTTTAATACACCATGCAGACTGCTCCCTTCGCACAAACACAAACAAGGCTATCATAATAGGTGGAAATTCTCACTGGTATAATATAGCATGTATTTTACCTACTTTCCATAGCCTCACCTCTGTCACTTGCAAAAGGTCAGCAATGAAGGGTTTGCTTCCCTTCAGCAGTGTCAAGAAGCAGCTGACAGAGGGCTTAAAGGTGAACCCTGTGATGGCCAATTCAATGACGTCTAGCTCTAACAAAACCCAAACTGTCTCCAGATGAGCAATGCTCTGGATTATAATGTAGGTGAAATCATTGGGAACAAGGAAGGTGACCGTTGTGCTCTGGCGCTCGACAACATCTAGGCAGATGATCTTCTCTGCTGGGATGCCAATAGATTCACTGAGGATACGAACTTGGAGACGATGGCAGTCCTCACAAGTGAACTCAGCAAGAGCCTTTGATGAAGTTATTTCAACTGGAACCAGTTCAATAGTTGCTGCAACTTGTTTCCCTTTTCCTTTTCCAGATTTCTTCTTGGTGAGATGATCTTTCAACAGTGTTGCTTTCTCATAAATGGCAAGGTGAAAGTTGTAGTGTGAAAGGATGGCTTCAGCTACTTCCCGTTCGAGGGCCTTCGCAGGAATTGCATCTACAGCTTGCTCCAGGAAAGTAGTACGGTCCCATTTTGCCTTGACTGACATTCGACTGAGAAGCTCACCGATTGAGTTTGCCAACTGAATGTCACATGGCTTCACATATTCTTCCTCTTCATGGAGACTTAGTTGAATGTACGTATCGGCTGCATCTTTCACTGCATCCAGGTGGGGCTGCAGCAGTCGTGTTAGGCGTTTTAAGACATTGGCATAGAGTAGACGAATCATTCGTTCACAATTACGTTCGCCTTGCATGCTTTTCACATCCTGCACCTCAAGGTCCATTTTCATCTTCATGTATTCGTCCATTGTCCTCTTCTCGGCAACGCAACAAGGGATTTCTCCTGAACTTGCAGATGATCTAGATCGCTTCCTATTGAACACTACATTAAGATACAAGGGAAGTGTCTCATGTACGAAGACATGCACACCATGAGTACATTGGTTGTGAGCACACATGGAAGGTGTCACAAGTATGCAACTGCATGTGCCTTTAGTACTAGTGTATATGTATAGTATTATGAACATATGTATATTATTGGTACACCTCACACAAAGACAGCACGTGCTTACTTTGCACGAAACTTAGCCCCACCCAACAAAGAGAAACAAGGAGTACAACTTACACAATGTAGTATTCATGCACATACGTAGGACACTACATATACATGAGACACACAGAGCACATGCATTCCGGCAACTTGGGAAGATACCGTATGTGCTTAAATGTTCACTGGATTCATGCATCCCAGATTTGTCACTTTCACGGATTTCAATTTTTAAAATTGTGGATGCTGGAGCAAGTGGTTTTGAAACCTTCTTGGGTTGTGCAAACTGTGCAACTCGGTACCACTTGTATTCGTATTCCTGGCTCTCTTTGCCTTCTAATACCATGAGTACATCAGTTGTGCACATGAGGATGTACATGTAAAGGCGTCACAGACATGCACCTTTACCAATAATACATGCATGTGCTATCAGTGCTAGGACATGCAATAGTATAACATATGCAGAGAGAACACACAGTACACTACCAAACTTTCCATGTACATGAGACACACAGAGCACAGGTACTGTAACTCTGGCAGATACAAGCGTTATGCACATGCCTTAGCTGAATACCCACACTTCTGGTCACAAATTCTGTGGGAGCAACATTTTCTTATGTCTATGCATTTTGTCTAAAGGAGTCTACCGTCTTGTGACACTCCCTGAACTGCTGTGGTCTAGGCTTAACATTTAAAGAAGAATGGTAGCAATCTGAAGGAGGAGTTCACAGACCACCAAAACACACTCTTTACTGTACCTTTAGAAAAGACGCAAGAACTTAGACAGAAGTGACATAATAAACTAAATGACCATGTTATTCTCACCACGTCCCTCTGCATTCCCACACTCTCCCTTGGGACATGGCTCTTGTGCTCATGTCCTTGACCCATTAATTGGTATTTTACATAGAAACCACATATGCCTCTGGCTTAGAATCCCTTTGTAGTAGTGCATCATCTCCTTGGAATGCGGGGTTTGGAAATACAAAGAACCTAGGTATAATATTATGTATATCTGTAAGGTGCATAAGGCCACCATTTGTGGCATGCAAATTCAGAAACAGCAATCAATCAATCAATCAATCAATTAATCAATCACAGAAGTGGATTTATTTCTAGTGCTGGAGGTCATCCCTCTTACACTAATACAGTGCAGACAGTGAGTTACGATAAAGAATAGGTAGCTATCACAAGGTTATTTAAAATTGTCAATCCATCTTAAGCGTGGTCTTCCTCTTGGCCTCTTCCCCTCCATCTCTCCAACAAACACTTAGTTGTCTTCTCAATGCTCATTTCTTCTAGTCTGCCCTTCTAACTCTCCTGCCTCCTCTTCACCAGATCTAAAACACCTTCTTCATTCAACCTCTCCCTAATATCTGCATTCCTTACTCTGTCCAATCTATTCACATCTTCAATCCTCCTTAGCACATTCATTTGTGTGGCTTGTACCTTTGATTGTTGCTTCTTTGTTAGGCTCCACGTCTCACACCCGTACATCAGCACTGGCATCATTGTAGCATTCACTACTTTTATCTTGGTACTTCGACTCAATTCCTTCCTTCTCAAGATGACATCATTTATCCCTCCAATCACTTTTAGTTGCATTCCCTATCTTGGCCTCTATTTGCTTCTCCATACTTCCATCATTACTAACCATCACTCCCAGGTACTTCATTGTGTCCATCTGCTCAATGACCTCATCTCCTATTTTCACCTCAAACTCTTCACTGCCCCTTGCTACCCTCATCACTTTAGTCTTCCTGCAGTTTATTTTCAATTCCCATTTGCTGAGCATGTCACTGACTGTGTTGCAGCCCCTCTTTAGAATCTGCCATTACCACCATGTCTTCTGCAAACAGTAGTACACCAACCTCACCAGCAGGTAGTTGTACCTCACCCACAAAACCTTCTCTTGCCTCCCTCACAACATTGCCCATAAACAGATAGAAAAAACCATGGAGACAGCGTATATCCCTGCCTCACTCCCCTGTGTATCTCGAACTCCTCTGATGTTAATCCTCCAACTTTTATACATGCCTTACTGCCCACAAACAATGCCTGAATAGCCCTTTAGGCTAAGCAACTTCCCTTAAATCCCATACTTGCCCAACGCTATCCACAACTTTTCCTTACTCACATTGTTGTAAGCTTTTTCCAGATCCACAAATGCCATGTAAGTCTTTTTATTCTTCCCAATTGTCTTCTCCACAATTTGCTTCACCACAAAGATTTGATCGTTACAACCTCTTCCAGCCCTGAAACCTCCTTGCTCATCCATCACTTTAACATCATTCTGTCATTGCTTTCACCCTCCCATTCAGTATCCACCCACACACCTTACCGACAACGCTCAATAGACTTATTCCCTTGTAGTTTGCACAATCTAGTCTGCTGCCCTTCTTGAAAATAGGTATGATTACTGCCTTTTTAGAGGCTGCCGCAGGCAGCCCCTATATTAAAGAGGTTTAGCATAGCATAAAACAATACAATTTATGATAAGTTATTGTGCAATCACGAAATACGGTAAAACACTTCCGTATTTTACGATAGAACCGAACTTTATCGTTGTCTTTTAACGGTATACACTTCACCATCTTCTCAGTGTCTGTGAGTGACATAGGCACTTCTACAGCGTCTATGCACATGCCACTACTCACCCTGCGTGCGGCGCACAGCATAGTTATCAGTAAGCAAGTGTCCAGCTTTCTCAGCACGAGCATGTGCCTTGGACTGTGCATGTTCCTTCTGCAGAGGTTCCTCTATCTTATACGGCTGGCGCTCTTCTTACAAGGATACACACATGATTCACCTGTACTTTTAGCATTGCTGGCGACGTCCTCCTGCTTTGTGAGTTCGTTGGACATGAGCATACCTGCCTGTATAGTGTCACCTGCCTCAGTGGAAGTCGCTACCGGTATAGCTGCTTCTTGCACTCGATTGCGAAGGGAAACGTCTTACTGCTGCTTGTTGTGTTCTTGCTTTGGCAAGTAATCAGTCAGTACGTGAGCACCGTCACCGCCATCTTGCTATTTCTACTGTTTTTACCAAATTACCCTATGCCAAACGCGCTGAAGGCATTGTAATATAGGTACAATATCCACGGTATCCATGGGTAACGTTATTATGCTATGCTAAGGCTCTCTATTGTTGTCAAATTGACATTTTTGTATGCCTTCATGTTACGAATAAATATAATATATATATATATATATCAATTGATACTGGTGCCCGGTCCCCCTGACCTTCAGCAACTTGCGCTGGTGGTTTTTTTCCTTCCTTCAACTAGCGCAAACACTCTACTTGCACTCGGGGTGGTTACTCTCGGCAACTTGCACTGGTGGCCTTGTTCATAGAAGCACTGGCACACATACTGCATGCGCACATTGCAACTTGCACTGTGTGGTGGTGGTGGGTGGTGGTGGTGATGGTGCTGGTGGTGTATATATAGCACAAACACTCTACCTGCACTCGGGGTGGTTACCCTTGGCAACATGCACTGGTGGTTTTGTTCCTAGTAGCACTTGCACATATACTGCATGCTCAGATTGTAACTTGCACCGTGATGGTGGTGCATGCTGGTGGTAGTGGGGTCATGGAAGTGGTGCCATGGGATAGTAGCATGTGGTGGTTGTATAATGTTGGCTGTACATGTATTTGTATGTGGCAGTCAGTGCTGGCAGTTGTGCACTTGCGCGCTAGCTTGCCTTTGGCAGGATTCTGTACAAATACCCTATTACCATTTGTCTCACCATATGTGAATGTGGAAGTCAGTGGTGGTGTTGTAAGAAAGCTTACCTTCAGTGGTGAGTGTGCCAGTGGGTAAGTGAAGAAATGTAAGGTGCACACACACTGGAAGTGTGTGGTGTCAATGCATATGGCTATATTTATGCATGTGAAATGCCACCATAGCTAAAGTCTATGGTGCAATACACACTACGGAAAGCTGTAGTGTACAGGCACATACACAATGAGCCGCATGGGAGTTTATTTCTTTCACCGAATTAGGCAAGCACAGCACAGTGTTAACCCAGAAGAGCCTTCATCCAGTAGAGCGCATTGACTCGCAGCAGGCCAACTTGCGCGAGCGCGCTCCTGCTTACCGTATACGCGTCCGGGTGGAAACGTCCCACGTTTGACTAATGGTTGAAGAGTACGCTGCTAGCACTACGGCAGCGTTTCTCGGAACACTTCCTCAAGGCTCTGCCTCCACAAAGGCCGTGCGTCTTCCCAGTACCCACTGATTCGCTGTCTTCGCGCAGTAGGCCCTCAGAATCGTCTGGAAACTCTCTCATGATCGCGTAACCCCCAAATTCCGAGGCGCCCTTGGCGCTTGCACACAGTTCCTGGCAATGGGTTCCAAAGAGAAGCGTGCGCGACGGCCCTTTCTTCTTGCCAGCCGCTTCAAGGAGGTCTTTGAGGTGTGAAAGGTGACGTCACGAAACGAACGCTATATTTTGGAGCGACTAGGGTGTGACGTTTGCGTGACGTCACAATAAAACGTCACCGTTCCATGACGTCACACTAGATTGTCAGCCTTCTAATTGAACAGCAGAGTCTTTAATTACTAATCCCTGCTGAGTGCACAGCCTCATCGACCACTTGCACTTGCCTACAAAGTTTTGTGAGCATTTGCCGGATTTTTATATTAAATTATTATAGCACCCACTATCAGTATAAATGTGCTATAGTAATGATATGGGGCTATGGCATTTTATATTTGCAATTTGGCGCCACCTTGCACGTAAACAAAGGCCTAATTAAAAATTCTGTCATATTTAAAATCGTTAAATTTCCCTTAAGTTTGCCATCTTACCAATGGTCTGTGCCACAGGGTGCCCAAAGTCCCCAAACATTATATTATATTATATTATATTATATTACATTACATTATTTTATGGCTTCAATACCCTTGTATTTTGCAACTTGCACTGTATATATATATATATATATATATATATATATATATATATATATATCTTATTATAATGGAGCTAGGCCGATTTTTTGTCTGCACTAATATCCGGAACCGTGCGGAGGGTTCGCAGAAAACGCGGTCCGAATGTCGAAACGCTATGCGGAGGGTGTCTTAGGCTGGGTTTCCCTGCGAAAGCTTGCGAAATGAAGGTTTTGCGCCAACTCGCCATACGTTACTATAGGACACCATTTTTGTTTTACGGAGGAAAGCGAAGTAGATTACGGAATTCGCAGCTAATTCCTTTGTTACACAACTCCTCCTGGGAAGACGGTGCGACGGCTTCTTCGCTATAGTTTTAGCACAATGTAGAAGGCTGTGGGTGATATAAGCTATATAGCCGAAAGTGCCGTCTTACGCGAGTGAAAGCGGCTCGATGGCGAAAGGATGGGCTGAAATTATGCGGGTTTTAGGCTTGCGCAATGATCTCATGACGTCATCAATGCGTTTCTTCCAAACAAAGCAATTTGCAACCGTTGCAGTGCGCATATGCCGAACATTAAGGGCAGCACCGGACTAACCAAGAAGTCAAGACATTCAGGGATGATGAGAGCTCTTAGGAACCGACGACAACTGTCAGAACTCCAAGACCATCACTCAACCTTCACTCACAGGAGTCAGACCAGGGGAAAAGCAGGGGCCAGCTCGAGGGGAGTCAGCTCAAAGGACCAACCAGGAGTCAACTCAAGAGAACAACCAGAATCAGCTCAAAGGGGCCATCATGAGTCAGTTCTAGCTGTTTAATTTGGAGGGCAATACAAGACGCTTGACCTTGCAGAAGGCGATTCATGGTGGACGAGGAGTCAGCTGCGTGCAACTCTATGGCTGACTGCAACTGCAGCGTCACTCAGTAGCCAGGTTTGGAAGTGCTTTGCATCAGAAGCACTGGCATCGGAAGCACCTGCGTTGGGTGCCGGAGCAGAGGAGGGCGCCAAAGGCGCCCTTCTCTGCTAGTATATATAATACGCGAACCTACGGTTGTACGTCAATGCTTACATTTATCAGACAGCACGGTAGTGCTGTCTATGTAGGGATGGCAGTGGTTGTTTGTATGCTGTAATATAAACGAAAAGTCGCGCTACTCCTGAACAGGACCGAAAACCGGCGAACGAAGCTTACCATGACGAAGCGGGGACTAAACAGTGCACATATATAACCTTACTTCACAGCGAAGGTGCGCCTACACGTAGATAGCGCCCTCGACATTTCCCACGTTTCGTCTTCTTCTTATTCTTCTTATTCTTCTTCTTCTTCTTTGACAGCCGTAGCGCACGAACCAGAGGGACCAGGAGAATACTTCACACACCATATTGCACCAATTTTGGCTGGCTGCATTCCTTTGTAGGTTAGAAGGCGGCGCGAGTTAGTGCGAAAGACGGCGCTTGCCACGACTCCTGCCGTGTTGCTTGGCCAAGCGGGACGGACGCCATTTTCAAATTACGTAATTAAACCGGATGAAACCAGAGTGACTGGTGCCATTGTTAGCAGCTGCAGCAGCAGCTTGCGCGCCGTTTGAAGGACTTTCGCGGTCGTGCGTGCATTTCCCAGCCACGGTTGGCTTCCGGTCGCCGTTCCTCGCTGGGTTAACGCGGAACCTAGGTGCTAGCCCACACCTTGAGCTTTAGGATTACAGAAATGAGGTATAATGCCTGCACCAATGCCCTATGGTTGAGACTAAGTGACTGTGTGTTGCTTAAGCATAACTGCCCACTATAAAAAGTACAAAAACTAGAAATAATAAAAAATTTCTACAAAAATTGTAAGGATGTAGGGATGGCATAAAAAGGACAGAAACAAGTAAAGACTGTTACACAGTGGAGCATTAACCATCGTCCCTACATTCAAGGATGTAGGACTATAAGGTGCAACATTCTTGCATGTAGGGACCATGGTTAATGCTCCACTGTGTAACAGTCTTTACTTGTTTCTGTCCTTTTTATGCCATCCCTACATCCTTACAATTTTTGTAGAAATTTTTTATTATTTCTAGTATTGAATGTATTGGGCCAGGTATTGGGTATAGGGAATTTATATTGTCAGCCATTTTATTCGGCCAGAAGTGGACTGTGTGCGAGACCAAGGGACTTTCAAAACCGGCTTCTAAACGTTGCCTTAGCGAACTTTGGACATTCTCTTCCGCTGCTGATCGTGGAACAGACTCCTACAGCACTTCTGGCCAACAGGCAAAGAGACAGCTTCTAGACAGCGCCCAACAGGTCATCGACTTCGCCCCGCGCCTTCTTCGAAATGGCTGCACCCGCCTCGGAGGACTTCACTCCCCAGCCTGGAACACATAACAGGAGTAACGTAGAAACTAATGAGCGCCGTGATATGTACATGCTAACATTTTTCAACTGTCTGTAGCGTTAAAAAGCTTAGTGCGCACAGTTGCCCTTCTAAATGCTCTTCAGAACCTGGCCCACGTGTACTGCGCTGTAGCAAATTACGTATGTAGCTTTTGCCATAACAGAACACTAGCTACTCTCGCGACTGTGGGTTCCTTGGTACATTATTTTTCTGTAAGTACTCATTGTAAATGCATGTGCTGTAAGCAGTCATGTGTCTATCTGCTGGAGATTTCTCTGTGCTTGTGTCTGTGGTGTGTGTGTGTGTGTGTGTGTGTGTGTGTGTGCTGTGGCCACCAAAGTGTATGACACACTGTGTGTGTGTGTGTGTGTGTGTGTGTGTGTGTGTGTGTGTGAGCTGTGGCCACCAAAGTGTATGACACACTGTGTGTGTGTGTGCGCATGTGTGTGTTTGTGTGTGTGTGTGTGTGTGTGTGTGTGTGTGCTGTGGCCACCAAAGTGTATGACACACTGTGTGTGTGTATGTGTGTGTGCGTGTGTGTGTGTGTGTGTGTGTGTGTGTGTGTGTGTGTGTGTGTGTGTGTGTGTGTGTGTGTGTGTGTGTGCTGTAGTCACCGAAGTGTATGACACAATGTCATGTTTACCTATCATGAGCGAGCAGCGGCCGAAGGGAGCAAGTATTTCGAGTTGGGGCGGCAGCCCCACGAGTATTTAACTCGAAATACTTGTTCCAATCTACTGGGACCACCCCTTCTCTCCACACCAAATTGAACATCTTCACCATCCACTCTACCATCACTTTACCACCTGCTTTTAGCATTTCTGGCACTATCCCCCATATGCCAGGTACCTTTTCATCTTCAACCTCCTTACACTTCATTTCACTTCGTCCTTCATTATCTCCAGATCATCCATTTGGCATGTGCAAACCAGGCCCATCTATTCCTTGGTACAGCCCTTCAAAATGCTCTTTCCACCTCTTCACAACCTCTTCTCCCTCTGACAATACTTTACCATTCTTGTCATAAATGTGCGTCACCCCCTCCTTTGTCCTCCTGCTTCCATTCACCTTAGCCCAGAATCTTTGCTGATTACTACTAGCATTCTTCTCCAACTCTCTCCTAACACCTCCAGACGATGCATCTTCATTTTTTGATCAGCTCATGCTCTCTATCATTCATTGTTCTGTCATTCCAACACCCGAATCTACTAATATTTCCATATTGCTCCTCAATCCTTACGTTGCTGGCAGGCTGTCTATGACAAAATCACCCAGCGCAGCGCTCACCTGCTGCTGCCACTTTTATCACCAAAACCAGCAACATATTTATTATTAGGACTCCCATTAAAGTGCCCCCACACACACCCATCACACCTTGAAAGAGTTCTAAATACAGTACTGAATCAGGTAAGTAAACAGACAATCATCAACATCTCCTCTTACCTGACGCAGGTACATAAACTACTCTTGTTCCCCTTTTTCCTTGCAATTGCCCCCTTTGGGTAAGATGAAGGGACATGTCGCTGCCTCCTTCCATATGGTACTCAACGGTCTTCAGATCAGATTGATCTACAAATGCATAAGCAGTTAACAGAGCAATAATTATTAGATGACGGACATCCATGAACAAATGAGCTAATCCACAATGGATACACGTTCATACACCTAATCAAGTGAATCAGAGTGAATAGCTGTGTGTACTATACACAGAATTACATGTAACCCGATGGAACAAAACCTGTAAAAATAGCTAGGTCTGGAAAATACAATCTAACCAAAGACACTGGCAAAGCAAAAACTCCATTCACCTTTTGATTTCTGACATTCTTCAAATAGTTGGGCAGATTCTTGAATCTTATCTGCCCATACTTCATTCCCGCTCTCCTTGAGCATCTTCAGGAATGTGTCAAATTCATTGTTACCCTTTCCCCGTAAGATGCCAATGATCCTACCAACCTGTTCGCACTTATTCTCTGCTCCCTCCACATGCATCCGTTCCCCTTCCGTCATGAACCCTCCTGCAGGCTTTTCCAGACGACCAACAAGGTCCGTCATACTCAAATTTACCTTCAGGTCATTCTCCAAGCTGACCAGAGCATACTTTTTCCAGTTGTCCATTGGAGACAAAAAGCTGTAACAAGGCAAAATGAAAATGACATAAAGTGGGACAGCTCTTCAGCAAAGAAAACAAGCTGCATCATAATTTAATATCAATAGCATTCAGCAAGCGGACACAAGTTAGCAGTCAACTGGGGGAAGACGAATGCTATGGTGATCAGCAGAGAGGCCACAGAGTGTGACATACAGGTTGAAGGGTAGAGTGTGAATGAGGTGGTGTACCTAGGAGTGATGTTTAGTGCAAATGGAAGAATGGATGGAGAGTTGGATAGGAGAATTGGTAGTGCAACGAGTGCTTTTGGGGCACTAAAGGAGAATGTTTTTGAAAGCAAAGAATTAAGTAGGAAGGCGAAAATGGTAGTCTATAATGCAATGGTAGTGCCAATGATGACATATGGCTGTGAATCATCGGTGTTGAGAGAGAGGGAAAAGGCCAGGCTGCAGGCAACCAGAATGAGTGTCCTGAGGAAGGTAGCAGGAGTGACTAGGCTGGACTCAGGGCCGTAGTTTGGCTGGTTTTATCCTCAAAGACAAAAATGTTTAAAAAAATCGAAGCTAGGCATTTTAAGAGACTTTCAGACTTGGGAGGGGGGGCACTAACCCAAAAGTTTGCAATGCTCCGCTTTCTGATTGGTCTCCATTCTGTGAGCAGGTGGCTGAGTTCCGCCTAGTTACTAATTAAAATAGCACAATCATTTTCTGCGCTACACGGTGCCCATCTTACTATAACGTTTGCATAAAATTATAAGAACGTTACATCATCCTGTAGGTGTTATAAAAGCACCTTACTATACTGCAAGCATGGGATCCTACATCTATGCTTAAGTGCCTGCTGATCTATTGTGATACTCCCACAATGCGGAGTGTTGTACTACACAGTCAAGCTGTCACATGCAACAGCTGTTGTTACATAGTGTGAGTATGACTATTGCAAGATCTTGTGACAGCCAGCTAAATTAAGACTGATTCAATATTATTCATCACACGCAAGAAGGCCATTGACAGGTTTGCAGCAACAAAAAGGCTTTAAGACTCAGCTTGTTGAACACATGTGAGTTGGATAGTCCCAGAAATGCCCCAGAATTGATCTTAGAGCATCTAGATTTCAAAACATTTTCTGGGGGGGGGCATGCCCTCAGACCCCCTAGAAGGTTGGGCACGCTATGTCATGGCTGGACTGGTTTCTATCCTGGTGCTATGGCCCTGGGACTGTATTAGAAGTGAGCATATGTAGGCTACAACAGAGATCAATAGTGGAAGTTGTGCAGAAAAGGGAGAATTTGAGGGTGGAAGTGACAGAGAAGCCTGGAAGTCTGGTTGAACGAATAATGATAGGAGAGGTGGAAGGAAGACGGCCCTGGGGAAGACCCAGGAAGAGATGGCGAGACAAGTTCTAAAGTGGAAGCTAGAGTACAAGTGACACCTTAAGCAGTATAGAACTATTGACAACTTATAAACCCTGTTCCTATTATTATCAGTGTTTGTTGTTGTTAGAACGACCCCCAGACCTGGGGAAAAGTGTTCTTTATGATGATGATGATGAATTCAGTATATCACAGTTGTCACTATGCTCCATTAGCTATACTATAACACTTACGGTATGTACAAATAAGGTAAACCAGGGAATTTCGTCACTACTTTTACCAGGGTCAGGGTTTTATCTAGGATGCATTTTTGGGGGGCAGAAGACGGCTTTAATATAAGGAGAGCATGAGAGCTAAGGGGATTGGGGGCATGTTCCCCCAGGGAAATTTTCTTTTCCTCTGAGATTGATTCTGACATGATCTGAGAGGCAAAATGAGGTGAGAAGTTTATCTGTAAAACTTTTAAATTGCAACTGGGTATTTTTTGGGGGGGGGGAGGGGGGGAAGCTAGAATGTTTGGGGGAGAGGTTCCCCCCCACACCCCCCAGTAGATTGAACCCTGAGGGTAGTTCCGTCATGTGTTTCTGTAAGTACGTACTCTCTGAGAAAGAATATGATGATCACTATGATCACTCTTGAATAATTCTACAGTGTGCACTACGTAGGCTGTCTAAAGGCAGCGTTGTGTTCTGCTACGTATGTTCAAATGTAGTTGTGATGGAAAAGCATCAAGGCTGTTAAATGATAAAATTACCTAGGTGACAGAAATACCCCAAATTAGCATACCTCATACACAATTTCAAAGCATGAAAGGCAGTCCTGTATACGATAGAGTTAAAATTGTCCTCAAGAGCAAGAGATAGAGCTAAAATGGTTCTTGCGCTATGGATAAACAAGGAACCACTTCCATGTCTCACGCACACATCAAGCTGATGTTGTAGTGAGCCAATTAGCAACGTATGTGCCATTAAAATGATACAGCTAAATGGAAATTTCGTGCTAATGCGGTATATCTAATTCGACTGCATGCAATGCTTCAGTGATCATGAGGGAGAGCCCTATACTGCCCAAGTCAGGCCTGCCAACTCTCATGGATTTTCCGGGAGTCTCACAGTTTCACTACTAATCTCACGTTCTCACAGGTTAGATACTCAATCTCACGGAATTTGGTCATGCAATAAGCCAAAATATTTCTGTGCAGGCCCGAACCCTCTTCCAGGATCAGTGGTGCCTAAAATTTAGAACCTAACCGTGTTTTAGTAGTACAAGGACCTATTGAGGGTCAGAAGTGTCATGTTCTGAAGCTTTGTCACTCTGTTGCAGCAGTACCAGCGACCGTTCGTCCTGAAAGCCATTTTGTTTGACATCATTTTTTGGAAATTATCCTCAGACATTTCTTCCCTAAATGTAACCCCCCTTTTCTAAACCGTCTTCTTGTGTGTGCATGAATGGTATAGCAATGGCCAATGTATGGTTTCCCATATGAATATGAAATTGCATGCAGGTGAAGAGAGTATGAATGTAAAGCTAGCCAGTAAACATTTTCAGTATCGTTGGCTTTTTGGATCTGCGCATGGTCTCAAGGTTTTTTGAAAACTATTAAACGGCAGGCCTGCCACGTATAGCTAGGTAAGGTAAAGTAGGGGGTTTCCGAACAAGATGGGGTTTCCGTACACTGCGCCGCGCTCCGTCTGCATTCGAAGGAACAGCTTCTCGTTGTGTCAGTTTATACATTGACTCTGACACAACAGAAACGGAGGCTGTTCTACTGATTGCAGGCGAAACGCGGCGCCCTGTTCGGAACCCCCCTCCCCTACCTTGCTGCCCTTAACCTCAGATTCACTACAGTACAACACCCACCTGTCCAGCTTGAGAGACAAACTTGCGAAGCGATAAACGGATTCCCAACTTAGTGAGGAACCAGGCTTGTATCTAGTCTCGAACCCAGACCAATTCCGCCATTGGGAGGGGCTCCCAATTAGTATCAAGGGGGTCGGTCAAGGTCACGTGTGTTCGCAAAATGGCCGACACGGCTGCTCTGCACCACAAATAGAGAGGTTAAGATCAACGTTTACGGCGAACGTTGACGTCATAAATCATCACGTGACACCCTCCGCGAATAACGTACACGGTGAATTTTTGGGGCGCCGAAGGCGCCCCTATATTGTTTTCAGATTTAGGTCTTCGTATGGCTTCATGTTCGTATATATATATATATATATATATATATATATATATATTTCTGTCATTTTGCAAATGGCGGCGCTCACGTCGTTCTTTACAAAGCTTTAAATCCTCTCTAATGACGTTTCGCCGTGTTTGAATCGAACGAAATGTGGTCATAAACATGTGTTAATAGAGTGATACTAATAAAAAGCCTAAGGAACGTCTCTTCTGCGAGATACAGCTCCAATTATCACTGACGGACATTGCAAAATGGCCGCGCGCTCGACGCTTTCTGTTTGCTAGGCTCAAAACTATCTTTCTTTAGATTTCGCCATGTATCCAAAGAACGCAAAGTGTTTCTAGAACATGTTTAAGTAATAGTATTGTGGTAGGAAGCTTACTTAACTGTTTTTCTGCGAGGTACAGCCCTAAATACAACAGAAGTCTAGTGACCCGTAGGCCAATAATGGAGGACCAGCGAGTCATGACACATAATTATAGCCATGATTCGTTCATATAGTCATCATAAGGTAGCCTTTTAGCCAGCACACTCCTCCTCCAGGCACAAAGTAACAATTGCTCATTCAGAATGTCATATAGATCAAAAAGCAGTAGGCAAACATTTGACAGTTTGGTAGGGATGCTTTCACTGGATATGACTGGCTGCTCTGGAGACTTGAAACTCTTGCAAACCCAACGGTCTACAGGGGCGTAGGAACACTTTCAAAACTAGGGGGGCCGAAGATAGCAGGTACATGAGAGGTAGATTTGCGAGCGAAAATTTTTTTGAGGCTAATTAAATTTAGTAGGGAAATGAGAGTGCAAACCTCACGAGCTCAGTTACAGATCTGCATACTCCTCTATTATATAGTAATTTAAATTTCATTAACAGCTATGATGCCAAAAGCAATGCCACCTGTTGGTTGCATTGCTTTTTCTTCTCTTTGCTGGCTTTTCCAGAAAACTTAGGAGAGATTGCTGAGACAAACAAATATTATAGCACGGTAGGATATTATATTCATATTAGCAGAGTGACCCGCCTTCGGCGAGCTACGGCACCATATGCCTGTACCCCGATGCTCTCAGCAACCATGCTACTGCTACGGCTAAAAATATAATGATTATCGGTTTAAAGTCGAACGTAGGACGACAGCGAATCAACTGGTAAAAACCGGAAATCGATAGTAATAATAATTAGAAAATGGCCGTCGTCCGCGAAGGAAAAAGCGGAAATGGACGGATAACTCTCTGTTAACCGCAAGACGAGCGACGTCAACCCCACTATAACCTGATCCCCGATGCCCCCAGCAACCACAGCGAGTTTGAGGGCGACGGAGCAAGAAACGCGCGCGCGTATCGCGAACACACACACACACACACACACAGACACGGTCCGCTCTATATATTAGATTCAGGTAATGTGTCAATTGCGCAACCAATAAAATGGCTTCCAAGCAAGCCACTAAACCAGAATTTTGAACAACAGGTTTTGTTGGATATAGATCCGAACGAAAATGCTGCGGACTCTTTCTGTATACTTTGGTGAGATGGCCTGAGCATTTGCTAGCATTTACTAATCAAAGATTGCAGAGGTGAGACAGGGCTAAACATCTATGGTGGCCTGGTCCCCCCCCTTGTGAAATCTGGGGGGGCCATGGCCCCCACGGCCCCCATGGTTCCTACGCCTATGGGTCTAGTGTGTCTTGATGTATCTTTCAGGCCAAAAACAATACTGTACCCCCAACTATCTGATTTACAGAACGTACATGGGAAAATTGCTAGCAAGTAGTTCGAGGTTCAGGGGCGCCCTGGCGCCCCACGAGTTTTTTAACTCGAAATACTTGTTAACGTTTTGTACGCCTGGAACCACGTTCCACCGTAAGCGTATTCCGGTGAGTTCTCTCCTTGTCCGGAGGCTTCTGTTCAACGTTTCGTGAGTTTCCAGGTTTAGTTCAATATCTGTAGTATTCGAATAAGAAAGGCAGAGTTTTAAGTCATCTTCTTCGCTGCGGGACGAATCCGAACGGCTGTCGTGGTCATATAACGGCAGCTGAACGTCGATCCCAACCACATCCAGATCACTCGGATCGCTTCTAGAATATAGGGAATCGCCATCAAGAGCGTTTACCAGCGGATAAAAGACGCAGCTACCCAACTCTAAAAACAAGCTTACTTTGAAACGCCATTTCGTCGAACGTTTACATTGATCTTAACTTCAACGCCGTCGCTCACGGTGAACGTTGACGTCATCTCTGGGGTCACATGACCATAAAACGTTCAGCGTTAACGTTGATCTTAACCTCTCTAATATCGCAGATACTCCCACCCTTTAAGCTGCAACATAGATTAATGTTGCATTTATTGTACTGCCAACAATGTTCACTATCTTGAAGTAACTTGTTTCCATGCATTAGTCGTTGTGCTGAACTACTAATCCAGTGGATGCTGCAATGTGTTCTTTCAGTTCAGCAACTGTTGTCTCACCTGGTACTCGAAAGCTCAGGGTCCTTGTGTTGTCATGTACCAACAAGTTTGACCAAGTAGTTGATAATCTGTATAAGAAGATAAATTTTATCATTGCATTTTTTGTATTTTATAAATTGACATTGAAAAATTGTACCTGTAATCAGGAAGATGTTTAGTAGTAGCTGATTTTCTTCTATTTCTCTGTACACATGCAGTACACTGAAGACACTTTGTCCATGGTGTCGTTCTTTCCCTGCAAGTTGGATTGCAAAATCTTCATTAATATTTGTACCATTATTAAACTTTCTGGTCATTGTAGATCTCTTTGAACTGGTGTGCAGGTGTTGTGTAATAATTGATGTTACATTAATATTAATTATATAATTGCATGCAACTGTGTTTGAATAAATCTATGTGCATACCGATTGCTTCGCAGTCTCCTTTTGATCTGTTGTCTTCTGTGCTGTCTGTTGAACATTGTAATGTTAGTGTCCCTCATCACACAGGATCCATCATGAATGTAGCTGCGCTGGAAATAATAGCTCTTAGTCACTTTGGTATAGCTAGCTCCACTGGTGCTCAGCAAGAGCCTGATGTAGTTGGTGGAAACGCCTGCAATCTGCTTTCTGGTGTGAAGCATTCGACTGATCGATATTCACAGAGTAGCCCGACAAGTAAGGCAAGAACTGCAAAAGAAGCACAATCACCAGCACTTTCCAACAATACATCATTCGCGGTCTGAAATTCAAATGCCGCCGGCGCCAAATTGAAGTCAGGTAGGTGCACTAATTAACGGCCAGTACCTCAAAATTTGTGTATTCTACATTCGATGACTATAATCACTTCCTTCAGTTGCAAGTGGCTAGAGTAGGGGCTAAAAACAAATAACACGGCATAGCGAACCACAGCATTCATTTTGCAGCCTTAAAGCCGATTCCGGTATTGCGTAACATACTCAGGTCATACATGTATATGCATTGGGTTATTTGATGTGGTCTTCTGCAAGGATTGCAAACGAAGTGCAGGGTTCGCAGATATTGTCACCTAACTGTCTCTTCTGGTAGTGGTAAGCCTCATCCTGCAGCAGGGTGCATTTTACTAGCTTCTATCAGCATTTCTGTGTCGTTTAACCAACCTTCGGTTACCCGGGGGGATACTTTATACGGGGGGTAAAATAAACTGTGACCGGTCGCCATTTTGATAGTTGCAATATAGGTCAAATGGCTGGCGGACGATGGTGCTAGCTATAGCGCTGATCTGTGAAGACGTGAGACTTGCAAGGTAAAATATCTGGTGCTCGCAACGTAAAATCTTAGCACGTATAGTACAGGATACAGACAACGTAAAGTCGTATCACGTATAATACATGATATATGTACTCATATTTTGCAAACATATGAGCGACCCTTGCAAAAGGAAGCATGATTCTATTATTATAACGAGATTCATTTTATCTAACGAAATTCATACGTAACCTTATATAGACTAACTCTAATGAATACCCAGCCCATACTGCAATAAAGGGCGGTTCACCTTGGAAAGTACCCTTTATGTCATGCACGGTGAGCAGTCCATATAAAGCTATTTCATTTCATGGGGGACATGTAACATTTGTGAACTGATGCCTAGTAGTAGAATGACAATAAAAATGCCACAGAGATTGTCCAGTGAACTTTTCTAACACAACAGTCTATAGCTAGCTAACTAGCCAGCTACAGACTATTGCTACTATGTAGACACATACTACATATATTATATGCTACATATGTACACTATACTACGTATAAGTATACCATAATTATACATATGCTACATACGTATATTATATCCAATACTGGGTAGACCAGCTGTCTGTGCTTCCAATTGGTTGCAATTGACTAGCTAGCTATAGCTAGCCATAAGGAAGGCAATCATTGCATCCAATACTAGGTAAACCAGCTGTCTGGTTGGTTGGCAATTTGCAAAAAGGTTGCCATTTACTAGCTAGCTATAACTAATTGAAGGCGATCATTGCATGGTTGTGTGCCATCATGACAGCTCCATCCACCAGCCTGTATGCAGCTGGCCAAGATGATAATGATGATGATGACAAGACAAGCAAGTATACAATTCACTGTTCACAATTAACAAGCTAAGGTATGGTAATGTTGAACAGTCGCATCATTAGGGTCACTAGTTAGACACCTGCAAAGAGTGAATTTGCAGCCGCATGAATACTTAAAGAGGTGTTTTAGTCATAATTATACTTCTGAATTACCTAACCACATCAAAGGAAATGCCTACTCATTATGGTTCAAATAGACTTATACACTAGCATGCCATTGAGATTAGTATGTATATGTTACGTGCATACCTCCAACCTTATACATGAAATGTATAGACATCACAGAAAGAAGCAAACATTGACGGACTGCATGTGTGTGCATGTGGTCATGATAATGGTAGGGTGTGAGCAAGTTATGTATATGTGGGGCAGGTCAGTTGTGTCGAAGCTGATGACTGTCATGGAGGATGTGTTGTCAGCAATGTGGCCTGTGAGGTATTTCTACTATTGCATGGTGGGCCTGGAGTGGCTTGCGAGTAGTATGTGAAGCTTGGCAGTTTTAGTAGGTTGGTTCTTATATTAAATGATGCTGTTCATAACAGAAGCAACAGGTTAACGCTGTCCCTTGGCAGCCACATTTGAAAACAGCGACAACAAGAAGATATGATAAGGCATGATTGTACAGTTCTGAAATGTTGCACATGTGGTGGTATAAGCACATGCATAAATACATGAAGCTTGTTGCGAAGGGATTAGAGGCCTTGCTTCCAGCTTGGAAGTTAGCCTAATTCACTACATGTAATGCAATAGTGTTCATCGAGTTGGGCAAAGGACATGGACACCACCACTGCCAGTAGTCAAGGTAGTTTCTTTCACTTGCTTGAAAATACTTTCACAGCAAGGAGAGTACTTAATCAACTTTGTAATTTCATGTGTCACCTCCAAAGCATGCTTGATGGGCTTCGAACGCATGTGGGACATGTCCAGTTTTGTTTACATAAGGGAAATCATAACATAAATGTTGTGAATTTCTCTGTTTCCGTGGCAACGCGCGCAATGTCATGTGATGTGCGCGTGATTTGCGAAGTCTTAAGAAAGAAATCGTCATGATCGAATCGTTCGAGCGAAAATGCCAAACAGCGCGACGTGCTATATTGCCGTCAGCCATTTTTGGGGCGCCGAAGGCGCCCCTATATTGTTTTCAGATTTAGGTATTCGTATGGCTTCATGTTCGTATATATGTATATATATATATATATATTTCTGTCATTGCAAATGGCGGCGCTCACGTCGTTCTTTACAAAGCTTTAAATCCTCTCTAATGACGTTTCGCCGTGTTTGAATCGAACGAAATGTGGTCATAAACATGTGTTAATAGAGTGATACTAATAAAAAGCCTAAGGAACGTCTCTTCTGCGAGATACAGCTCCAATTATCACTGACGGACATTGTAAAATGGCCGCGCGTTCGACGCTTTCTGTTTGCTAGGCTCAAAACCATCTTTCTTTAGATTTCGCCGTGTATCCAAAGAACGCGAAGTGTTTTTAGAACATGTTTAAGTAATAGTATTGTGGTAGAAAGCTTACTTAACTGTTTTTCTGCGAGATACAGCCCTAAATACAACAGAAGTCTAGTGACCCGTAGGCCAATAATGGGAGACAAGCGAGTCATGACACATAATTATAGCCATGATTCGCTCATAGAGTCATCATAGGGTAGCCTTTTAGCCAGCACACTCCTCCTCCAGGCACAAAGTAACAATTGCTCATTCAGAATGTCATATAGATCAAAAAGCAGTAGGCAAACATTTGACAGTTTGGTAGGGATGCTTTCACTGGATATGACTGGCTGCTCTGGAGACTTGAAACTCTTGCAAACCCAACAGTCTAGTGTGTCTTGATGTATCTTTCAGGCCAACAACAATACTGTACAAAACTATCTGATTTACTGAACGTACATGGGATAATTGCTAGCAAGTAGTTCGAGGTTCAGGGGCGCCCTGGCGCCCCACGAGTTTTTTAACTCGAAATACTTGTTTTTAGAAATATCACGAGGACGTCACGAGACATGGCCCCCCGAGGGCGGATAGCTACGGTTATCCACGAAAAGAACGTTCTGGCTATCGGTGTTGGCAGTAAGAGGCATGCTAAGGAAATTATCTAACTTTTCCATGCATGCATTGTTCGTCCTCACTTCCTGTGAGGAGTTACATTGCGCGAAAGTTGGCCAGAGAGAAACGAAAGTTAGTTTTCTTGCTGTAACTTTGCATAGGATTGGTTTAACAACAATGCATGCATACAAAAGTTAGATCGTATGTGTATGAACAGATTAATGTTGTCCTTTTTCCTTTTAAACGTTCCACCGATAGCCAGAAAGATATTTCCCGCTAATTTGATGGCTTCGTTGGCGGTGACATTATTCAATGTAGCAAGGCGCCATCATCGGATATCGTACGTAGAATTGGAGAGCTAAGTCTGTTCTTTCTTCTGGTACTCGTCTGACTTTGATTGAACAAAATTTGCAGGAGATATAAGCAATTATACGAAGGTCAAAAATCGGCCGCCATTGTTGAGCGTTTGTTTACATAGGACATGTCCCACATGCGAATGCTTGAGTACATTACACATGGCCAAACTAATGGCGTGGCCATAGCAATGAGACAGAGTAAAAACTGCTCGTGGTTCTTTGTCTTGAATTCTTTTTGCGACACCTGACTTTTCTTCACACATGGTGCTAGCGTCGTCGTAACATTGCCCGCAAAGTTTGCTACAGAGATGTTGAATCTTTTCAGGCAATCCATGGCAGTGCTAGCTAGGACTTCAGCTTTGATTGAGGCAACCTGATACACGCCTAAGAACTCCTCATGCACTTCAAGCAAATGTGACATGCAGCGAAAAACAATAACAACTTGTTCTGTGTTTGACACATCAGTTGTCTCATCCATCATCAAAGTGAGGAAGGGTGAGCTTTGAAGCAACTGGCAATGTTCCTCAAGACAGATATGGGCATGGTTTTCAAAATCTCATTCTGAATTTCATGAGACATGTACTTATTCTGTTTGCACTGAAGCCATGCAACAAGGTCAGGATCATCATCTGCTCTAAGTCTCAGCAGTTGCATGAATCTTCTTCATCTCCATCTCCCCGCAAGCTAATCCCCTGCCTGGCCAAGTACTTGATTGATGTAACAATTTTCACAAACATTCTTCTATCAGTCTCCTTCTCTTTTGCATGCTCTCTAGACAAGAGCTCTCCAACATCTTTTTGTTGTTGAGGGGATAGTGACAACTATGTCAACTGTGTCCTTGTGACATTTTGTCTGCTGGTGGTGTTGAAATGCAACGATAGCATCTTTCCAGTTTGCAAATACCTTTGAAACATAAGCATCGGCAGCTGATTCCTTCAATTCTCCTTTCTGGAAAGCTGTAGCACAGACGTGGCACAAGACATAGTCGTCTGTTTCACTGTAATGCAGCCATGACCATTGGTCAAACCATGGAGCTTGGAAAGTATGCGTACACTCTTCGATTAATTTCTTCCCAAAGATCTCTTGGGGAAGACAAGGGTGAAGGGGCAGGTAAGTGGGAGGTGGCTGCATGCGTGTGTGTCTTTGTGTGTATGTGTGAGTGGGTGGGTGCTGTGCTTCATGTACTCTGCAATGAACACCAGCATGCTGGTGTTCATTGCAGAGTACATGAAGAGCACAGCCACCGTGGCCTGATCTCCTGCACATTATTGCACAATCATATGGGCTGGCAGGCTGCACTAGTGTGTCACTGTGTGTTGGAGAAGAGATTGGATAAGATGGGCCATTTGTACAAATTTACAGTACGCACAGTGACTGGTAGAGAAAGTTTTGTGTGTGTGTACATGTGTGTGTGTGTGTGTGTGTGTGTGTGTGTGTCCGTGGGTGGGGGAGGGGAAATGGAAGAGTTTTGTGTATTTGTTTTGTATATTTTTGGGGCGCCGAAGGCGCCCCTATATTGTTTTCAGATTTAGGTCTTTGTATGGCTTCATGTTCGTATATATATATATATACCACCAGTGCAAGTTACAGTGGCTCCGGGCCAGCACATGCAAGTTACAGCTGGTCAGAACCTGCACTGCTGCCATTGTAATGCACGCTGCAGCAAGCAATTGTAAGCTTGCCTAAGGGCATGCCATTGAATTGAGGGTGCATGGGAAGAAATTCAATGGCATGCCCTTAGGCAAGTTACAATTGCTTGCTGCAGCGTGCATTACAATGGCAGCAGTGCAGGTTCTGACCAGCTGTAACTTGCATGTGCTGGCCCGGAGCCACTGTAACTTGCACTGGTGGTCTTTTTCAATTACCAACTAGCGCAGATATTCTACTGGCACATGTGGTGGTGGCTACTGTAACTTGCACTGGTGTTCTTTTTCCATGACCAGCTAGCGCAGATACTCTACTGACACATGTGGTGGTGGCTACTGTAACTTGCACTGGTGGTGGTCTTTTTCTATGACCAACTAGCACAGATACTCTACTGGCACAGGTGGTGGTGGCTGCGATATTGTAACTTGCACTGTGTGGTGGTGGTGGTGGTGTTTTTTCTAGAGCAATGGCGCATATACTGAATGCATGCATTGTACTGGCACCATGTGGTGGTGGTGGTGGTCATTTTCATCTAGGAATGCATGTGGTGGCTGTAATATTGTAACTTGCACTGTGTGGTGGTGGTGGTAGTAGTATGTGGTAGCAGCACCTGATGTGGTGGTCTGTTTCCTTGCAGCTCTGGCACATAATATTATACTGGTGTGCTCATTGCAACTTCCGCTGTGGTGGTGATGATGGCGGTTGTATTTATCTATGTGGTGGTGAGTAGCTGGATATTGTGGCTGGATAGTTGTGAGCAAGTGTACATGTTGGTGCTGCTCTGCTCCAGCATAGCGACAAATGCCTACAAATTGGTGTCAAAATGTGATTGTTCAAAACATCGCCTCCATTTTGTGACTAATTAAGCAATACTGCTAATGACATGAGGAAATTGGTCATCTAACTTCATCCACTTAGTATCATGACTTAGCAGGGCTGGGTCGTTAAGATATGCAATGAACCTCATTTTTCTCGGCCATTTCGCAACTAATTAAGAAATCCTGCTAATGACATGAACAGTTGGATTATCTGGCTAGGTCCATCAAGTGTCATGACTGAGCGGGCCTGGCTGGTTGAATACATCATACACCTCACATATGTCGGCCATTTTGAGACTAATTAAGAAATCCCGCTAATAACATAGGAAGGTGGACCACTTGGATGTGTCCACCAAGTTTCACGTCTCAACGAGCCAAGTTGCATTCATATACAAGATACCACTATGCATCAATATAAATGCACCATACATTAAGTGTTATGCTATGCACATTTATATTAGGATTTTGCGGGCTGCTTGTAGAAGAACGAAGACCTAATTAAAAATTCTGCCTCATTTAAAAGTCTTAAAATCTCCCATACTTCAAAGGCACACCTATCACATGTTCGTGAGGGGTGCCTAACCCCCCGGGAATTATATTATATTATATTATATTATATTATATTATATTACTACCACCACACAGTGCAAGTTACAATATTGCAGCCACCACCACCTGTGCCAGTAGAGTATCTGTGCTAGTTGGTCATAGAAAAAAAGCACCACCAGTGTAAGTTACAGTAGCCACCACCACATGTGTCAGTAGAGTATCTGCGCTAGTTGGTCATAGAAAAAGACCACCAGTGCAAGTTACAGTGGCACCAGCACCATTCGCACCACCACATGTGCCAGAAAGTAAATGCGCTCAATGGCTGAAGAAAAAGACCACCAGCGCAAGTTACAGCTGGTCAGAACCTGCACCGCCGCCATTGGAGTGCACGCTGCAGCAAGCAAATGTAAGCTTGCCTAAGGGCATGCCATTGAATTGAGGGTGCATGGAAAGAAATTCAATGGCATGCCCTTAGGCAAGTTACATTTGCTTGCTGCAGCGTGCACTCCAATGGCGGCGGTGCAGGTTCTGACCAGCTGTAACTTGCGCTGGTGGTCTTTTTCTTCAGCCATTGAGCGCATTTACTTTCTGGCACATGTGGTGGTGCGAATGGTGCTGGTGCCACTGTAACTTGCACTGGTGGTCTTTTTCTATGACCAACTAGCGCAGATACTCTACTGACACATGTGGTGGTGGCTACTGTAACTTACACTGGTGGTGCTTTTTTTCTATGACCAACTAGCACAGATACTCTACTGGCACAGGTGGTGGTGGCTGCGATATTGTAACTTGCACTGTGTGGTGGTAGTGGTGGTGTTTTTTCTAGAGCAATGGCGCATATACTGAATGCATGCATTGTACTGGCACCATGTGGTGGTGGTGGTGGTGGTCATTTTCATCTAGGAATGCATGTGGTGGCCGTAATATTGTAACTTGCACTGTGTGGTGGTGGTGGTAGTAGTATGTGGTAGCAGTGCCTGATGTGGTGGTCTGTTTTCTTGCAGCTCTAGCACATAATATTATACTGGTGTGCTTATTGCAACTTCCACTGTGGTGGTGGTGATGGTGGTTGTATTTATCTATGTGGTGGTGTAGTAGCTGGATATTGTGACTGGATAGTTGTGAGCAAGTGTACATGTTGGTGCTGCTCCGCTCCAGCATAGCGGCTAATGCCTACAAATTGGTGTCAAAATGTGATTGTTCAAAACATTGCCTCCATTTTGTGACTAATTAAGCAATACTGCTAATGACATGAGGAAATTGGTCATCTAACTGCATCCCCTTAGTATCATGACTTAGCAGGGCTGGGTCGATAAGATATGCAATGAACCTCATTTTTCTCGGCCATTTTGCGTCTAATTAAGAAATCCTGCTAATGACATGAACAGTTGGATTATCTGGCTAGGTCCATCAAGTGTCATGACTAAGCGGGCTGGGCTGGTTGAATACATCATACACCTCACATATGTCGGCCATTTTGAGACTAATTAAGAAATCCCGCTAATAACATAGGAAGGTGGACCACGTGGATGTGTCCACCAAGTTTCACGTCTCAACGAGCTCAGTTGCATTCATATACAAGATACCACTATGCATCAATATAAATGCACCATACATTAAGTATTATGCTATGCACATTTATATTAAGATTTAGCGGGCTGCTTGTAGAAGAACGAAGGCCTAATTAAAAATTCTGCCTCATTTAAAAGTCTTGAAATCTCCCATACTTCAAAAGCACACCTATCACATGTTCGTGAGGGGTGCCTAACCCCCCGGGAATTATATTATATTATATTATATTATATTATATTATATACACCACCACCACCACCACACAGTGCAAGTTACAATATCGCAGCCACCACCACCTGTGCCAGTAGAGTATCTGTGCTAGTTGGTCATAGAAAAAGACCACCACCAGTGCAAGTTACAGTAGCCACCACCACATGTGTCAGTAGAGTATCTGTGCTAGCTGGTCATGGAAAAAGACCACCAGTGCAAGTTACAGTAGCCACCACCACATGTGCCAGTAGAATATCTGCGCTAGTTGGTAATTGAAAAAGACCACCAGTGCAAGTTACAGTGGCTCCGGGCCAGCACATGCAAGTTACAGCTGGTCAGAACCTGCACTGCTGCCATTGTAATGCACGCTGCAGCAAGCAAATGTAAGCTTGCCTAAGGGCATGCCATTGAATTGAGGGTGCATGGAAAGAAATTCAATGGCATGCCCTTAGGCAAGTTACAATTGCTTGCTGCAGCGTGCATTACAATGGCAGCAGTGCAGGTTCTGACCAGCTGTAACTTGCATGTGCTGGCCCGGAGCCACTGTAACTTGCACTGGTGGTCTTTTTCAATTACCAACTAGCACAGATATTCTACTGGCACATGTGGTGGTGGCTACTGTAACTTGCACTGGTGGTCTTTTTCCATGACCAGCTAGCACAGATACTCTACTGACACATGTGGTGGTGGCTACTGTAACTTGCACTGGTGGTGGTCTTTTTCTATGACCAACTAGCACAGATACTCTACTGGCACAGGTGGTGGTGGCTGCGATATTGTAACTTGCACTGTGTGGTGGTGGTGGTGGTGTTTTTTCTAGAGCAATGGCGCATATACTGAATGCATGCATTGTACTGGCACCATGTGGTGGTGGTGGTGGTCATTTTCATCTAGGAATGCATGTGGTGGCTGTAATATTGTAACTTGCACTGTGTGGTGGTGGTGGTAGTAGTATGTGGTAGCAGCACCTGATGTGGTGGTCTGTTTCCTTGCAGCTCTGGCACATAATATTATACTGGTGTGCTCATTGCAACTTCCGCTGTGGTGGTGATGATGGCGGTTGTATTTATCTATGTGGTGGTGAGTAGCTGGATATTGTGGCTGGATAGTTGTGAGCAAGTGTACATGTTGGTGCTGCTCTGCTCCAGCATAGCGGCAAATGCCTACAAATTGGTGTCAAAATGTGATTGTTCAAAACATCGCCTCCATTTTGTGACTAATTAAGCAATACTGCTAATGACATGAGGAAATTGGTCATCTAACTTCATCCACTTAGTATCATGACTTAGCAGGGCTGGGTTGGTAAGATATGCAATGAACCTCATTTTTCTCGGCCATTTTGCAACTAATTAAGAAATCCTGCTAATGACATGAACAGTTGGATTATCTGGCTAGGTCCATTAAGTGTCATGACTGAGCGGGCCGGGCTGGTTGAATACATCATACACCTCACATATGTCGGCCATTTTGAGACTAATTAAGAAATCCCGCTAATAACATAGGAAGGTGGACCACCTGGATGTGTCCACCAAGTTTCATGTCTCAACGAGCCCAGTTGCATTCATATACAAGATACCACTATGCATCAATATAAATGCACCATACATTAAGTGTTATGCTATGCACATTTATATTAGTATTTTGCGGGCTGCTTGTAGAAGAACGAAGACCTAATTAAAAATTCTGCCTCATTTAAAAGTGTTAAAATCTCCCATACTTCAAAGGCACACCTATCACATGTTCGTGAGGGGTGCCTAACCCCCCGGGAATTATATTATATTATATTATATTATATTATATTATATTATATTATATTATATTATATTATTTACTTTAGATTAGTGGTGTATATTGTAACTTGCACTGTATTAACCACCACCACCACCACACAGTGCAAGTTACAATATCGCAGCCACCACCACCTGTGCCAGTAGAGTATCTGTGCTAGTTGGTCATAGAAAAAGACCACCACCAGTGCAAGTTACAGTAGCCACCACCACATGTGTCAGTAGAGTATCTGCGCTAGCTGGTCATGGAAAAAGAACACCAGTGCAAGTTACAGTAGCCACCACCACATGTGCCAGTAGAATATCTGCGCTAGTTGGTAATTGAAAAAGACCACCAGTGCAAGTTACAGTGGCTCCGGGCCAGCACATGCAAGTTACAGCTGGTCAGAACCTGCACTGCTGCCATTGTAATGCACGCTGCAGCAAGCAATTGTAAGCTTGCCTAAGGGCATGCCATTGAATTGAGGGTGCATGGGAAGAAATTCAATGGCATGCCCTTAGGCAAGTTACAATTGCTTGCTGCAGCGTGCATTACAATGGCAGCAGTGCAGGTTCTGACCAGCTGTAACTTGCATGTGCTGGCCCGGAGCCACTGTAACTTGCACTGGTGGTCTTTTTCAATTACCAACTAGCGCAGATATTCTACTGGCACATGTGGTGGTGGCTACTGTAACTTGCACTGGTGTTCTTTTTCCATGACCAGCTAGCGCAGATACTCTACTGACACATGTGGTGGTGGCTACTGTAACTTGCACTGGTGGTGGTCTTTTTCTATGACCAACTAGCACAGATACTCTACTGGCACAGGTGGTGGTGGCTGCGATATTGTAACTTGCACTGTGTGGTGGTGGTGGTGGTGTTTTTTCTAGAGCAATGGCGCATATACTGAATGCATGCATTGTACTGGCACCATGTGGTGGTGGTGGTGGTCATTTTCATCTAGGAATGCATGTGGTGGCTGTAATATTGTAACTTGCACTGTGTGGTGGTGGTGGTAGTAGTATGTGGTAGCAGCACCTGATGTGGTGGTCTGTTTCCTTGCAGCTCTGGCACATAATATTATACTGGTGTGCTCATTGCAACTTCCGCTGTGGTGGTGATGATGGCGGTTGTATTTATCTATGTGGTGGTGAGTAGCTGGATATTGTGGCTGGATAGTTGTGAGCAAGTGTACATGTTGGTGCTGCTCTGCTCCAGCATAGCGGCAAATGCCTACAAATTGGTGTCAAAATGTGATTGTTCAAAACATCGCCTCCATTTTGTGACTAATTAAGCAATACTGCTAATGACATGAGGAAATTGGTCATCTAACTTCATCCACTTAGTATCATGACTTAGCAGGGCTGGGTCGTTAAGATATGCAATGAACCTCATTTTTCTCGGCCATTTTGCAACTAATTAAGAAATCCTGCTAATGACATGAACAGTTGGATTATCTGGCTAGGTCCATTAAGTGTCATGACTGAGCGGGCTGGGCTGGTTGAATACATCATACACCTCACATATGTCGGCCATTTTGAGACTAATTAAGAAATCCCGCTAATAACATAGGAAGGTGGACCACTTGGATGTGTCCACCAAGTTTCACATCTCAACGAGCCCAGTTGCATTCATATACAAGATACCACTATGCATCAATATAAATGCACCATACATTAAGTGTTATGCTATGAACATTTATATTAGGATTTTGCGGGCTGCTTGTAGAAGAACGAAGACCTAATTAAAAATTCTGCCTCATTTAAAAGTGTTAAAATCTCCCATACTTCAAAGGCGCACCTATCACATGTTCGTGAGGGGTGCCTAACCCCCCGGGAATTATATTATATTATATTATATTATATTATATTATATTATATTATATTACCACCACACAGTGCAAGTTACAATATCGCAGCCACCACCACCTGTGCCAGTAAAGTATCTGTGCTAGTTGGTCATAGAGAAAAAGACCACCAGTGCAAGTTACAGTAGCCACCACCACATGTGCCAGTAGAGTATCTGCACTAGTTGGTCATAGAAAAAGACCACCAGTGCAAGTTACAGTGGCACCAGCACCATTCGCACCACCACATGTGCCAGAAAGTAAATGCGCTCAATGGCTGAAGAAAAAGACCACCAGCGCAAGTTACAGCTGGTCAGAACCTGCACCGCCACCATTGGAGTGCACGCTGCAGCAAGCAAATGTAAGCTTACCTAAGGGCATGCCATTGAATTGAGGGTGCGTGGGAAGAAATTCAATGGCATGCCCTTAGGCAAGTTACATTTGCTTGCTGCAGCGTGCACTCCAATGGTGGCGGTGCAGGTTCTGACCAGCTGTAACTTGCGCTGGTGGTCTTTTTCTTCAGCCATTGAGCGCATTTACTTTCTGGCACATGTGGTGGTGCGAATGGTGCTGGTGCCACTGTAACTTGCACTGGTGGTCTTTTTCTATGACCAACTAGTGCAGATACTCTACTGGCACATGTGGTGGTGGCTACTGTAACTTGCACTGGTGGTCTTTTTCTCTATGACCAACTAGCACAGATACTTTACTGGCACAGGTGGTGGTGGCTGCGATATTGTAACTTGCACTGTGTGGTGGTGGTGGTGGTGTTTTTTCTAGAGCAATGGCACATATACTGAATGCATCCATTGTACTGGCACCATGTGGTGGTGGTGGTGGTCATTTTCATTTAGGAATGCATGTGGTGGCCGTAATATTGTAACTTGCACTGTGTGGTGGTGGTAGTAGTAGTATATAGTAGCAGCGCCTGATGTGGTGGTCTGTTTTCTTGCAGCTCTAGCACATAATATTATACTGGTGTGCTCATTGCAACTTCCACTGTGGTGGTGGTGATGGCGGTTGTATTTATCTATGTGGTGGTGTAGTAGCTGGATATTGTGGCTGGATAGTTGTGAGCAAGTGTACATGTTGGTGCTGCTCTGCTCCAGCATAGCGGCAAATGCCTACAAATTGGTGTCAAAATGTGATTGTTCAAAACATCGCCTCAATTTTGTGACTAATTTAGCAATACTGCTAATGACATGAGGAAATTGGTCATCTAACTTCATCCACTTAGTATCATGACTTAGCAGGGCTGGGTTGGTAAGATATGCATTGAACCTCATTTTTCTCGGCCATTTTGCCACTAATTAAAAAATCCTGCTAATGACATGAACAGTTGCATTATCTGGCTAGGTCCATCAAGTGTCATGACTGAGCGGGCCGGGCTGGTTGAATACATCATACACATCACATATGTCGGCCATTTTGAGACTAATTAAGAAATCCCGCTAATAACATAGGAAGGTGGACCACTTGGATCTGTCCACCAAGTTTCACATCTCAACGAGCCAAGTTGCATTCATATACAAGATACCACTATGCATCAATATAAATGCACCATACATTAAGTGTTATGCTATGCACATTTATATTAGGATTTGGCGGGCTGCTTGTAGAAGAACAAAGACCTAATTAAAAATTCTGCCTCATTTAAAAGTCTTAAAATCTCCCATACTTCAAAGGCACACCTATCACATGTTCGTGAGGGGTGCCTAACCCCCCGGGAATTATATTATATTATATTATATTATATTATATTATATTATATTATATTATATTATATTATATTATATTATATTATATTATATTATATTATATTATATTATATTATATTATTTACTTTAGATTAGTGGTGTATATTGTAACTTGCACTGTATATATTATATTATATTATTTACTTTAGATTAGTGGTGTATATTGTAACTTGCACTGTATCCACCACATGGTGCCAGTACAATGGATGCATTCAGTATATGTGCCATTGCTCTAGAAAAAACACCACCACCACCACCACACAGTGCAAGTTACAATATCGCAGCCACCACCACCTGTGCCAGTAAAGTATCTGTGCTAGTTGGTCATAGAGAAAAAGACCACCAGTGCAAGTTACAGTAGCCACCACCACATGTGCCAGTAGAGTATCTGCACTAGTTGGTCATAGAAAAAGACCACCAGTGCAAGTTACAGTGGCACCAGCACCATTCGCACCACCACATGTGCCAGAAAGTAAATGCGCTCAATGGCTGAAGAAAAAGACCACCAGCGCAAGTTACAGCTGGTCAGAACCTGCACCGCCACCATTGGAGTGCACGCTGCAGCAAGCAAATGTAAGCTTACCTAAGGGCATGCCATTGAATTGAGGGTGCGTGGGAAGAAATTCAATGGCATGCCCTTAGGCAAGTTACATTTGCTTGCTGCAGCGTGCACTCCAATGGTGGCGGTGCAGGTTCTGACCAGCTGTAACTTGCGCTGGTGGTCTTTTTCTTCAGCCATTGAGCGCATTTACTTTCTGGCACATGTGGTGGTGCGAATGGTGCTGGTGCCACTGTAACTTGCACTGGTGGTCTTTTTCTATGACCAACTAGTGCAGATACTCTACTGGCACATGTGGTGGTGGCTACTGTAACTTGCACTGGTGGTCTTTTTCTCTATGACCAACTAGCACAGATACTTTACTGGCACAGGTGGTGGTGGCTGCGATATTGTAACTTGCACTGTGTGGTGGTGGTGGTGGTGTTTTTTCTAGAGCAATGGCACATATACTGAATGCATCCATTGTACTGGCACCATGTGGTGGTGGTGGTGGTCATTTTCATCTAGGAATGCATGTGGTGGCCGTAATATTGTAACTTGCACTGTGTGGTGGTGGTGGTAGTAGTATGTGGTAGCAGCGCCTGATGTGGTGGTCTGTTTTCTTGCAGCTCTAGCACATAATATTATACTGGTGTGCTTATTGCAACTTCCACTGTGGTGGTGGTGATGGTGGTTGTATTTATCTATGTGGTGGTGTAGTAGCTGGATATTGTGACTGGATAGTTGTGAGCAAGTGTACATGTTGGTGCTGCTCCGCTCCAGCATAGCGGCTAATGCCTACAAATTGGTGTCAAAATGTGATTGTTCAAAACATCGCCTCCATTTTGTGACTAATTAAGCAAACTGCTAATGACATGAGGAAATTGGTCATCTAACTGCATCCCCTTAGTATCATGACTTAGCAGGGCTGGGTCGGTAAGATATGCAATGAACCTCATTTTTCTCGGCCATTTTGCAACTAATTAAGAAATCCTGCTAATGACATGAACAGTTGGATTATCTGGCTAGGTCCACCAAGTGTCATGACTGAGCGGGCTGGGCTGGTTGAATACATCATACACCTCACATGTCGGCCATTTTGAGACTAATTAAGAAATCCCGCTAATAACATAGGAAGGTGGACCACTTGGATGTGTCCACCAAGTTTCACGTCTCAACGAGCTCAGTTGCATTCATATACAAGATACCACTATGCATCAATATAAATGCACCATACATTAAGTGTTATGCTATGCACATTTATATTAGGATTTGGCGGGCTGCTTGTAGAAGAACAAAGACCTAATTAAAAATTCTGCCTCATTTAAAAGTCTTAAAATCTCCCATACTTCAAAGGCACACCTATCACATGTTCGTGAGGGGTGCCTAACCCCCCGGGAATTATATTATATTATATTATATTATATTATATTATATTATATTATATTATATTATATTATATTATTTACTTTAGATTAGTGGTGTATATTGTAACTTGCACTGTATATATTATATTATATTATTTACTTTAGATTAGTGGTGTATATTGTAACTTGCACTGTATTGACCAGCTGTAACTTGCGCTGGTGGTCTTTTTCTTCAGCCATTGAGCGCATTTACTTTCTGGCACATGTGGTGGTGCGAATGGTGCTGGTGCCACTGTAACTTGCACTGGTGGTGGTCTTTTTCTATGACCAACTAGCACAGATACTCTACTGGCACAGGTGGTGGTGGCTGCGATATTGTAACTTGCACTGTGTGGTTGTGGTGGTGGTGTTTTTTCTAGAGCAATGGCGCATATACTGAATGCATGCATTGTACTGGCACCATGTGGTGGTGGTGGTGGTGGTGGTCATTTTCATCTAGGAATGCATGTGGTGGCCGTAATATTGTAACTTGCACTGTGTGGTGGTGGTGGTAGTAGTATGTGGTAGCAGCACCTGATGTGGTGGTCTGTTTCCTTGCAGCTCTGGCACATAATATTATACTGGTGTGCTCATTGCAACTTCCGCTGTGGTGGTGATGATGGCGGTTGTATTTATCTATGTGGTGGTGAGTAGCTGGATATTGTGGCTGGATAGTTGTGAGCAAGTGTACATGTTGGTGCTGCTCTGCTCCAGCATAGCGGCAAATGCCTACAAATTGATGTCAAAATGTGATTGTTCAAAACATCGCCTCCATTTTGTGACTAATTAAGCAATACTGCTAATGACATGAGGAAATTGGTCATCTAACTTCATCCACTTAGTATCATGACTTAGCAGGGCTGGGTCGGTAAGATATGCAATGAACCTTATTTTTCTCGGCCATTTTGCGACTAATTAAGAAATCCTGCTAATGACATGAACAGTTGCATTATCTGGCTAGGTCCATCAAGTGTCATGACTGAGCGGGCCGGGCTGGTTGAATACATCATACACCTCACATATGTTGGCCATTTTGAGACTAATTAAGAAATCCCGCTAATAACATAGGAAGGTGGACCACTTGGATGTGTCCACCAAGTTTCACGTCTCAACGAGCCCAGTTGCATTCATATACAAGATACCGCTATGCATCAATATAAATGCACCATACATTAAGTGTTATGCTATGCACATTTATATTAGGATTTTGCGGGCTGCTTGTAGAAGAACGAAGACCTAATTAAATATTCTGCCTCATTTAAAAGTCTTAAAATCTCCCATACTTCAAAGGCACACCTATCACATGTTCGTGAGGGGTGCCTAACCCCCCGGGAATTATATTATATTATATTATATTATATTATATTATATTATATTATATTATATTATATTATATTATTTACTTTAGATTAGTGGTGTATATTGTAACTTGCACTGTATATATATATATTTCTGTCATTTTGCAAATGGCGGCGCTCACGTCGTTCTTTACAAAGCTTTAAACCCTCCCTAATGACGTTTCGCCGTGTTTGAATCGAACGAAATGTGGTCATAAACATGTGTTAATAGAGTGATACTAATAAAAAGCCTAAGGAACGTCTCTTCTGCGAGATACAGCTCCAATTATCACTGACGGACATTGTAAAATGGCCGCGCGCTCGACGCTTTCTGTTTGCTAGGCTCAAAACCATTCTCTTTAGATTTCGCCGTGTATCCAAAGAACGCAAAGTGTTTCTAGAAGATGTTTAAGTAATATTATTGTGGTAGGAAGCTTACTTAACTGTTTTTCTGCGAGGTACAGTACAGCCCAAAATACAACAGAAGTCTAGTGACACGTAGGCCAATAATGGAGGACCAGCGAGTCATGACATAATTATAGCCATGATTCGCTCATATAGTCATCATAGGGTAGCCTTTTAGCCAGCACACTCCTCCAGGCACAAAGTAACAATTGCTCATTTAGAATGTCATATAGATCAAAAGCAGTAGGCAAACATTTGACAGTTTGGTAGGGATGCTTTCACTGGATATGACTGGCTGCTCTGGAGACTTGAAACTTTTGCAAACCCAACGGTCTAGTGTGTCTTGATGTATCTTTCAGGCCAACAACAATACTGTACCCCCAACTATCTGATTTACTGAACGTACATGGGAAAATTGCTAGCAAGTAGTTCGAGGTTCAGGGGCGCCCTGGCGCCCCACGAGTTTTTTAACTCGAAATACTTGTTTGGTGATAGAACAGCCTAATGCAGTCATTTTGAGAGATTCTGTGCTCAATTCATTTTCCTCCATCTCTTATGGTTGTGTATGCTTGTCACACTGTTCCCCCCATCCCCTCACCTCCTCACTTCTCCACTTCTCCATCACTGTCAAGTAAGTCCAGACTGTGGCCTGTGAGCTGCATTGTGAGGGAGAGAAGAAACGGTGAGCATTTAACACACCTATTTTACTTCCTGCAGCTCTCACTGGGTATCTCTCATGTGTTGTGTGTATGCATGTCTGTGACTTACCTTGTGTGCGTGTGTGTGTTTGTCAGCTCTACCAATATTTGCACTTTTGTGTAGCTTGTATAATGAGGTAGAGCCCATTTGGTATATATTCCCAAACCCACCAAGTGGACTAGACTGACATTCTCTTTCCCACCCCTCCCTCCCCCCTCTCCTCCTCCCCCTCCTCCCTTTCTTCCCCTTCTCCTCTCTCCTCCCCCTCCCCTCCCTCCCTCCCTCCAGCTCCACATGTGGATCCTGTTTGATGACAAACTCAAGAGGAACCTCACCACAAAGCTGAAGGAAGGAGATCTCCCAGAGCAGCTTGCCAAGGACTTAGTCACTAACAGGCTTGTTAATGAGGTGGGTGGGGCATGAGTAAGGTGGGGCAAGAGGTGGGTGGGGCTGAGTAGGGTGAGGAGGAGGTGGGTGAGGCTGAGCAGGGCGGGGCAGGAGATAAGTGGGACAAGTAGGATGGGACTAACCTACCAGCACTGCATCATCTACTATTCCATAAGAGGTGTCCATATGTACACAGGAAGGGGATGTCATGTGACAGTCACATGATAATCACATGACAGCCTTTTACTGTATATCACTGACCCTCCCGGTCTCCAGTTACTCACACATGTGTAACATATGGGATACTGTGTACATATGAATATTCATACGTAGTTAAGTTGAACACACCCACCTGCCCCTCCCCTTAAAAATGACTTGGAAGAGGTGTCTAGTAAGAATCTATTCCTCCTCATGCTATAAACATGTGTGTGTGTAGTTCAGATCGGTATCATGTGATTCTGTGCTCCATCATATGACATTGTGCATGTGCTCACCACGCAGCCACCACTCAATTAATCAGTTGAATTGGTGATTATAAGCTGTAGCTAGATCGAAGGCCATGCACAGGCACATGCACTATTGCATAGACTATACTATAATATTATTATAATAGCTGTGTATAGCTTGCATAATATAATATTATGCAAGTCAGATCAACACATAATTATACCATGTTGGCTTGATGCTAGCTAAATTGTATAATTACTACTATTATGTCAGCACTTTCAGTAGAATATTATGTATTGTACTGATTTACAATATTTTGTATAGTAGAGAAAATGCTGTACACCAATTGAACAAATACAGCTATAATAAGAAAACTACACAAGATTGTATTCATAATTATAATATGTATAAAATCTGATCAACTGAAAGTTGTTACAACTGCTGAGTCATCACTAGCTCTTCTCTCATGTCCAAGTGTGCTCCCTCCCTCCCTCACTCTCTGCTACTGCAGAGTGCAGAGTCGCCAAACTGTGTCTGTGAATAGGTAAAGAGAACAACACAGAGAGGTGATGTAGGTGGTGATGGTTAGTTGTGTAAGACTAGCTGGGGCAGTCCAAATGTAAAAGTGACTGAGAAGATGGAGTCCAGTGTACACTTGAACACACCTGTACGTTCTGGGGGAGGGTATGGCACAGGGAGTGGTCCAGCAAGGCCACTTTGAAGTGCTGGGAGAGCTGTAGATGATAAAGGACAGTGTACATGAGAGTAAAGTGAACCATAATTGAGTACAGATCATCCCATAGTGCACTCCAGCTAGTAAAACCATACAAGGGGCAGGACTGGAGTGAACAAAAACCACCACAGTGTATTGTGGTGTGACCTACAGTACAAGTGTACAGTGAAGGGTGTGTGTACCAAAACAATACTGTGTACCATTCAGACAACAATACTGTCAGTACTTACTTGATGGAGAGAGGTGGATGCAGGGGAGGGAGCGACCATACTCAGTAGTGTACTCCCCTGTTGCAAACATGTCTCTCTCATTAGGTGGCAGTCTTGATAGCATGTCTTGGAGTAGGACTTGCCTCCCAAACCAGTCGTACAGTATAAACTCTGCTATGTTGTGCTGCTTTGAAAGACCTTTCAATACTGACATGCCAAATCTCACCATCAGTGAGTCTGACACCTAACAATCAAGGGAGGAGCAATGTAAGTCCAATGTGAATGGACACAAAACATAAAGCAAATTAATACAAATGCACACACACTTAAACTAACTCTCTACAGTGTATGTACCAGTGTCTGGTCCCCTTCTGCACAATGCCTTCCTCTACCCCTCCCTTTATTCCCTTCACTTACCACTTTCTTCCCTCCTCTTCCAACTCTCATCCACGTACACACACACACACACACACACACACACACACACACACACACACACACACACACACACACACACACACACACGCACACACACACAGTGGTGGGTTGATTGATGGGTCGGTCAGATGGTACAACTTCCTTGTTCACCATGGCATGTGGGAGGAGCTCAGGTTTACCCCACAAAGGAGTGCATGGGACAGAACGAGTGCCAAATTATACTTACAAACACTAGCTGGCACTCGGACACACACATCACAATCACATGCCTTGTGCACTAAGCACTTGGCAATTAGTCACATAAGTGTAATGCCACCTCAAACTTACATCGTCACTCATTCTCAGCACCAATTTCTCCAGTTTACTCATCCCAGTCAGGCTCTGTTCAATTTCATCCAACTTCAGCTCCTCCATTCTCACTCCACGCTGCATGAAGAAGCAACTCTGGTCAGGAACATGTTACAGACACACCAACACAATGTGCTGAGTAAGCAAGGTCAATGTCAACACGGAGACCATGTACCACACTGTACAGGGGGGGGGGGGGGGGGGGAGTATGATTATAGCCCTGGCGCGGTGAGTTGCACACTGGCATGGTCATGCATGCATGCATGCTGAGCAGACTTGTCTATACTTGACATTGATAAAAAGAAATTGAATACTGTTACAGATGTATTAGTACAAAATATGCAGGGCCGTAGCACAAGGACAGAAACCGGTCTGGCCATGACATAGCATGCCTGACTTTCTAGGGGGTCTGGGGGCATGCCCCCTCAGGAAATGTTTGAAATCTGGATGCTCTAAGATCAATTCTGGGGCATTTCAAGACTATCAGTATCCCACTCACATGTGTTCAACAAGCTGAGTCTTAAAGCCTTTGTTGCAGCAAACCTGTCAATGGCCTTCTTGCATGTGACAAATAATATTGAATCGGTCTTGATTTAGCTGTCACAACAAGATCTTGCAATGATCATGCTCACACTATGTAGCAACAGATGCTGCATGTGACAGCTTGACTGTGTATATTGCGGGAGTATCACAATAGATCAGCAGGCACCTTTAAGCATAGAGATGTAGAATCCCCATGCTTACAGTACAGTAAGGTGTCTATAACATCTACAGGATGAAGCAACGTTTTTATAATTTTATGCAAACGTCATTGTAAGATGGCCGCCGTGCAGCGCAGATAATGATTGTTTATTTAAGACATTATGAAGCAATTCCAGGCCCCTTTGCTTCCCTCTGCAGTCTATACTCTCCAGATTTAGGGAGGGAGGGGGAGCAAAGAGTCTCCTTCAGGGATTAGGTGATTCTAGTGAGTCACCAAAAATTGTGAGCTATCAGGATTTAGATGCAAGGCCCCCCATCCAAAAAGTTGGGGGGGCGATTGCCCCCCTGCCCCCCCTGTTCCGCCGCCCCTGACACACTAGCTGACACTGACAACAGGGCCATGTCTACCACAAGGGTGGAAAAGTGCCCTCCTGGTCACACAGCACACTCTGACACACAAACGCAGGGTAAACACAACACATTACAAACAACACACATACACACAACACATGCACAGAGCACAAATGATATAAGCACGAGCTATGATCACCAGCAACCTGGCAGCACTTTTTCAATGGGCAGCAGTATAGGAGAGGGGGAATGGACAGTAGATGTGAACCCAGTGAACAGTGAACAAACATGTATTACTTCCACTTGATAGTAAACGAACAACAGGGGTGAGTGTGTCCTGGGGAGGCTCTGCTGCAATCGTCTCTCGTGTAACAACCCTTTCGTGCTGCAACCCACTCAACTCACCTTCTAACGTGACTAGTACTGCAAATGTGGGTAAACTGTTTGCTATTAATGACCATTATTTAAGTTGTTACATATCTGTGCACATCTGCTATTGAACTACCTCCAAAATGTGAGGTGACCTTACACATGCCACAATACAGAAAGGTCATTCCTAGACAAGTTGCTATGTTATAATGACTATAATTAAAACAGTCAAATATAGTGACTCAGACAAAAGGCTAATGCATCCCAAGCCACACTGCATGTGCACACACTGTACCTCTTGTGGGGGACGAATGGAGTGACACTCCAGTTCTTTTACTTCATTAAAGAAGGACAACAACTTAGTGAAGACATCCACTGGAACACCCCTCAGAGTAAGATGTTGTACGCTCCCTTGATCACCTGTAGGCACTGGGTAGGGAAACAGATGTAGAGTTAGTTGAACATGTAAATACAATACCTACAGCACGTATACATAGTTAACTTCACACAGACGTCCTCACTATTGCTTGTTACACACAATACACCACTTCTAACTGAGTCACACAATATGTGACTGACGTACACCAACCTACCATCATCAGGACAACACCAAGTCTGTGGGTTAAAGGACAGGAACACTTCAGATAATGATTTGTTTCTTCTGATTCCAAGGAGAAGGTGACGACAGAATTGCTTGGGTAGAGTCACACCATCAGCATCATGCAGTGCCAGATTGTTCATGGTCTTGTTTCCCAAGAGTGATCTTTCAATCTCCATCAGGACCTCATGGTCCATTGCCTGTAGAATAAGACATCAACACAGTCCATCATGCAGTGGGATGGCGACAGACACCATTTGTCACTACTGCTTGCGATCAGTGGCCATTATCTAAGCTGTTACATATCTGTGCATGCAGATCTGCTACTGATTTACCCCCCAAAATGTGAGGTGACATTACACATGCCACAATACAGAATGACAGAACAGTCATTCTTAGACAAGTTGCTGTGTTATGTCATAATTAAAACACTGTCAAATAGTGATTGGTACAAAAGACTAGTGATCCCAAGCCACACTGTACATGTACACACTGTACCTCTTGTGGGGGATAAATGGAAACACACTTCAGTTCTTTCACTTCACTACACAAGCACAACAACTTTATGAGGACATCCACCGGAGCACATTCCAGAGTAAGATGTTGTACACTCCCTTGATCACCTGCAGGCACTAGGTAGGGAAACAGGTGTGGAGTTAAACATGTAAATATAATACCTACGTATACATGCTTAACTTCACATAGACGTCCTCACTATTGCTTGTTACACACTATATATACACACTACATCCAACTGAGTCACACAATATGTGACTGACATACACCAACCTACCATCATCAGGAAAATACCAGGACTGTGGATCAAAGTTCAGGTACAATTCTGACAATGACTTGTTTCTTCTGATTCCAAGGAGAAGGCAACGGCAGAACTGCTTGGGTAGAGTACCACCACTCAATGTCAGCTTGTTCATAGTCTTGTTTCTCGAGAGTGATCTTTCAATCTCCATCAGGACCTCATGGTTCATTGCCTGTAGAATAAGACATCAACACAGTCCATCATGCAGTGGGATGGGAACAAACACTATTTGACACTGTCACTATACTGTTTGCTATTAGCGGACATTATCTAAGCTGTCATGTAATATATACCACACCTGAAGGGGATGTAATAGGGGTATTTTTAAGGTTGAAGACTGAGGTATACATTGCATAAGTGTGTAGCATGTATGAATGCATCTTCTGTTACTACGGAAACCATGTACTAATGAGGGTTCCAGGTCTGCAAACATTCCTTCCATGGTAATGGTATAGCTACATATACATCTGCGCACATCTGCTACTGAACTACTCCGAAAATGTGAGGTGATCCTACACATGTGCAATTGGGTTGAAATTTGCATGCAAGAATCATCATTACATCTCACACTGACGCTTACCTCACATTCTTGTATGTCCACACATTCGATCTCTGTCACATGTTGTAGACACAGCAACTTCACTACTGTTCTGACGGGAGGTCCCTTCATGCACACCTTGCCAAAGTGTCCTTTGAAGGCACCATCCATGAAAAGTAAACATAACAACATGTCATGCACTCTGGGAACTCTAAACATGGCAGACACATTCTGCAGTTCATATAATTATATTGACATTCATTGCTCAACATCACACCACAATAATACCATCTGTAAAACTATACTAGCTGAAGCTGTACCTGCTGTGCAGTTTGGCCTTTTGCGTTGTACAATACAGTGTGTGTCTTGTGTTTAAACAAGTATTTCGAGTTAAAAACTCGTGGGGCTGCCGCCCCAACTCGAAATACCTACTCCCTTTGGTCGCAGCTCTGTCACTCACAATAGGTAAACATGACATCGTTTCTTAATACGTACCTCAGTAACCTCAGCACACACACACACACACACACACACACACACACACACACACACACACACACCACTATCACCAGACACATGAGACACACACACACACACACACCTTTATCACCAGACACATGAGACACACACACACACACACACACACACACACACACACACACACACACACGCACACACACACGCACGCACACACACACACACACACACACGCACATACATGCACAGAGAAATTTCCAGCAAAGACAGACACATGATTGCTTATATCACATGCATTTACAGTGAGTAATTACAGAAACATAATGTACCAAGGAACTCACAGTCGCCAGAGTAGCTAGTGGTCTGTGATGGCAAAAGCTACGTACGTTTGCTACAGTGCAGTACGTGTGGGCCAGGTTCTGAAGAGCATTCAGAAGGGCAACCGTGCGAGTTAAGCTTTTGAACGCTACAAACGGTTGAAGAATGTTAGCGTCTACATATCACGGTGTTCACCAGTTTCTACGTTGCTCCTGTCATGTGTTCCAGGCGGCGGAGTGAAGTCCTCTGAGGCAGGCGCGGCCATTATCGAAGAAGGCGTGGGGCGAAGTCGATGACCTGTTGGGCGCTGTCTCGAAGCTGTGTCTTTGCCCATCGACCAGAAGTGCTGTAGGAGTCTGTTCCAGGATCAGAGGCGGAAGAAAACATCCAAAGCTCGCTAAGACGTCGTTTAGAAGCCGGTTTTCAAAGTCCCTTGGCCTTGCACACGGTCTACTTCCGGCTGAATAAAATGGCCGACAATATAAATTCTCTATACCCAATACTTCGCCCAATACATTCAATATAAATGTAAGCATTGACGTACAACCGTAGGTTGGCGTATTATATATATCTATATATATATCCGTAACATGAAGCCACATGAAAACGTCAATTTGAGGCAGGCAGCCCCTAAAAAATCATGTCTGATAGCGCAATGACAATGCTTGTTTAACGAATGCGTACTGGTATAAATGACATTCAGCTGCCATACATATGACACAGGGAAAGCAGATGCTGCACAAATAATAGAGGTACAGTGCGTCGTGCGTAGACACGCAGTCCCCTGTGCCCAAAATGTGTTGCAGTCCCCCAGTGTGCCCAAAATATTATGCTACAACTTTCTCCCCATGGCCCAAAACGGCACACACAAACGGACAAATTAAGCCCCACCCAGAGTGTTGAGTCGAGCTAATCTGTATATGGGGCGAGCGAAGAAAGCCACCAATAATTATGCATGATTATGTATAACACAGTACTGACACTCACACTAAACCATGAGGATTACCACTCATGTGAGCACCCAACAAGCTCTCAGCTGAAGGAGCTGTACTACCATTGATACAACTGTGGATATGTCCACGTCTGCACATATGATAAGGGTTCATTACTGTGTGAAATGCGATGATTTAGAGTAATCGATGAGCATAAACACAGCAGTCACTTCAGGGGACAGGACGTTTCGATCCATAGATCTTCTTCAGCTGTTACAAAACTTAGCAGGGCGTAACTCTAATAAATAATAGGATAATGTGTAGAGGTGGCTATTGGTTTCAACTCCATCCTTCCAAGGCGTCATACATACCAAGCATTCTAAACACATACACAGATTGGAAGACATTGTGGATACCTTTCTGACTGTCACCTGGAGAAGCTTCCCTCTCCAGTGTTACTAGTCTGTCCAAGGCAACTTCTAGTTCTCTCCAGTCAGTGTCTAAAACACAACACAGTACAACATATGCTTAGTTCAATACATGGAGGTGAGTAAGATGAGGCAACATACTGCTTTATAACAAACCATTTTCCCCTTCCCCTAGCTCTCTTTCCCACCATGTGTAGTTCACAACATAGTCTTTTGTTTGCTTAACCATATGCATAGTACCTAGACCCATATAGCTTGCTTACACACACAATACTTATAGGGCATTAGTTATGCACAAGGACTATGTATACAAGATGAGAAATTGGAATTCTATATCTGGAAAAGGAATATTTGACCCATGTATGACAGAGAAATGCTAGGAAGTACAGTACTCTGAAAATGAACTCACGTAGGCTTCACCACTCTCTCAACACTGCCATACACATAGTATATTTTCATACATACACATGTAACATGCATCAGTGAGGCAGTGCTTTGTACACATACATATCTGAATACCACGCAACTATGCCAGTGAACTCAATTGATGCAGCAGAGCACAAAGAACTGATGAAACTACACCTTACCTTTATTTGTTTGGTTCAATGTCTGCAATGTCCCACTGGCATAGACAGGCTCCAGCAAGCGATGGATTTCTGCAGAACTTGCACCTTTCTCAATGGTGAGAAGTTTCAATGAAGGGAGTACAGAGAGACAATAGCCATAGGCTGTAGAGTCATAAGCAGTCTTGGGCTCCACCGTCACATCCTCTCCTACAATACGTGGCATCACGCGACAAACCAATGAAATGTCTTGTGTCTCAAATAAGCATTGCATACGAAAGTCTGTGGAATATGAGTTTATCATCTGTTGAAGGTGATCAAAGTGCTGTAATTTAGTCAATCCACAATAAAAGCGCCACACCTGTGCCATGTGGGGCTCACCGAGATACTTGGCCCACACCTCGCACTGCCTGTCTGCTGTCAGGAGAGACACATAAACAGCAGCAAGAAATTCCTGCACAGTCAAGTGGATGAAGAAGAAGCTTTCAATTGCACCTTTCCTGGACTTTGGGTCACTTCGAATGGGCCTAGCTGTTAAAACACCACATCCTCTCTTACGGTCTGAGAAGAGCTCACCAAGACCCTGGAGATCACCTGAATCAAAGACTATTTTATGGCTCTGAATGCAGTTATAGGCAATTTCCCCAAGTTTATAGATATCATGGTCCTTTGGAAGATTCAGGATGGAATCCAGTTCAGACAAGTCTTCATTGTACTTGAGGATGTTCACACAGAGGTAGTCATTGTAGATCTGTGTCAACGTTGGTGGAAGGTCCTCTCTAAATAGAAATACTTGACAAATGATGGACAGTACAACAGGGATTGAACAGAGGCCTTTAATCTGTGGGACAGCACCTATCTTTTTGACAAATAGGTCAAACAGGTCTGGTCGTCCTTGATCAGAGAAATATTGCTTTGCATAAATCTTGATCTGGTCCTGAGTAAAACCAAGCACTTCAATATTGGTTAGACGAACTTGGCTACGAGCCTTCTGCATTTGGTGGTAGATTTCACTAGTTACAATTGAGCGAGATGTTAGAATAATATCACAGTGTCGTAGAAGGGAATCATGGTTGTGTGATAGAAGGTTTACAAGGAAGTCAGACTGTCGAAGGTGAGGAGGCAGCTCATCAAATCCATCCAGGATGAAGAGCACATCTCTTCCTAGGTTCTTATAAAGTACCACAGACAATCTCTCAAGCGACATGCCTTGTGTCATCATTCCGCGAAACAGCTGCAGAATGTCTACTAATTGGAAGTCCTTCTTAAAGTGTAGCAAGTCTCGCAATTCAACTAAGATAACCAAAGTGTAACTATGGCAACTGGAAGTTTGACAGATGTCTTGGCATATTTTCCGAGCCAATGTACTTTTACCTACGCCAGGAGCACCGCTAATGATTACAAGTTTATGCTCCTTCACTAATCCCGGGATTTCTTCACACTCTACCTTTCCAGTCTGGTAGGTGTACACGTTATCAGCACCTTCCCTCACGGCTTCAACAAACATTTCCTGGGCATGCTGGGCACTCAAATGGAAACGGGCAAGGGCTAAGTTAACGAATGGTAAAGCCTGATCGGCAGGGAGCCACTCATCCTCGACTACCTTCATGTTCAAATAGAACTCCACAAGGCAACTGGAAAAGGAGTCTACCTGCTCTCTTTCTCCTCTTCCCCCTCCTTCTTCAACTGCATGCGGAGTACAATGGTTGGAAGAGAGACAAGTATATAATCAACTCAACAAGTAATGATACCGCAAATTACAAACTGAAAGAATTACTGCAATTGTGGCTGCCATCAATTTAAACATGTGGTCAGAAGTGAGCTGTGTATGCAACGAGACTACAGTACGTTTTGGGTCAGTTGTTCCGATCGATTATCGGTTATTGGCTTGGTGATGTCATTATGGCGGCTACTAGTCAGGTTGAAGCAGCAGAGTTTGGAACGAGGACAACTGGAATAAAGCATATTTAGACGATTTAAGGCTAAGAATTGTGGGGACGCTTCCGTACCAAGAGGAAAACGCCTCCACGATAAGTAAAAGGACAGCGCAGGGGCTAAACAGACTCGTACCGATCGCACACAACGATTTTCTGTAACCTGCATTCCAGACCACTGAGTAACTGTCAAATCCTGACCAGTCGGTGATTCAAGTCGCCCGCCTTCGCCACATACCCTGAATCTCCTGCGCAGCGTCCGCCAACAGAATTGGGTATACTAAAGGTCACGTAAAAATGAGGTCAGTAGGTTGATAATTGATAACCGATAACCGAATGCAACCATCCGGTCGGGACAAACGACCCAAAACGTACTGTAAATACAATGAACAATGGTAGTGCTCAAATGCTCAAGTACTCAGCTGGCGACTTCAGTAGCTGAGGCAGTTATCCAGGATAGGAGAAGTATACATCTGAAGAGGTGAGGCCTTATACTGTACATCGATGTATATTCTAGTCAGTATTGGCAAATACACTTAATGAATTTTTAGAGGTTGAAACAATTCCCAACAATCTCCTCAAATGTATGATAATGACAAATGAAGAGACAAATCACATTTTATTTCAATATCCAATATAAATGCCATGGAAGTTATTAGGCATGTTGAGTATGTAATAGCTTGATTCTTCTTTGGACAATTGAGCACACCATGAAGACTTGACAATTCAATACAACGTTTTTTCTCCCATCACAGGCTTCATCAGGCATACAATACATATGTCTGACAAAGTCCATGATGAGCGAAATGTTGCATTGAATTGTCAAGTGTTCCTTGTTCGCACATATAAATCTTGTGGTAACACTCAGCAAAAATTTACACCCAGCAAAATCAGCATAAACGTGTCGCCTGGACATTGTAGGTATTGAACATAGAAATCAACCCCTGAATGTATGAATATGAGATGTGAACACGACATGGTTAGCATAGTGTATGCACCTCCTACAAGAATATTACTTCACCTCTCTTGAATAGCTCAGCCACCCTCTCCAGTTCATCTGCCCAGACCACTTGGTTGCTGTCACGCAGCATCTTGCAGAATGTCTGAAAGCCTTTGTCTCCTTTCCCTTGCAAAGTCTCCATGATCCTGTCCACCTGGGCAATGTTGCTGGGTAACTCTCTTACCGTCTTTGCCTCATACTGGCTCAAAAAGCCACCCGCTGCCTTCTCTAGTTTAGCACTGAGGGCTGTGTTCATTAAAACATTAAGCCTTAGCTTTTCTCTTAAGAAGAGTAATGCGTCATTGTTCCAGGAACTCATTAGACCTGTACCACCACATGAGACAGTAGACAAAAGACAGGGAACATACTCCATAACTGCCCGTATAGTTCACCACAACATACCCTGGGGTGTGTCTGCATGCATAGTGTTACTAACAGGTCCATGCATGCACCCATGCATAAAGTCCTGCCCCCCTACTAACTCAACAAGTGCACTGAATACACACTAACTATCCGAGAACAAGCAAACCACATTTGACTGTATATAGATGTTACTGTATGTTTCATGCCACTTGTGTTTCATACCAGGTTAACAAAATAAAGAGCTTTGCCTGTGCAAGGTTACTATAAAATGAAACAGGTGCTATCTGGAGCAGCAATTGAATATCGATAATCTTACTTCAAGAAACAACCAAAATACTTTACGACCACCATTCTGTTCTGTATACTAACTCTGTCAGACTGAGTTTCAATCCTAGAGCACTCCAAACAGCACTGAATGTCGTATGCACTTGTCAGCTTCATCCATTTTCTGCTTGCTAACAAAACTCTAGACTTGTAGTTGCAACCCATCTGCTGCTTCTGTTTCACACTGCTAGTCTCATACCTTCCCATTCCCTAGCTCGCGTGTGTGTGTCTATGCTCACACACGTGCACAAACACACACACACTCAAGTACATCAAACAAAGAAATGTGTCTGCTGAAATCCTAATTGTATGCAAGACACAGAGCGAGCACATGCAGACTACACACAGTACTCATTAAGACACCACATACCATAGATTTACACACACAGCGCCAACACTACCACCAAACAAACAGTTCTACTAGATTTGTAATGGATATTCACATCTGGATATCCTGACCTACATTCATTCGAATGTGTGCCAAATAATAAATTGGTCATGCATCTGAAATGAGTCTCTCACCGAATTGCTCTCTCTTCAGTTTATCCACTTGCTGTCTGTGCCCACTTGTCTCCAGTGCCTCTAATACAGAATGCCAAGTCCTCGCTGACACACCTGTACCAGGATTGTCATTCAGCCAACTGCTGAGGACTCTTTGGCTTGCCTCTTCAGATTGACCAGGGTTAGCCCCTTTCACACTGTCTATTACAGAAGACTCCACCCCAAGGTGAAGCAACACTTGTTCCCACCCATCAGTGATGAGATGCACTACGAACTTGTCCAGCTCAGCCAGTGTGGGCTTGGAACTGATGTCGAGGAGGGAATGAGCACCTGAGGAAGGACATGCAGAATGGCAGAATATAGAGTAAAAGAAGGTAGTTCACTCATCATTCATCTACTACTTGGCCCAGTCACACCCCACGTATAGTGGTGACAGAGAGATGTGTATCACTGTTTTACTTGATTATCCTCAATAGACAACAGTCACATGGCACAAACACAGGGACAACTGGTGAACTAAAACAAATTTCTCATCACTAGCTGCATCACTCTCCAACCAACTGACACATTTCACAATATTACATACATTTGATGTATGCACTGTTACAGTACATCAACTAGTAAGGTTTCCTTGGTGACTCAGTGCAGTCTGGCATAGTGACTGACAACACAGCAATATTAAGTACAAGAAACTACGTAGTAACAACAGAACAGCATGTGACACAATCCTTGATGGGGGGAGCACACAAATGCACACAAATACACATAAACACATACACACATGCACACACATGAATGCACACATGTACACAGAAACACATATGCAAACCTGATTCCAAGCTCTTCTTCATTGTTTCGCCCAGTGCTTTCATCTTTGGGTAGCCTTCCTTAGCAATGAATATGTTACAGGCAACAATCAATGCCTCTCTGGTGCAGTTGGTCATCATCCGGTCGTGTAGAATCTCATTTCTCTGATTACGACCAACAGTCCGTGAGATTTGCTCATGGCAGTCTTGTGGAATAATGTCGCTGAATCGAAGATCAGAGGCAACAACATCAGCCTCCACATCATTGATGAATCGTTTACGAAACACTCTAAGAACTTCTTCAACTGCACGGAAAGAGAAGAGCTTGCAGTGTTTGCAAAGTGGTTGTCACAACTGTTAAAATGACTTGCAACAAACCTCTGTACATTGGTCTTAATGGGCAAGCTGTAACCATAGCAACTGAATGGATATTTGATAAACTGCTACAGAGCCCAGGTCACAATGTTTAGAGGTGAGTTGCAGGTCAATTGACATATTGACATTCATGGCAACCATTGTGCATGATGCTGTAACAAGGCAAATTAATGAAAGAGAGGATGTTTAACCTCAGAAGATGCATGCATTACATCATGTTATTGTGGTGAGAGGATACAATTATACCGAGTTGCATACAAGGCACTACCACAACCTAATGCTTGTGCACAATAATAAAAATTAATACAAACACTTTCATAAATGTACAGATGTACTTAAGCACACCTTCTTGTGGCAGCTCCTTCATGATCTTCTCTGCCAGTCTCTTCATGTTTCGATAACCCTCCCTAATGGCCACCTTGCAGTACTCTCTCAGTGTGTCCTCACTGACGTGATGCTTCAAGTGGTCGTATAATATCTCTCTAGCTTTATCATCATTTGTGGCTGAGATACGTCTCTCAATGTCCTGTGTGATCACTCCTTTGCATTTCAATTTGAGCAGGTTGCACTTGGCATTCACTACTTTAAAAAATTCATCTTCATACTTCTCAAGAACCCCAGACACTATAAGGAACAACATACATGCACTTAGAATAAGGGCACTTCCTTATAAAAGACATCCTAAATAAAAGCATTTCTCCGTAAAGGACACCCAGAATAAAGGCACCTCTCCATTAAGGGCACTTCTGCTATGTTCCAATTTCATGGAGATGGCTAAAACTGCCTCATGATCAGGTACACCTCTCTACAAAATGCGGACAGCTGCGTCCAAGTAGTGTCCAGTATGGAAAGGTCCCACTGCATGTGACTGGACAAAGGGAGACTAAGTCATTTGCATTGAGTTTACAGGTCATAATCTACAGGTGATTTGCTGTCAGTGCTCAGTAATACTAGCATGAACAGTGATAGATGGTGCCTTGTTTGTCAGATTCCATTCTTACATAACATTACACACGCTTGTGCACATGCATACACACACATTATACATACAAATACCTAATACTATAATTATACAACAGTACAATTGCTTACACATCACATTGACTGATACTGTAACCACAACTACTGAACTAAAGGTGCCCTCTCCTTACCTTGGATAGGTCCAGGGTTGACCTCCACATCTCCTGCCTGGAGCAGCAGGCCACACAGAAGGACAGAAGGCATAACAGACACTGCTTGAGCCAACACTTCCTTGACAAGGTGTGCAATGCATCTTAGCAGAGCAAGGCAGAAGCTGGGGGGTCTGAACTGTGCATGGGGAGAGTAAGGGAAATACCACTGGAGACACTGACACATGGTAGATAGAAATGTGTTATCCATGACACTGTGACAGCTGCAGGGTATGCAGAGCAATGTGTGGTGGATCTCACTTACTCTAATGCGCATCACACAGGACCTCTGGATGGCGAACGACACCACTAAATGACCATGTATCCTCCTTCCACACTTGAACCCCCTCTTCAGCTTCAGTGAAGGAAACTTCACCAGCAGACTGTGAAGTTGCTTGGACACTGTTCGGAACTCATACCTGCAAAATGAACAGCATCAGGCAAAAAATTAGCATTTTCTTATTCATCATAATACCTTTAAACCTGACTTACAATGCACAGACACATGTACAAAATGTTGAGTGAGACATAGTGCACTTACATCAGGACCCACCTCTTCACAGCTGCCACACAGATAGTGAATGGACTGGGTACAAAGATGAACTTGAATATACGTTTCTTTCGGCGTGGAGAAGAGACGTCTCTCTCACCTATATGCATGTGACATTGAAGAAAGGCTTCATCAAACTGTACTACACTTGCACTAATGATACAGAATAGACTTTCCATACCATCCATCATGCGTACCTGGTGATGAAGCTGCCTTCTGACCTCTCCTCTTTCTAGGTGAGGAAGCGAGCATTTCTTCATGGAGTAAAGATGATAGGCTTAGGAATACAACAAGGACAGCCAACGCCATTTGCCGAATGAAGGTGTTGATAAGAATAGCCATCTTCCTGATCGTGGAATTGAAGGCTGTGCAGCGTTTCAGTGACAGGAGGAGATGGGTTGGTCTCACATGTACAGGAGTTGTGGTCACCTGTACAGGAAGGGGGACAGCACACTGACACATACCACCTCCTGACACACAGTGGCCGCTCACGCACACAATTGAGGAATGCAGTACAATTACAATAGCATGCTGAGTACTACGTACGTCAATGAGTTCATGACACAGAGTCCATCCGACCACTTGTATATAGTGAACTCAAAATGACTCCTGGCTGTGCTGTGACTACAGTATACACACTCCTTACCTCATCATGGAGGGGGCAACTCAGAAACTTGCTTATTCTTGTTACACCTGTCATGCATTCTTCAAAGAGGCAGTGGAGGCAGTCATCATTCAGTTCAGTGTAAGGGCAGGCGTCATCCATCAGGTAACTACCTAGGTGGGGGTTGGACGGCTTGGACCAGATGATGTCTGAGTACAGAATGTAATATACATACGTCTCTCAACAGCAGTAGGTGTCTAGTAGTTATATACGTACATGTTCTATGTTCATTAATGATATTTTGTACACAACATGACACAACTTACACAGAACGCACTCTATCATCAACCCACCAACCTGACACTGGTATCTTTACTCCTGATGATGGAGGAGTGATGAGTTGTGTTGAGATGCACACAGCCAACAGCAGCGTTAGATACAGGAAGAACACATGCACCGTTGTTCGCAAAAGGTGAGCGACATGTTCTGCCGCATTTCTCAGTCCCACAATGCTAAACATGCTTCGTGGATAAGTTGGGTGCTGAAGACGCACTTGATCTCTAACCCGATTGTGGGAGTGCCTCATGTTCTACCATGGGACAGAAGGAGGTAACTGGTTGAGCAGTGCTTGCATGTTTGTACAACAAGAGGAGAAATGGTCAGTAGCAATGATCCACCAGTAAAATATGCAGTACAAGTATGAGATGAGCAGCACTCTCAGATGAGGGATGACTTGTACTGAGTGACAAACATACTCCACAATATTCGCATGAACAGGCCCCAACCCCTCGAGATTGATGGTGGATCAGTTGCTTACTAGCAAAATCAACAAGCCTGGTAAACACACTTTGCTATCTGTGTGATGGCTTAGCGTAGCTACGTAGCTATGTGGATCACATGTGGATGGCGATTGGGATTGTTTGGAGAAAGTGCTGTAAGTGTTCCATTAGTAGCCATAACTTAGTCCTATACCAACTACATGCAGTCCATCTGATCACTTCAATGTTGGTGATCTAGCCTTAAGTTTGGTTTTTAGTCGCCATGTTGTCGGGATCAAATGAAAAGAAAGGACAACTCCTGTAGGCCTTTATTGTATAGTGTAAATGCCAGCATAGTCTCGTCCCCAGCCCACTTCTGGCCGCCATTTTGCAATGGCCCGAAAAGGTGGTCTGGCGACTATGGTCGACTTTCTTGGGCCTGGAAGCCAGTTCCGATTACATAACACTGGTGGGAACAGCGAGGTGTGGAATTTGCACGGGCAAGATGGAGGTGCCACGCTGTGCTGTGTGCTCCTGCAGCGTGGCAAATCCTTCTTTTCGCAGGCGAATAGAGAGTAGCCCCCAGGTTCTCGCCTTTGCCAAGTGTACAATTGGGCTTCGACTTGCAGAAACTGAACAGTCTGTCCCTCCAATAATCTGCAGATGCCGCCGAAGGTTGTCAAAGATGAAAGGAAAGACTGGCGAAGCAGAGAGACTTGCCCACCCCTGTTATGAGAGAAATGAAGATGTCGTGTCCTTTAAGAAGTCCAAAATCGCCTTGTCCTGATCTCCTGTGGGCTTCTACGTAGTAGCCGAGCATTACGAATGCTTCCAGAATAGCACTGTTCACTGTGGCCGAAGGTAGCCTTGCTCCCAATCTTGGGATGCTCACTTCTCCCATCGAAGCTGCCATCTTGCTGCTAGCATACATCTATGCTGCTAGGTAGGTGTGAATGCCAGAGGTGTGAATGTTATGCATAACATGCCACTAATGACCTGTTGTGTAATCTGATTGGCCAGCACACATTCCTGCTGGGAATGCATGGAATTCCGGGCCCAAGAAAGTCGACCATAGTCGCCAAACCACCTTTTCGGGCCATTGCAAAATGGCGGCCGGGAGTGGGCTGGGGACGAGCCTAATGCCAGCCCTAAACTCAAACCCTAACCCTCCTAACGTGCCCTAAACGCCCCAGGTGAATGTACGTCCGTTCTTTCCACTCGACGGTTTTCGTAGCGACTGCTTTATTAGTCAGGTCTTCCACATCACAATCGAGGAAAAGTCATTGTTCATTTTCGTCGCCAGAGAATGTAGCAGTCGTTTAACCCACAGTGCATCAAGGTAACCAAAGCACGAATCGAACTTGTGTGAATTATGTGTAACTAGCTGGGTTGTGTAGTTTAGAATATCTATGGGTACACTGAGAGTTGACCTACGACGTAACGTAGTTTTGGCATATAAGACAGTACGTTCTTCAGGCACAACAGACAATCAACGAACTCACCTAGCTCGACTACACTGACTCACTACGGAACTCTGTCGGAGCATAGACACACGCGTGAGTCCTTGTGGTCGGAAGGGTAACTACCAATCGGGGGTGCGCGGGTTTTACCCCTATATGGCTTTAAAAATGGCGGCCATACGTGGAACCACAGATGGAGCGTGCATTCATGCATATGCAAGCAGGAGCCCACCAGCCCATGCTCTATAATTACAACAGGATAACTTACCTCATGACCCAGGATGTGCATCGAATGAATTTGTAGGGAAGAAATTGAAGTTGGTATAATGGATGCACAGTGTGTGCATACATTGTGTAGCTATGTAGTATAGGCCAAGGCAGCTTGTTGTATATAAATAAGCATCTGAGCACTGTTTGTACATATCACCCATGGTACTGTGTGCAGTTGACAGCTAACTCCTGATTGAGCTCACGCACATCCATGAGGGGCACACCACTGATCATAACTACAGTAGGTAGCATGTCATTGTGAACAGAAGGTGGAGCTAATCACATATTTGAAGACATAGCATAATTCTACTGATTCAAATAAACAGTCTTTAAGCACATACATATGTGATGGTTGTGAGGTAGCTAGCTACACAGACGTTACTGACTACACCACATCTGAGTGTGTTAGTACATGTAGTGTTAGTTGATTGTACATGTGTCCACTGGTAGGAGTGGTGGGTGTTTGGGTAGTTAGGACAGTAGCTGGAGCAAGGCAGTTAGAGCTGATTCAAGGGCTGCATACATGACACTCTCTGATGGGGGGAGGAGGAGGGGAGGGGAGGGGGAGGGGAGGGGAGAGGAGGGGAAGGGAGGGGAGTGGGAGGGAAGGGGAGGGAAGGGGGGAGGGGAGGGAAGGGGTAGGTGATGTGAGGGGATCTATATACACACATATACCATATTCTATCGCATTAAGTACACTCATACATACACAACCCACATGCACACTCCCCCACAACCAAGTACACTCCCACGTTGCCCTACCACACACACCTAGTGCTGGTACAGAGTGAGGTCCCTTCTGTGAGTCTGTAGGTGTGGCCACACTTGGAGGCACATTAAGTGGTAGGGACACCCCTTGCTGAGGAATGTGGTCCACTGACAGCTCATAAGCAGACTCAGTCACATCTGGAGCATGGAGAAACACACAGACACACAAACGTCTCACAAACTCACCACTGGGCTTAACTGGTACATCTAAATGTGCACACAGTGGCAGAGTACTTAGTAGCTATTCATGCAAACATGTACGCATAATTCATTCAGTCACCTGGCATCTTGATATCCCATGTATGACTATTTTCATTTACCCTACAGTACATACATGTACGTGTGGATGGAAACATTTCAGACAAGCTGCGAGAGCGTTGAGAGACAAGGCAATCTCACCTGTTGTCGCAGCACTCCTCGGTACAGTGCTAACTACAAGTGTGTGTAGTAAGTGGTACTGTTAAAAGGATGGCCATGTACACAGGCACTCTTACTTGCACTTGGGATGTGGCCAGCCACAGACCAGGCCACACACTACTTCCAGTAAGGGTCACCTGGGTGACAGGTCAAATATTACAAACACAATCCCCAGGTCCTTTGAGGACAGGCCAATCAACACCCAGCCATTTAATGCTAACCAACACCTTACTAAGTTAGAACATGTCTTCCTGGTTAGGAGGGGTAACCAAACACAAGACACTCCCCCACAGCTATTTTGGGGGATAGGATGCAACAGATTATTATAGGCTATGCCAACAGACTCCCCCAGTTTCCATGGAAAGGTCAGACTGAGTCACACAAAAGAGTACACAAATGAATAGACTCAAGCACTCTCTCTCAGCTCACACATTCCGACCACAACTCCTCTGGACAGCACTCAGATCAGAATACAAGAGAGACTGCAATACACAATATTCAGGCACTTCTTCTTCTTCACAATTCCACATACCACGGTAGGTAGGGTCTGCAAAGTCACTATTTTCCACTAGCCTTTTGTATAAAAGTACAACTGATCAGTGACTAGTGACTAGTGTGGATATGGCCACTTCACTCTAATGCTATTTTAAGTGCCCCACAAGATATTAGAGGATCTTCCAGCAACAGAAGAATCAGGACACTAGACACCCATGTTGCCCACATTCTACCTGTATCCAATCAGACATGATTTTCACCCACACACACTGGCTAAACACCATTGGGGGAGGAGGAGGGGGAGGGGAAAGGAGAGAAGGGGAGGGGAGGAGGGGAGGGTAGGAGGGGAGTGAAGGGAGGGGAGGGGAGGGAAGGAGGGGAGGGAAGGACTGAGTGCTAATGAAAGGGAGTGGCCAGACACTGGTATATCCACAGTAGAGTGTTCAGTGATATACTATCGTACACGTACACTAACAACTACTGCCAGGCAATCTGGTATGAAGCAATAAGGAAGGGCACACACATCACAGGATTCAATGAACACACACCACAGGGCACACTGAGGGAGGGCAAGAAATACTAAACAATAAGAGGTCTAGTGAGCACACTGCTGCTACAGTGAGAGACACAGTGGAAGAAGACAACCAGGTCAACAGCCAAACCAATGGTGCACTGCACACCTTCAGGGTCCAGCAGTTTCTCCACATCCTGTGCAGTGTCCAATGTCTGCTGCAAGTTGTCCAGTGACATAGCCTTGTCCACTTGGCTGGTGTAGTGGAGAATGATGGGATGGTGGTGATGGAGGATGGAGCAGAGCACAGTGCGGACACTCCAACTGGAGGTGGACTTGGTCACTTCAACCTCATAACTGTGGAGGGAGCCAACAAGACACATCACACAATACATTAGAAACTGGTACAACACAAGATCATATGGGAAATTAAGACTACAGTGAAACCTGTCTAATGAGACCACCTTTGGACCAGAAATGTTTTACCTTACTACCAAGGAGGGGCTGCTTTAAGAAGATGTAAAACAATGTGTTATCACTCTGGGTCGGGAGAGGCCATGTGGTCTCTACAGACAGGTGGGTGCCTTATACAGTGCCCTCAGTAGACAGGTTCTACAATATGTTACACTTCACAGTACAAAGAGATGAGCATGAAGCAAGCTCCATCACTGTGATGGGCTGGATGGGATGACTCACTGCACATGTGGGGACTGAGGGACTAAGTAGGCTGGGGTTAATGTGCAGGTTGCCCAACAGTGGTCAGTAGTCACTTGTGAGACTGGCTTCAAACTGTTTGATCACTACATTAAGATGGTCCATTTAATTGTACAGAGCAGAGCTATTAGCAGAGCAGCAGGAAGGTATAGATTACAAAGAGAAAGTGAAGGATGAGGGAGAGGTGGGGAGAGCCAACATCTCCACTGCAAGGCACGGCAGAGCAGCTAGTGAGACTACTGAACAGAAGGATGGTAGCCTCAGCAACAACAGGAGAGAGAGAGGGGCAGAGGTGAGGCACATACACACACTGTTCAGCACACAGGGAGTCTAGCCTCCAGCAGGTACAACAGAGGAATACTAGGGACTGCAGAGAATGCATCTCACTCGCTTCAATAGGAAGAACTGTGCTGCAGCCTCCCACTCTTAGGCTACTTTCTCAGGTTAGGCGGCGACTCCCTCCCAATTGTCCTACTGACACAATTCATGTCATAACGTTATGCGTACACATCATCACATGTAAAGTGGTATATGTGGACCACTTGAAAAATCACCACGTGAAAATTTTTGAAAAATGGCGGCAATGGTGGCAGTTTGGTGAAGTGACTCAGATTCAAATCATGGCTTGTTGCAGGTGTAATAGCAGCGGCCAGTGTAGAAATTGTGTCTGTGTGAAAAATAAGAAGACATGCACCAACTGCCTACCGTCCAAACGGAATCATTGTCATAATCAACAAAATCAATGGGAAGATCAACAGCCTGCGACAAACGAAATCAGCGAAGCGACTCAAGACCACGATCACATCCCAGATCGGAGTGAACAGCTTAGCGCTATGGAAAGCAATCCAGCCGTACCACCTTTGCCGACTTTTGAGAAGATGTCCAATAGCGAGTTCAAGTGGGGAGCAGTTGAAGATTCAGCGTCATTTATTGCCAGCGTTGAGGAAGCCTATAAAGAAATTGTGTTCTGGAGACAAAACCAATTTATGTTACCAACTGGGAAAGCAGGAGAGGCATTCATATGTGAGTTGGCAAAAATGTTTCAGCTATATGGTGAAAGCTCCCCCCTTGAGAGAATTGCATTGAAGTGTGCCATGATTCTACCCAGTCTTATATTGCAGAAGCCTCATTCTAGATCGAGATCAGCTGATCATGTTAAGGCTGTCCATCGCAGAATGCAGAGATGGAAGAATGGAGAAATACTGGATCTTCTTCATGAGGGGCGCACCATCCAACAGCGCCTACCCGAGAGGTGTCAAAAAGGTGATGAGAAGTTTGTCAAAGTCTTCACCAGTCTCATGTTTCGTGGCAAAGTGAGAGCTGCAATCCGGTTGTTGAACAAACAGGCTAACAGTGCAGGTATCTTGTCATTGAATGACCTAGTTGAGGAGAGAGACACCCCAAAGTCAGTGAGAGACATTCTGAGAGAAAAACACCCCGATGGTGAACCAGCTCACCAGGACGCAATCCTTGCAAGTGCGAATGTGAATTGTCCTGACATCCACCCGGTGATTTTTGAATCCATTGATGCTCTGGCCATAAAGCAGGCTGCTCTTCATGTCACTGGTGCCGCTGGCCCATCTGGAGCGGATGCCCAGGCATGGAAGCGTTTTGTTACTGCATTTGGGGCGGCCTCTGATGACTTATGTAGTGCGCTTGCACGCATGGCACGAAGGATTGCCACCTCGCACGTTGACCCTGAAGGACTAGCAGCATATACAGCTTGTCGTTTGATTGCCTTGAACAAGAATCCTGGAGTCCGGCCGATTGGAGTTGGTGAAGCAGCTCGCAGAATCATTGGGAAAGCAATACTGAAGGTGATAAAGTCCGACATCTTGAAGGTCACAGGAAGTCTGCAGCTATGCGCAGGCCAAGAGGCGGGTGCTGATGCTGCTGTTCATGCAGTTCGTACACTTTTTCAGGATGAATCCACTGATGCTGCCATACTTGTCGATGCAAGCAATGCATTTAACTGCCTGAACCGACAGGTTGCATTGCGCAACTTTCCAAGTATCTGCCCTGCCTTAGCAACAGTTGTAACCAACCTATATCGTGAAGATTCAAATTTGTTCATTGATGGTGAAACACTCCTATCACGAGAAGGCGTCACTCAAGGGGACCCTCTGGCTATGGCCATTTATGCTGTTGCGATCATGCCCCTGATATGGAGACTGCAAGAAGGCTCTGAAGAACGTCACCAGGTGTGGTTCGCTGACGATGCATCCGCAAATGGAGCCTTGAACAGTCTTCGCTCATGGTGGGATGGAATCGTTGAGGTTGGACCAACTTACGGCTACTATGCTAATCCATCAAAAACTGTGCTGATTGTGAAGAAGGAAAAATTTGATGAAGCACAGGCTCTGTTTGACGGCAGCGGAGTGAAAGTGACAACGGATGCTAGCAAATATCTTGGATCAGTGTTGGGCACTGAGGATGCAGTTCAAGATATGCTAAGGAGGGAAGTTAGGAAGTGGTCAGAATGCATAAAGGAGCTATCAAACATAGCCCAAACTCAGCCACATGCTGCATATGCAGCTTTTGTCCATGGAGTCCGTAACCAATGGTGCTACCTAATGCGAACAACACCTGACTTGGAAGATTTGTTGCATCCTCTTGAGAAAGCAATTGTGAAAGATTTTATTCCAGCACTCACTGGTAAGGAGGTTACAGATGAGATCAGGGAGCTCTTGGCTCTGCCTCCAAGGCTGGGAGGTCTTGGCATCTCTATTCCTACTCAGAAATCAAGAAGTGAATATGATGCCTCAAGAATTGTCACTCAACCTCTGGTTTCAGCAATCATCAATAAGGTGACAACATATGATGTGAATATTGAAGCAGAGCAGAAAGCAGCAAAGAACGAAGTACGAATGAAAAGAAAAGCAGAGCTTGACCAAGAAGCTGCTGATGTAAAACTGAAGATGCCATTTGAGATGAAGAGAAGTATGGATATGGTGCAGGAGAAGGGTGCATCATCATGGCTGACGGTGATCCCAAGGGCAGAATATGATTTTGCCTTGCACAAAGGGGATTTCAGGGATGCTTTATGTATCCGGTACAACTGGACACCCTCTCGCTTGCCACCACAGTGTGCTTGCGGACAGGGATTCAATGTCTCACATGCCATGGACTGCCCGAAAGGAGGATTCCCAAGTAAACGCCACAACCTCATTCGTGACATAACAGCCAACTTGATGACAGAGGTGTGCAAGGGAGTCGCTGTCGAACCACCTCTGCAGCCCCTGAGTGGTGAGGAGTTTTCTTATGCAAGTGCAATCACTGATGACAATGCACGGGCAGACATTTGCGCCCAGGGTTTCTGGGGGAATAGTAGCCAGAGGGCATTTTTCGATGTAAGGATTTGCAATCCAACCGCCCAGAGCTACCGTAACTCCTCCCTGGAAGCAGTGTATCGATCACAGGAGCGGGAGAAGCGAAGGCAATATGAAGAACGTATCAACGTAGTTGAAATGAGCTCCTTTACTCCCCTTGTCTTCTCCATCTTCGGTGGAATGAGCAAGTGCACGGCAGTGGCATACAAGCGCCTGGCCGACTTGCTTTCAGTGAAGCGAAGTGAATCATACAGCCAAGCGATCTCATGGATTCGCATCAATATCAACTTCACCCTTCTCAGATCCTCAATCAATGCTATCAGAGGATACAGATCCCGGCAAGGGAGACCGGCCAAGCCTGATTCGTTTACCCTTGCCAACAATGAGTGCAGGCCCTAACCATTTCAATCTATTGCAATTATTACAATACTGACTGTACATGTCTCTGACTGATTTCTTTGTAATTTATGCACTCCTGTTGTATTTTGGGCAGTGCGCATGTGTGCCCATAATTGTATTCATTGATCTTGGTATATGTGGACACACACAGACAAGTAGTGCACATGTCAATACATGTCTACAGACAACGAGAGCGCGTTGTGTACAAGTGCTTCACTTACAGCCATCACCTGGGTCGTCGTCCTCTTGGTATCCCTTACTAAAACGATTAGCAACCGCTCCTGATTCTCCTCGGTGAAAGAATTAGTCGTCACAGACAGACACACCGCTATCTGTTGTTTACTCTTCCAACATGTTTGCAATCAATGCTGCAGTTGACCTACTGTTGACGCCATTTTCTTGACACGTGCTCTTTGGCGCCAGACCACGCGAGGCTGTCCTATTCTCGAACCCAGACCCATCGTAGAGTTGGTATAGCTAGCTAATCGATGCACTGTGTGTGCATGTATTGTGTAGCTAGCTATGTAGTAAAGACCAAGGCAGCTTGTTGTATGTAAATAAGCATCTGAGCACTACATGTACTCTTGATATCATCCAGGGCACTGTGTGCAGTTGACAGCTAACTCCGAATTGAGCTCACGCACGTCCATGAGGGGCACACCACTGATCATAACTACAGTAGGTAGCATGTCATTGTGAACAGAAGGTGGAGCTTATCACACATTTGAAGACATAATGTAATTCTACTGATGCAAATAAACAGTCTTTAAGCACATACATATGTAATGATTGTGAGGTACACAGACGTTACTGACTAGCTACACCACATCTGAGTGTTAGCTAGTACATGTAGCTAGTGTCAGTTGATTGTACATGTGTCCACTGGTAGGAGTGGTGGGTGTCTGGGTGTTTAGGAGAGGAGCTGGAGCAAGGCAGTTAGAGCTGGTTCAAGGTCTACATACAAGTCAGTCTCTGACAGGGGAGGGGAAGGTGGAGGAGAGGGGGATCGAGGGGAGGGTAGGAGAGAAGGGAGGGGAGGGGAGGGGGGAAGGGGAGGGGTATGTGAAGTGAGGGAATCTGCACACACACACACACACACACACACACACACACACACACACACACTCACACACACACACACACACACACACACACACACACACACACACACACACACACACACACACACACAATTTTTCCCCATCAAAAGTACACTCATACAAACATTCCCACATGCACACGCCCCCACAAGCGGGTGCATTCCCACATTGACCTACTAAACATACCTAGTGCTTGTTTGGAGTGAGGTCCCTTCTGTGAGTCTGTAGGTGTGGCCACACTTGGGGGCACATTGAGTGGTAGGGACATCCCCTGCTGTGTGTGTGTGTGTGTGTGTGTGTGTGTGTGTGTGTGTGTGTGTGTGTGTGTGTGTGTGTGTGTGTGTGTGTGTGTGTGTGTGTGTGTGTGTGTGTGTGTGTGTGTGTGTGTGTGTGTGTGTGTGCGCGCGCGCATGTGTCCCTGTCTGTGTCATTGATTGTACATGTGTGACATGTTACTAATGTGTTGTATCACTGTGTGTATCACTATGTCTACATATGTCTACATCTCCTGTGCACACCACACCTCACTCCATCCCTACCTGAGCCATGCAGTAGCTCCTGCTGACTCCAGAGGCACCTCGAGAGGAGAGGGAACTGCTGGACAATGATAACTGGTGAGATGTGGGCAGACCCACTTCTAATGTGAGAAGGAAGGAGACAGAGAGGGGTACACACACAAAAAGAGATATAGTGGGCTATATGCATGTAAAGGAGACACAGTGAGTGAGTCAGGTGCATGCAAACTGCAATGGAGAGAGCTGTAGAAGAGGTAAACATGTCCAAGGCATGGAGAGAACTGAGCAAACAACACCACAATTGCAGATTGGAGCATCTATGAATTCACTTCTAAACACCCACCATCTTGTTGGTCTATACTGCTAGACCCTTCAATCTCCTGCTGAGACATCATGGTCACACATGAGTCTAGTCCCTTCAACTCTCCAGGCTCTCCCGCCTGCTCACTGGAGGGGGATCTCCCCAGACTGCCCCCTGGTCCTCCCTCACCAGCCTGCAGCCTCTTGTAGCTGGGGTAGAAAGCAATGGAGAAGTCACAGACAATCTCACTGGACTCCAGGTAGGAGACCTGAAGGGGGGAGGGAAGGGAGGGGAGGGGGGAGAGAAGAGGAGGGAAGAGGAATGACGATAGTGACAGCTGTGTGGTGATATCCTCCTTAGCCTGACTTCGCCCCTTCCAGTGAAAACACATCCAACAGGGTCATCAGAATGTGTGTTGAACAGAGCGAGTAACTCCCTCTCATGAGCAACAAAGATGTCTGCTGTGTGTATATGTGACACTATGAACAAAGTAGTGGGGAGGGGGGAGGGGTGTGCGGATTGCAGTTCTTAATTACAGAGTCTTACCTTTGACAGTGATCATCTTCAGTATTGACACTCGTCTCAGAACAACACAGTACACCTATAAGGGTAAGTAAGAGTGTCCCCATTCTGAGATCAGGAATCAAAACTGGGACAAAACAGGAGCTGTCAACTAGTGTAAACCTGTTTCAATTCCCACTCCAAATTAAAGCCATCCGATATGAGTTTGGAAATGGAGTTGTTAAACTTCTCAGTATGACTCTCATCTCCATCCAGTGGGTCAACATCACCTTGGCAACAAGATGGAAACAGAACGGCTAACAAGTAATAAACAACAAACATGATGGTCTTGTCACAAACTGTCCCAAAATGTCCAAATACAGACGTGTCACTGTACTGCGGATAGTCTAATGAATACAATTACAGCACGTGTACAGTACAAGTCAATTAATACAATTAAGTGCCACTTACTGATGAGGGTGGTGAGGGCTGACTTTGTCCTGAGGGGGAGGGCCTTATGGTTGGCCGCCACACCCTCAGGGCGCTGTGAGCTGGAGACTGCACATCATGATGGAAGAGGCAATGAAATTTGGAGCCTTTCTGAAGTACCAAGGTCCCTCGGCCGTGTTTCTGGTTGACACTCCATGTACCAAAGTAGTACGCACCACTGGGTGTGAGGAGTGAGGTCACAATAACAAAGGTACTGGTTGTCATGGGAATATGCTCTGGGGGTGTAAAGGGACTAGTTGTACTGGTTGCCATGGTTACAGCTTACCACACTACTGTGCACTTGGTCCAATTGGGAGACTCACTTTGCATAGAAGAAAGCTCCCTGCCCCTCCCTCTTCCTCTCCCTACCCTCCCCCTGTATCGGTTCAGCAAAGGGAACTGCACACAGAATGGACAGAGAAGGTGTGTGTGTTTGTGTGTGTGTTTGTGAGTGTGTGTGTGTGTGTGTGTGTGTGTGTGTGTGTGTGTGTGTGTGTGTGTGTGTGTGTGTGTGTGTGTGTTGTGTGTGTGTGTGTGAGTGTGTGTGTGTGTGTGTGTGTGTGTGGCTGTGCGTGGCTGCGAGACTCTCACTTGTGAGATATCTGGTCTGGTGAGGGCCAGGTGAACTCACCATGGCCATGCTGAGAGAAGACAGATGGAGGGTAAAGAAGGGGGGGAGGATAGTATAAGAGAAACTCTTACACACACAGACACACACACACACACACCTGCAACCCATTGGACCACTCCCCAATGTACACTTCTCTAGTGTCCACCCACGTCATTGTCCATTGACCATGTCTCCTGTTACCATGCCAACCACCGACATAGGTGTTGCCAGAACTACACACATGTACAATGAAAGCAGCAATAAACCCAAGCCAATCCAACCCAACTCAACCCAACCCAACCCAACTCAACCCAACACAACCCAACTCAACCCAACCCAACCCAACCCCGCCCAACCCAACCCAACCCAACTCAACCCAACCCAACCCAACCCCGCCCAACCCAACCCAACCCAACTCAACCCAACCCAACCCAACCCCGCCCAACCCAACCCAACTCAACACAACACAAGTAAGTTGAGTCTTGTCAGCATTACATTGAATCTCATGAGCCTGATCATATTGTTCACATAAGGCAAGCGTCTTTCTGAGGGAATTTTGGGATGGAGTAAGAATGGTTAGATCATTGGCATAGCAAAAAGCACCAGAGAAGTGATCCAGTAACAGCCACGACCACTAGTACGAAGTGAATCTAGCAGGCCATCAAGATAAATTGTGAACAATATTGGACTAAGGATACCGCCTTGGCGAACCCCATTGGAGACCTCCGATTGATGACAGTTTTTATGATGCCAGTACAAAGGGTAGTAGAAAAGCCAGATTTGAAGCCACATTGTAAATCACTGGTGATGAAGAATTCATTCCAAGTATTCAAAATGGACCACTCTAGGACTTTGCTTAGAGAGGTTGCAAGGGCTATTCCACAATAGTTTGCAGAGAGGGATGGATCTTTAGAGCCCTCAGGAATAGGCTGAATAGTGGCATCTCGCAGTGCAGTTGGCATGAAGCCATGTCTCAGCAGTGTTGCAAACAGACAAGCTAGAAACTGATGTAATGAGGCAGGTGCGTTCAGAATATGGTCTGAAGCCAATGTGTCACCACCAATCTTACCATGCCTAAGCTTCCCAATGGCGCCGGCCTCATGGATTGTTTCAGGTGATATAGAAATGTGCTCAATCTCTGCTGAAGTTAGAGCTGAATTAAGATTGTCCAGCAGTTCTGCAGCAGCAGAAGTGTCCATGGAGTTGTACAGTTGTTTGAAACTATTGGCAAACAAATTGGCAATATTGTCAGACCCAGTAACACTATCAACAACTGGAGATGAAGTAGCTTTGCTGTTACCAAAGTATCGATGCACTTCAGACCAGAAACCACGATTGAGATCTTGGAGCATTGCCTCAGCCAATTTTGTACGTTTGATCTGATCTTGCTTTCTCCTGACACGTTGTACAGTGTATTTGTATCAGCAGTGGTAATGCATTTTAAGCTGAAACAGAATACCAGCAGAGGGGGAACAGGTGTCAAGCCATGGCTTATATGCCACCACTGGCTAACCTGTATATATTCAGCATTTGCAACATTATTGTGTTTAGCAATTGAAGTGGTATATAGATTTCCCTTATCTATAGAATATATTGTAGTTGCTATCGATTGTAGAGCTGACACAAGCTCAGACACTGATTGCCAGTTTTCTAGTGATATTCATATGAGCTGCTGTTAAATATTGTACCAGCTGTTTTAATGAGCTTACACCTGGACTGCATTTACATGTGACTGGTATTTAGCTGCCACTGTGACATAATTATAACATAATAATAAAGTAATAATTATTTTATAAATACTCAAACCATGGTGCTGAGGTGTATATAATTATGTGGGTTAATATTTTGCATGCATGTGCACAAAACATGATTACGAGCTAGCCAGCAGTTTCCATCATAATATGCATGTCCAGAGTGTACCCAGCTGAATCATGCTATGCTATAGGAATCCCTATAGCTGTATGAGGGGCAGTAAGCTATAGCTATGTAATAGAATTTTGGATTAATTTGTTTGGTGAACCACATGCAGCTATAGCTATATGAATGTGTGTAGTAATTTAGTGTTACGTTTCAAGTGTTGTAGGTAAATGTCTGCTTTGTTGCAATTTCCTGTTCAACCTCCTTTATCTGTGTGGTCATTTTTGAGTGGGCCTATTACAACTGTATGGGAGTGTATATTAGAGATCTGTTGACAGGGTTGTTTTAGCTGCATGTATTTTGTTCATTGCTCATGATCATTGATGAGGATCGTTTGCAGCAAGTGTTGCTATTTATTCATACTGTTAACTAAAACTAGTACAATATGTGACTTGCTTATTTTTTCACAGCAACCATGCATCATCAAGCAACCAATGAATGCCCAATGCCCATGTCATGATCTGTTAATGCGCTTCATGATATACTACAGTGCTATAATCTCGCAATCACTACATCTGCAATTATATAGTTTGGGATTGCAATAATATTGCTTGCACAGTTGTGCATGCAGATAAAGCACAGTCATCCTGTAGTTATAAGTACATAATACATTGCAGGCTGGAGGTCCAGGGGGCATTTACATTATAATTATGTATGACTGTACGTATGCATGTTGCGTGTGGAAAGCATAATTATAATATTATATCAATCAGAAAAGGTTGGTTCTCTAATACCAGCTTCACAACAGGGTTGAAAACCTTGCCGACGTTTCGACCAGATGCTCTGGTCTTCTTCAGGGCGAAGATGTTCTTCAAAGATGTGGCAAGGTTTTCAACCCTGTTGCGAAGCTGGTATTAGAGAACCAATCCTTTCTGATGCCTGAGCCAACTGAGAAGCCCTCACTTCAATATTACATCAATTTTGCACTTGCAATTGCTTGTATATATTAGGAATTGCGCATGCAATTGACTTTGGCTGCAGCAGGCCCTAGGTGGATGATACTGTCATTTGAGGAAGAGATATAATTAATTATCATTCTTTTATCATGCATATTATTCTCTTATCAATTATAGATATAATAATATGTAATATTATAATAAATACTATAATAGCTAGAATAATAAAATAATACAGATTCAGTGAAATATATTAATCATTCAAATTCAAACATACAAAAACACAAATATTATTTAAACACATTGTAGTTATAACATGAAACCTCCACTTTGGGTGAAAGGTGTAGATAACCACTAAATTTTGATCGTTAGCACATTTTGAGGAAGAAGTATGTGATGTCATCAGTGACATCAACAGTGATGTCATATGATGTCATCATGTACATACACCAACCTCACACAATCACAGAAGCAGCAGGGCTACCCACATTCACATTTTGCAGTAGCAGTATTACAGAAAGGAAGAAGGATGAGAAGATGACTAGCACTCAGTTAGAGTGCTTATACACAGATCAGCACTCCACTAGAGTGCTTACACAACAGACAAGCAAGCACTTGGCTACAGTGCTCACACAAAAGTCTTTGCCTAATGAAGTTCTTCTCTGTATTCCAGTATTTATCTACAGCAATTATCGAGTTGGTACTGAGTACGCGTGGAGCGAGTGGAATGAGAAAACGTTTGTAGAGTGAAGGAGCGCGTCGAATGAGACTGCGTGTTGAGTTACATACGAAGCGCGTAGAGTGAGACAGCGCGTGGAGAGAGGCCGCGCGTAGTCAGGCGTATCCGTTAGGCAGCGCGTGGAGTGAGACAGCGCGTAGAGAGAGGCCATGCGCGGGGTGAGACAGCGCGTGGAGAGAGGCCATGCGCAGACTGAGGCTGCGTGTGGAGTTAGGCAGCGCGTGGAGTGAGACAGAGCGTGGATTGAGGCTGCGTGTGGAGTTAGGGAGCGTGTAGTGCGGCACACATGGATGCACCCCAACGTACCTTTACTAAATCATACTCTTCCATTTCTGTGGGCCTGACAACAATAACAGATACTGTCCTCGATCTGCTGCACTTCGGTTGACGAGCCGAGTCCTGACATCCCTTTAACACATTGCTAGTCGATAACTTATAGTGACGTTTGTTGACGTCATCACAATGGCCGGCTTGTTGCTCAGGAAATTTTGTATAAAAAAACGGCATACCTAGAGCTCCTTCTCGGTGAGTGTGCTGCACATCATCGTGTTTAGTAGTAAATATACCTTCATATTCGACTGAGAACAGAAGTGTACCGTAGTCTGTTTCAGAGAAAATTGCATTCGAACGTGTGAACTGTGGCAAAATTTCTACCGAAAAGGTGTTTTTCTTTATATTCTCTGCAAACAGACGCGTATATCCCCAGTTCTCAGTCGATTCTGAAGCTTTACATTCCCCTACACCTAACCAGCGCAGCTACGCGTGTTTCAGGCGTCGTCTAGATATGCCGGTTTTGCTCTGAATGTCGGCGAGTGTACCATTTTCAACACTATCAAACATCGTCATCCAAGCTTTTGCCGGTGCGGTGATCGACTTTTCCGATAAAGCTAAGATCATACTTTATTATCCTGCCAATCTTTATCCTTAGAGTCATTCAGAGAGCGAAAATATAACGTTTCAAACAGGTGCAAAGTTAGCGGCTATATTAGCGGTTTCATGTTATAACTACCCTGTGAACTTACAAGGTAAGCAAGTACACAATTTACTGTTCACAACAAGCTAAGGTGTGGTAATGTTGAACAGACATAATATCATGGCTTCCTTGACTACTGCAAAAGTAAGAGAAAGAAGATATGATGAGTGGCATCAGATGTACAGTATCTCACCATACAGTGCATGGGAAAATTTTTTAAAGTTCAAAAAGGATGTGATTTGGTGCAGTAGCTAGCTGCTGCAGACATGGATGCTTTGCCACGTCCTGCTTAATATGTGAATGCCACAGTATCCATCCTCCTCACAAAATCAAGCTTTAGTGCAGACAGATGATGCACGGCACATGTAGAGATCCACTCAACTGCTTGGAACAGAACTGGACACAGCAGTCAACATGCAAATGGTGACAGGTAAACTATGTATGAGATGAAAATTTGTTAAAAATATAAAATTTGGTGGCCTAGCTCAGTATGTCACACTGGAGATGTACAATATGGTAGTGTGTTGGTGGTAACTGATGGGATAGGAGACCCACAATATATAATGTGGCAACTTAAGCCAGGCACTTACTTTAAATTATTTGTTCTTAAAGCCACCTTCTTTCAGGAGATACCTCACTACCTCCTGGTGTCCCTTCTGGCGAGCCAGTGACAGACATGTGCCTCCACTTTTGGTGACAGAGAATCTCTTGTCTCCAAATATGGGAAGAAGATACTTCACAACTTCCAAGCGACCCCAGTAAGCAGCAAGATGGAGGGCATTACGCTGCATCTGTTAATAGAAAAGGAATTATCAAAGTCAACAGCAGGCAGTCACTTCACACATGACATAATAACAAACAGAGTCATTTAATATTGGCAGTGTACCTCCTCTTATTGCACTTGGTCGCGTGGTGAACATGATCTCAACAAGGACATTTGTGGTAATGTATCTACACGTCACTGACAGCTAACACAACATACACTGTCACTAACAGCTCCTGCTACTGCACCTGGTAGTGTGGTGAACATGCACTGCACTCACATTGTTCACTTCATCCACTGTGCTTCCAAACTCATCCAAAAGCATTCTTACCAACTCAACACTGCCACCAAATGCAGCCGACAGCAGAACAGTGTTGCCATTCTGTGAATGGGAAAGAGAAGCACTTTACACTGTGCACAATAGGCAGTCACTACACACATAACATTAACAACAGAATGAAAGTAGCAGGTAATGTGATGAGCGACAAAGGACAATGAAGTTGAGTGCAGTGTGGACACAGTGCAATCACTATCATAGTTAGTACAGCACATTGCCAAGATTTGGTACCAGCTACTCTGCTAAATTAATACTCCATGCAGCGAGGGAAGACAAATCTGGAGAATGGGATTGGAAAGATGGCATGTACATAACCATGTACACAATTAAGTTGATGGAAAGACAGCTCAAAACTGCCACCCTGTGTACAACGGCTATCATGCCAGTGTATCTGGGAGTGTCAATACTGTCACTTCAGTTACTTACATACAACATTACTTCAACATATCGGCATACAGTATCACAGACAAGGATGTATACATGTATAGGTCTGGTCTGTTCTTACACAAATAGTTATGAGAACGTAGCCAAATCTTTGCAACAAGTTGAGTGAAGTAAGTCAATATGTATGTAGTGGTACAATGGTGGGGGCAAAACCGCACTCTGATTGGTGTATATACATCTGTCACATGACATAATAACACATACACATAGACCACTTGAAGCTTATCAAAGATTGTGTACTGCATTCATTGCATGTGCATTCTGTTAAACTTCAGTGGTGCCTTAGTTTGTACAACCACACCAGCACCCACACACAAAACTGTTTAACACATACAAACAGAAACACACACCTTGTCCTTGTCCTGTGGATCCAGCTTCAGTTCCTCAATGAGGTACTGAGCAACAGCACATTTGCCCCTTCCAGCTGCCCTATGAAGCACAGTCCGTCCATACCCATCCTTGTCATGGATCTTGTCCTTGAATTTGGGGTAGAGAAACTTGATCATCTCAAGCTGTCCACCTTCTGCAGCTAAATGCATGGCATTGCGGCCATTCTACAGGTATCATTGGTTACAAAACATGTCATTCATTTAAAACATAAAGTGATGCACATCAAACTCAACATCACATCAACTTCAACCAATGGTGTGTGGATCAATAGAGACTGAGATGTGTATACAGTACGTCCATGTGTCACCAACAGGATACAGCCACACAGCCACACATACCACATACACAGACAACCCTCATGGGCACACACTAACACACACACAAGTTACACAGCCAGATACATGTCTAACATCCAACACCACCATGATCCAAACAATGACATGTGTGGGAATGCACCTACACTGACAGCTAACACAACACTGTCACTAACAGCTCCTCCTACTGCACCTGCACCTGGTAGTGTGGTGAACATGCACTACACTCACATTGTTCACTTCATCCACTGTGCTTCCAAACTCATCCAAAAGCATTCTTACCAACTCCACACTGCCACCTAGTGCAGTTAACAGCAGAACGGTGTTGCCGTTCTGTGAATGGGAAGGAGAACCAACTTACGCTGTGCACAATAGGCAGTCACTGCACACATAACATTAACAACAGAATGAAAGTAGCAGGTAATGTGATGAACAACAAAGGACAATGAAGTTCAGTGCAGTGTGGACACAGTGCAATCACTAACATAGTTAGTACAGCACATTGCCAAGGTTTAATGCCAGCTAGTCTGGCTAACATGTACACCATGCAGTGAGGGAAGAGATATCTGGAGAATGGCACTGAAAAGATGGCATGTGCATAGCTATGCACACAATTAAGTTGATATAAAGACACCTCAAAACTGGCACCCTGTGTACAACGGCTATCACACCAGTGTATCTGGGAGTGGCAAAGTTGTCACTTAATTTGCTTCAAATGTTACCTCAAACCTCGCACTTCAACATATCACAGACAAGGATGTATACATGTGGTCCAATGGTTCTTACACAAATAATTTTGGAAAAGTAGCCAAAATCTTTGCAACAAGTTGAGTGAAGTAAGTCAATTGGTATTTAGTGGTACAATGGTGGGGGCAAAACTGCACTCTGATTGGTGTACATCTGTCGCATGACATAACAACACATACATATAGACCACTTGAAGCTTATCAAAGACTGTGTACTGCATTCATTGCATGTGCATCCTGTTAAACTTTAGTGGTGCCATAATTAGTTTGTACAGCCACACCAGCACCCACACACAAAACTGTTTAACACATACAAACAGAAACACACACCTTGTCCTTGTCCTGTGGATCCAGATTCAGTTCCTCAATGAGGTACTGAGCAACAGCACATTTGCCCATTTCTGCTGCCTTATGCAGCACAGTCCGTCCATACAAATTCTTGGCATGGATCTTGTCCTTGAATTTGGGGCAGAGAAACTTGATCACCTCTAGCTGTCCACCTTCTGCAGCTCTATGCATGGCATTGCGGCCATTCTACAGGTATCATTGGCGACAAAACATATCATTCATTCAAAACATAAAGTGGTGCACATCAAACTCAACATCACATCAACTTCAACCAATGGTGTGTGGATCAATAGAGACTGAGATGTGTATACAGTACGTCCATGTGTCACCAACAGGATACAGCCATACAGCCACACATACCACATACACAGACAACCCACATGGGTGCACACTAACACACACTCAAGTTACACAGCCAGACACATGTCTAACATCCAACACCACCATGATCCGAACAATGACATGTGTGGTAATGCACCTACACTGGAAGCTAACACAACATTGTTACTAACAGCTCCTCCTATAGCACCTGGTGTGTGGTGAACATGCAATACACTCACATTGCTCACTTCATCCACTGTGCTTCCAAACTCATCCAAAAGCATTCTTACCAACTCAATACTGCCACCAAATGCAGCCAACAGCAGAACAGTGTTGCCATCCTGTGAATGGGAAGGAGAAGCACTTTACACTGTGCACAATAGGCAGTCACTACATACATAACATTAACAACAGAATGAAAGAAGCAGGTAATGTGATGAGCAACAAAGGACAAAGAAGTTGAGTGTAGTGTGGACACAGTGCAATCACTAACATAGTTAGTACAGCACATTGCCAAGGTTTGGTGCCAGCTAGTCTGGCTAATAAATACACCATGCAGTGAGGGAAGATAATATCTGGAGAACGGGACTGGAAAGATGGCATGTGCATAGCTATATACACGATTAAGTCGACACCTCAAACTGTGTACAACTGTGACACATGTGTACAACAGCTGTCATGCCAGTGTATCTGGGAGCGTCAAAGTTGTCACTTCACATGAATTGTTACTTTTCAGCATATCAGTGTGAATGGGAAGGAGAAGCACTTGACACTGTACCACATGTGTATGTGAATTAATAATTATGTTATTTGTAAACTGCAATTTTGCAATCACTTGGATCATTCAAATCATAAATACTGCACAGTTACTGGTTGTCCATGGCAACACGTACTACATAGAGTGGTCTAGGGCAGCATCTCAGGAATATTATATATATACTGGAACACAAATTCATGCACAGACACACACAGACACACAAATATACACACATACCTTATCTCTGTCCTGAGGATTCAGATTTAGCACTTCAATGAGGTAACAAACAACATCACAGTGCCCCATCTGTGCTGCCCAGTGCAGCATGGTGTACTTGTACTCGCTGTCTCCACTCCCACGCACTTTGGAACCAAATCTTGGAGACAGGTATGTAATCACCTCAATCTGTCCCCCTTTAGCAGCCAAGTGTAGGGCATGGTGGCCTCTCTGATAGAAATATGAAGGAGTGAGTCACAAAGCCCTGGTTAACAGAAGCAGCTTTGAACAAAGTGTGTTAATTAATTACAGTACATTTAATATTCAAGTACATGGGAAGTGTACACGGGTGTTCTGAGGTCTACATTAGAACTAGACACTTGTGATTTATTGTTTAGAGATGCCTCCATGAATGTGTTATTACTAGTCATTCTGTGATCTGATTTTGTTAAGCAGGTATTCTCTGACCTGACTCTGACGGAATAACTGCCATAGGGGGCTGCAGTTGATACATCATGGAGTAAATGGAGACACATTTGTCACAGCTAGCTAGCGCATGCAGCTGGGATGGTACTACGGCCGTGCACCGTTGTGGCTATGTGTACTGTTGTGCAACTTGTTCAGTATAGTTTTGTGCTGCACTGAGAGAGATGCTAAGAAATAGAAAGTTTTAATGTTGTTTCATTTACACTGCATACTATTGCAATCTGTGCAATTTCCCTTTCTTCAGCATTAAAGTTACTAATATAAATACAATATCAACAGGCGTGTGTTAATTCTCTAGTGGAGTATTGGTAGATCTGACTGCTCTTGATGTTAGAGATAGAGTAAACAAAATGAATATAAAATTTAATTTGGTATACCTTTGTCTTCTGGAACACATCCACTCCATACACCTCCACCAAAATCCTGACAATGGGAAGATGTCCATGTTCAGCTGCCTCCAGCAGAGCAGTCATACCAATCTATCAGGAGTGGGAGATGGTAACCACAAAGCAGTCATGTCCTTAACTATACCTCACCGTAAACTACACTACAATTTGGAAAAGTCATGGACAAAGAGAAGTCCTAACACTGCCATGGAAATACCATGATGGTCTGATGTCCAAAGTGACAAATGCACCTAGGCTAATAACTTCAATGATCATTTTACACTGATAGCCTCAGCTGAAGGAAGCAACACCAAAGCTGCTCAAGAATTACTAGTTGACAATCTCACAAGTAGGCCGAGTATACCTTTCACTTTGTCTCCAGTTACGGTCGATGATATTAGTGAAATAATGAGTGACCTTAATCCCAATATATAAGAGCGCAGGACCAGACATGGACAAAGAGAAGACACAATACTGTCATGGAAATAGGCATCTGAGTGCTGCCCAGAAGTTTATGCTGATGTAAAGCAAGCATGCTAAGCCTCATAATGCATTACATTTTGTGGACACTTTGTGGAGCATATAGCTAAAGACACTATCACACAAGGCAAAGTGTGGAGCTACATCTCAGAGGTTCATCTGAGGGCACTTCATGTCGGCATCTATTGCATAACATGATTTATATGCAAACACATGCCTATTATATTGTACTGTAATGAGTTTGCACTTATTGTTCTGAGGCTTAAGGCTTAGGCCGAGTACCTTAAGGCTACTAATTTTAACAAATGCTAATTTTAGTGTATCAGTGAGTAGCGCAAAAATTGCTAAATGGTAGTCACAAAATCGCTAAATGGCAGTAAAAATTATTCTGTACAGGCAAAATCTGTTCTATTCACAAAATACTTAAATATTGCTCAAAGTGGCGTCTGCTGAATCATGGACTTTCAAAACCCTAGATCACAAATTTAGTGTCCTTCAGTTCTCAGTAGATTGCTGCCCTACAAAGTAGGATGAAGCTCTGGCTGCAAGGAGTGTCGTGAAAGGCTTAAGTGTGTGGGAGAATTGCTCTTCCAGGCTTCTTGCATCCTCTATGCTTATCAATGGTGCAGACAATGTCAAGATGAGAGAGAGAGAGGAGAGGATCCAGAATACAATACCGGTCAATCAGTGTTCTGTGGTAAATTGACCACACATGAGCACTCAGGTACTTTACACCTTTAAGCTTTGTGCTCTAATTCTCAGAGACACCTCTTGGTCAGCATTTAATACTACATAGAGAATGACTTCCTGATTCTATGACACACAGATCCTATCTCCATGTTAACAGGCTAAAGTATAACCTTAATACAGAATTACTAAAGACAACCTGTGTGACATGTTTAGCTGAAGGGAAGGTATGAATGAAGTGAGGCTTCTCAGCTGGCTCAGGCATCAGAAAGGGTTGGTTCTCCAATACCAGCTTCACAACAGGATTGATAACCTTACCGATGTTTCGACCAGATGCTCTGGTCTTCTCTCTGGTCTTCTGGTCTTCTTCGCCCTGAAGAAGACCAGAGCATCTGGTCAAAACATTGGCAAGGTTTTCAATCCTGTTGTGAAGCTGGTATTGGAGAACCAACCCTTTCTGAATGGAAGATATGTGCTATTAGCAAGGAATTGCCAACTCTGTACAGGCACTTCTCAGGGACCTAGTAACTATCAATTGAAGAAATTTACAGAAATGCTATAACCAAATCACAGGTGGATCAGTAATTTAATTTTTGTGCTACCTAAGGTGGGAAAGGTTTTTCACAAACTCCTCCATTAACTTTGATCAAACAACACTTCAACCATAATATGGTAAACACCATTAAAACAACTTGTACAGTGGTTGGCATAATTGCTGTTGGCCTCCTATTGATGATAGGAAACCCTTACAGGTGACTCGTAGTGCAGGAACTGATGTCAAATTTACTTTTGTCAATGTAGAAACTGCCACACCTTTCTTGGCCACTCTTTAACAAGCTGTCTGAACCACCACTGGATACAAGGGAGCTGCTAAGGGTAGCAAGGTGCCAGGTTGATTGGACTATTCCACTGACTGGGATAATGCAACAATACTTAGATACTGAGTCAGACCTATCAGTGTTGAAGATACCATTAGGAACTAAGGCACTTTCCACCTTAGACCTTTGTGTTCTTAACCTCCACCTCATTAACAACACCTGTTCTGCATTTGAGCATTACACAGTCATAAAGAACTTGAGTTTTCTTAAGTAGCAACTGCACAATTATGAAGTTGTAGAGGCTCATTGCTACGTTAGGTTAAATCAGAGAAGTAAATTGTGAGCATCAGACGTAGCAAATAGGTAGTAGACAATCGAAACAGAACGTTTTGGCAAGTAGGCCTTCGAAAGCTGTACATGTTTATGTTTGAACAAAGGCTAATCACTGGATATTACGCCTACCAGCCTTCTACACCGAAGTGTTTCAGGAGGCTGGGGGGCCGGAGCCCTATTGATGGCAACCAGTGATCGCCCTCCCCCATTACTAGTCATCCTACAAAGATGGAAGAGCCACAGACAGCTGTTTCGCCCTGATTGGGGCTCATCAGTGTGGCGTACTGATGGAATGCAGGATGACTAGTCACTCTTGTATCCGCCACCAGTGAAACACTTGTGGTTTCAACAAGAGTGAATATTAATGGGGGAAGGCTAAGTCATGAGCGTGACTTGCGCGGGATTGTTGAGAGGTCGGTTCATTGCAGTAAGCCACTGCAATGGCCAGGCCGGGCTAGGTTGAACAAAGGCTAATCACTGGATATTACGCCTACCAGCCTTCTACACCGAAGTGTTTCAGGAGGCTAGACCTCTCATGTTTATGTTTATGCACAGCTTTCCAAGGCCTACGTGGCAGAAACATACTGTGCAATTATGTACATTTGTGCATGGTGACACAATTCATACCATCACTATAGGTATATGTGTGGTGACAAATTCATGCAAGTGCACAATAATTGGTACCTCATCACAATCCTCCAAAGTGCTCATGCCATCATTGATCAGTTGCCGAACTCTACTCAGCTGACCACGTCCTGCTGCCACCACCAGTGGAGGGCGATTAGGAGCCTGTGACAGTGTAGCAGAGGTTGAACAAAGTACAAGTGTGGCAATATACAATCATTAGTATGTAAGGGTATGTGCTGCATGGTCTCCATCTACATAGCTGGACATTTATACTACACAAAGTGATGCATAAATACAACCTTCTCTAAACTCATCCATTATCTAAATAGCATGCCACATTTATAGCTAGTTAGATCTGAATACTAACCTAAGTTAGATCTGTATACAAACAGTTAAAAGACTGCACATCTTACATAATCTTTCACACTTGCAGCAGCTTCTGAACTGTGTTGACATGACAGCATTGTATGCAGAAGATGTTTCCTGATCAGGACTAATTATATTAGACGTAAGCAGATATGTCTTAGTGGTTGTTGAGGGAAGACACACAACAAGTGCTCTTTACTAGTTGGTGTATAATTGCCAGGTACTAAACGTGCACAGATGTTCTAACTGACAAGTAATAAACTCATTCAGGCCCCAAATAGCTCATTGAGGATGGTATCCTTGAACCCAAACCTCCTTTCATTGTCACTCCCAATCTATGCAATCTATGGATCTGGAGATTACTGGCTGTGGTTTGTTGCCGTCTTCACCTTCCCCCTCTTTCCTTACCATGTGTAGTTCTCTACCCTGTCATTCATTACATCACCATGGTACATAGACTATCTCTAAAAGAGTTGCATAATTCTAACTCTAGGTAGACTTGGTTCAGCTTCTACATCATTGGATGTCATGCTATTTCAATGTTTAAGGAGTATGAACCAACTTGAACCATTCGTGTTACCATAGTCCCTGATACACAGCTCACCTCTTCATCCTCTGAGCATGTCCTTTGCTCCTGTAACACCTCTGAGCCCAGTAGGTGCTCCTGTACCTCCCTATAGGTACGATAGATACAGTGAGACATGAACTGACATGTGAGGTATGTAGCTATTATAATCAGTAGCTGAGTTTGTGGACACAATTACTGCATGTGATGTGATGTAATGTGTGTGTGTGTGTGTGTGTGTGTGTGTGTGTGTGTGTGTGTGTGTGTGTGTGTGTGTGTGTGTGTGTGTGTCTGCGTGTGTGTGTGTGTACGTGTGTGTGTGTGTGTGTGTGTGTGTGTGTGTGTGTCTGTGTGTGTGTGTGTGTGTGTGTGTGTGTGTGTGTGTGTGTGTGTGTGTGTGTGTCTGTGTGTGTGTGTGTGTGTGTGTGTGTGTGTGTGTGTGTGTGTGTCTGCGTGTGTGTGTGTGTGTGTGTGTGTGTGTGTGTGTGTGTGTGTGTGTCTGTGTGTGTGTGTGTGTGTGTGCGCGTGTGTGTGTGTGTGTGTGTGTGTGTGTGTGTGTGTGTGTGTGTGTGTGTGTGTGTGTGTGTGTGTGTGTGTGTGTATGTGTGTGTGTGTGTGTGTGTGTGTGTGTGTGTGTGTGTGTGTGTGTGTGTGTGTCTGTGTGTGTGTGTGTGTGTGTGTGTGTGTGTGTGTGTGTGTGTGTGTGTGTGTGTGTGTGTGTGTGTGTGTGTGTGTGTGTGTGTGTGTGTGTGTGTGTGTGTGTGTGTGTGTGTGTGTGTGTGTGTACATTTTATTTGTGGTGACACGTTTGTGGCTATTTCTTGACATTCCTACCGTCAATAATATTTTGTGCAACAGTCCAGATTTTGATGGCAGTACACTAACGTTGGTCTTGCAGACAAAAGGTTAGTTCCATCTTATATTGCACAAGAGAATGGCCGTGAACAATAGAGCAGGCAAGGAAGCCGGAAGCAGACACTACAAAGCAAAAACAGTTGTCTGTCTATGGGTACATGGAATGTTCGCACATTAGTCGTGTCACTGGGTGTTGAGTGTGTTTGCAGGAAGGAGAACAAACCTGGTAACCATCATGATGACACTGGCATAATTGATAGGAAGTTAGACCTACTTGTGAGGGAACTGAAGAGACATGGGATACCCATCACAGGGATTCAAGAGACAATTGGTTTGGAAGTGATGTGTGCATGGCCTGCTGAATGATATACCTTCTTACACTCTGGTCGTCCTCTGCCAAGTGGTCAAGAGAGAGGAACTACTGTTGAAATGAAGGTGTTGGGATAGCTCTGGACAACAAAGGCAATAGCAGCATGGAAGAATGTGGGAAATGTGTGGGAAGCAGTCAGTTCCAGAGTGGTGATGACAAGTTTGATGTGGACAGGGTTAGGGAAGATGAAGCATGGGAGGCCTATAGGAGAAGCACTGATACTCATGTATCAATCATATGTGTTTAATCTCCCACTGTGAAGGCACAGTCTAGCATTAAGCAGAAGTTTCTTTGCAGACCAGCAGGATACACTTGTTAAGATCCCTCCAATGATATCCTACGTAGTTGTGTTGGGAGACTTCAATGCACGGGTGGGCGTGCTAGACGAGGACGGTAGCTTATGGTAAGGTATTCTGGGGGACATGTTAAGAGTGAGCGCAACACTTGGCAGGACATGAGCTACTGGAATTCTGTGCCACCCAGAGTCTTTCCATTATGAACACTTGATTCTAGAAAAAGAAATACATCAGGGTACTTGGACCCATCCTGCAACCAAGAAGTGTCATATGATAGACTTTGTGATGATGAGAGATGAGCAGAGTTTTTTTGCTGAGATGTGAAAGTCATGAGGGTAGCAAACTGCTGGATGGACCGTATGCTAGTATGTAAGATCATAGCTTAATGTCATAGTCCCTCGTTTCACCAGTCACAATATGAAAAGTTGTTTGCCCTTAGGGCAAGTGGGAGAAAGGAGGAGTATTGTGAGTTTCTAGAGACAAGGTAGACCACTCAGTGACAGGGAAACATCTGAGCAGAATTTGGAGGCCTTGAAGCATTGTATTATGTCATCAGCATAAGAATCCGATGGCAGAGGGAAGACGAAGAAGCCAGAATGTTTGAAGAGTCCTCTGAACTTTTGGTGCCACTAATTGTAGCCAAGAATGAGGCACACCTGAATATGCTCCTATCCAATACAGCTACTGATTAAAAGGACTCTAGGAGTACCAGAGAATTGCGAAGAATGCAATGGAAAAGGCAAAAGAAGATTGGATGTGCAGAGTTGCAAGAGAAGAAGAAGCAGCTGTGAATGATGGGCATGCAAGGTGCATGGAGCAGTATTAGAAGATTGCAACAGATTCATGCTGGGAGATGAGTAACTAAACCTAGTGCTGTCTTGAAGGAGGATGGGGCTCTAGCTCTGGGACCAAGTGATGTTGCCACCAGATCAATGGTATGAGCATTTTCTGAAGGTCCTCGAAATTTTGAGTAGGTACAGAGATGACGTGATGTCAACATGCCTGTGCTTTCACCAATTCAGAATTGGATTCACCATCATCTGAAGAGCAACTGTCATAGGCCTTGAGTAAGTTGAAGAAGTGGAAATTAGGAGGAAAGTCTGGCATTCTCCTGAGCTGTGGTAGCCAACTGGTGAGTTGAAAGACTGAAAGCCGGAGTGAAGGTGCTGTACAAACATGGCAGAAAACTGGGAGGAGACCACACTGCCAAAGCTTGATTCAGAGAAGTGTGACCGAGACCCAGTGTGCCAATGATGCAGCACTGTATACAACATCATGGCACAGCTTTGAAGAGACAAGTTTTGTGGAAACTGGAGGTGAGTGGATAGATTGTCAGTAAGTGCTGAGAACATGAAAGGAATGGTTGTAGATTATGAGGGATTGGATGGTAGTGATATGAACTCAGTGTGGGTGGAGAGTGGTTCTGTGGAAGTAGTGAACCACTTCACATACCTTGGCTCTAACATCTCTAGAGAGGGAGACATTGCAGTGGAGTTAGACTGTCGAATTACTAAAACAGCTAGAGCTGTTGGCAGTTTAAGGAATCCCATCTTCCAAGACAGACACTTTTCTATTGTCACAAAATGCCATGTCTCAGGCAGTGGAAATGGCAGTTTTACTGTAAGAAGATGAGACCTGGATATTGAAGGCTAAACATGTGAGGTACCTGAATTCCTTTCACAACCGCTGCATAATGACAATACAAGGTTTGACAAGGTACCAGCAACAGAAAGAGAGAATGGTACCTTTGGTATGCAGCAGTTGGTCACTGACTTAGTTATGGAACAGTGACTGAGATGGCTGGGTCACCTGGGGTGCATGAGCAATGAAAGACTACCGAAGAAAGTGCTATTTGGAGAGCTGAACAGAACCAGATCTTGCCATGGGACAAAGAGAAGAGTAAGGCCTAGGGATGTTGCAAGATCAGGCATAGAAGCTATTGGTGCAAGTGATAGACGATATGAGCTGTGTCAGGACAGGAAAGAGTGGTTTGAGTTATATATGTAAAGACTGAGGGAATAGAAACAAGTCCCAGACAGAAGAAGTTGCTCAGTTGACAACCAACCCCAGTCAGAGAATTCTACTGTTCCAGCGGTGAGAGTTTTCACTGACAGGGAGACCTAACAAGACAAACATTTATGCAGCCATGCTGACTATAGTTCACTGCCACCGTTCCTGGGTTACACCCTGGACACCACTTTTATGTTGCTTCACAACATGGGTGGCTTCAAGTGTGTGTGTGTGTGTGTGTGTGTGTTCCCATAATTTTATGCAAGCAAAATCATCTGTTGGCACATAGACCAGGGCTGCTCAATCATACAAACACTAAGGGTAAACTTGCCACACATACATACCGTACGGACCCTAATTTTTGCAGTACTAATCTTTTGCAAATTGACAGGGCCTTTTTAATTTTGCGCATGTGCATCTCACTATATAAAATTAAATACATGCACTCTATATCTGTACTAAAACAGTACGGTCTCAAGTGGGAACCTTCTGAGCTGTGCGAAGGGCTAGAGCTGGAATGGCTAAGTAAAGATGCCGGACTGTGCCATCTCTGCTCAGTGTACTTGTGTATTTGTAATCTATCACGCCCGGACCATTCCAACTTCCTGTGTCTGCCCACGGCTGGTAAGTGCTAATCATCTTTCAGCGCGAAAGTTGTTGTTTCTAAAGATATTCAATTAAAGTTGATAGTTGCACCACAAGCCCACAGTCTATATTTTCATGGGACTAAACTTTTGTGGATGCTTTCTGATCCTTGAAACCACAAAATTTAGTACCTCGAAAGTTAAGGTCCATATGGTATAATTATAGGTACACTTATGTCTGTAATACTTTGCCTCACAAACATATATAGATATACTTATGTAAAGCATTTGCATTCATGAATCATGTATGAATTTACCAGATACCAAATATCTAATTCTGTATTACTGGGTTATAACCAATTTAAGGTACAAACTTACTCTTCCTTGAGGTCTTTCTGCTGCAGTTGATCCTTCTTGTAGCTCTGGACTTCCTTTTCAAGAAGTTGCTTCTGCATGTCACACTCGCTCAACTTGGCACCAACTTCACTCAAAGCATTGTTCAGGTCTTTTACTCTCTTCTCCAAGATCATCCTCTCAGCTTCAGCATTGCCTTTGGCTTCCTCTGCCTTTAACCAACGGTCGTTTGCTGCCTTCAGTTCTGAGAGCTACCAAGACAGATAACTGACAGTGAGTATGACATACCAGTCAATTCTGTGTACACTGGTGTTGCTGAGATGAAACATTGACCAAGACTCACTCCAACTCCAACTATGCACAAGCATACTGCTTGCATAATCTATAGCATTAAACGTTGGTTATACTACACTCACAGAAGTTTTATGGCCCTCCTGTGCCTCCTTCATGGCTGCCTCTGCTAGCCGTAGAGAAGCCTTCAGACCCTCCTGGGCATTGTCCATCGCTTTCTTCATCATCTCATCCACCCCAGACACAGTGACCGTCAATACTGAAGTAGGGTCACTTGCAAGCAAACCTGATGGGATGTTTGCAAGGGTCTCGTCCACATCTGGATTTGCCAATTTCTCTGCTTCAATCTTGGCATAATCTGCACATTGTGAATGTAATTTAGGTCGGTAGGTAGGTAGCTAGCTAGCTGTAAATGAAATATCCTGAAAGCCTAGGTAAGTACAGTGACAAAGTGTAAATGTGCGTTTCAGTACTTAGCTAGTTACCTTCCATAAGCCTTTCAGCAACTATCTGATATTGAGAGACCTTTGATAGCGCATTGGTGAAACCGTCGAACCAAGCTCCTTCGGGGCTCCTGGTCAGCCGTCGCAACAGCGCCATCATCTTATCCTTGTCCGTCCGTTCGTGGTCCAGGTACTGACGGAAGTCCTGATCAACTAGTCTAGTTGGGACCAAGTAGGGGAAAATGTGGATCGGGTTCACGTAGTCCACAAGATAGTCGTAGTTGTTGAGAATGACTTCGTTCGCTGCGCCCTTCTGTAGGCGAGACAAGCGCTCACGTTCCTTGTCCATGGTTGGAACGCTGCAACATTGGTTAGCTGAACCGGTTGACAAGTCTTAAGCGGGAAAGAACTTGCGCCTCAGACTCTTGTACAGCAAACGACTTCCTTTGTAAAATCAGCGATTATATAACGAGATTCATTATCTAACGAAATTCATACCTAATCTTTATATAAACTAACTCTAATGAATGCCCAGTCCACACTGCATTTTAATAGAGGGTGGTTCACCTTGGAAAGTACCCTTTATGTCATGCACGGTGAGCAGTCCATATAAAGCTATTTCATTTCATGGGGGACATGTAACATTAATTTTGTGAACTGTTGCCTAGTAGTAGAATGACATTTAAAATGTGATTGTCCAGTGAAATCTTCACCACATTAGTCTGTAGCTAGCTAGTTAGCTGGCTGCAGACCATTGCTAGCTAGCTACTACTATAGCTTCATAGCTATAGCTACTAGCTACATACATGTGCTACATTCGTATACTATACTACGTACGTATACTGTAACACAACATGAAGCCATGATCAGTTTTCCAACAATTAGCTACATAGCTACTCTATATAATATACACACATAACTAGCTAGCTACAAGAGGCCATTAATATCATTATAGCTAATGTATTTATATCATGCATATATAGCTACTATAAGCATGTGAGTCACTGGCATGTGGAGTGATGGAAAGACCTGCCTTTAGACTTGGCAGGCTGTCTTGCTAGCTGTCGAGTTAGTTATGCATGAAATATTTCTGTACATGTGTCTGTCTTCCTTGCTTGTTATAGCACTGATGGAATAACCTGTAACAAAGTTCTAACTAGTGCAAGAGTATGCCAATGCAATGGATTGCTTGGACATTGAGGTGGTGTCTTTGATGTACTTCAACTCATGCCCACTCATGCTGGTCCTTAAACTACACAACTGACAAAGGTGCTTCATTCACCCAGCTAGAGACCAGCTCTGGTATTCTCACATCAATCAGGGAGATCGCGAACCAGCTCAACTCCTATTTCACCAATTCAGCTAAACAACCTGCCCATCATTGTACACCACCTGCATTGCACCAGGCCAAGTCAGAATTCACTTTCCACCCTCTTGAAGAGGATGACATCCTGGCTGCTTTAAAAGGGTTGAATGTGCATAAATCAACTGGAGTGGATGGAGTATCAGCTTGTCTCCTACGCATGGTTGCTGAAGCCATTGCACCGAGCATGGCTAAGATGTTTAACCAGAGCCTGGCTGGTGGTGAAATCCCAGAAGAGTGGAAGAGGGCAAATGTCACACCAGTCCCCAAGTGTACAGTAGCATGTCAGCCATCTGACTTCAGACCCATCTCTGTTCTCCCAGTCATAGCCAAAGTCTTTGAGTCTCTTGTTCACAAGCAGCTCTACACCTACCTGACAGAGAACTCCTTGCTCCATCCCAGTCAATCAGGCTTTCGTCCCGCCCATTGCACCCAGGACTTGCTACTCAAGACTGTTGATGACTGGAGAGCATCGCTTGACCGTGGAGAATGTGTCGGAACTGCAATGATTGACCTGAGTAAGGCCTTTGATTCTATCGATCACAACCTACTCCTTGACAAACTTTCAGCCTATGGCATTTTGAACGGAGAGCACCAATGGTTCTCAAACTATCTCTCAGGCAGGCAGCAGAGAGTCATGGTAAATGGAGCTTACTCTGATTGGGCCCCAGTCTCAAGAGGGGTACCACAAGGTTCCATTCTTGGCCCACTGCTATTCTTGGTATTCATGAATGATTTACCTACTGTAGTCACCAGCTGTACCATCAACCTATATGCCGACGATACTACCATCTATTATGCAAACCAGGATCCTGATTGTGTGACACATGCCATTAATGATGATCTCCAGCTCATTGCCACCTGGATTGTGTCTAACAAACTAACAATGAATGTAAGCAAGACCCAAATGATGGTACTAAGCAGGCGGGCCGCCAGGTCACGGGCAGAACAGATCAAGGTCCAAGTCAATGGGACAACCATCCCTCGGCAGGAATCTGTCAAGTATCTGGGAGTAACTATTGATCACGACCTGAGTTGGAAGTCCCATGTAGGAGCAGTGCGGAGAAGGATGCTAGCTGCAATTGCTAGCATAAGACAAGTCAGTGCTTACCTCCCCCTCTCGACCAAACGGATGCTGTACAACGCACTAGTCCTGCCGTATGCGGACTACTGCCAGGTGATCTGGCACCCCTGCAGTTCCAACCTCGCCCAAAGTGTGGAGAGAGTACAGAATTATGGAATGAGAGTGGTACTGAACAAGCCTCCACGAACACCAAGTGCCCCCCTCAGAGACGAACTTGGGTGGACCACCCTCCACAGGAGGCGACACAATGCAACACTCTGCCAGGTCCACCGGTGTGTCCTCAAGCAGGCTCCCAGTTATCTATCAGGAAAGTTCGCCAAGAACTCGTGTACTTACTCATCCACCAGAGGAGCCGACAAACTCCACCTTCCGCAACCTCGCACAGAAATGTACAGACAATCGTTTGAATTCCAAGGTGCCTTACAGTACAATCAACTACCGCAAAGTATTAGACAATTATCAAGTGTGAAATCCTTTAAGCATGCAATTTTGAATCTGTAACTCAACTCTATAGCTATGTCTTACTTATCTGGACCCTGAAATTCATTGTTTATTTATCTATTATTTATTAGCTATTTAATTGCCTATGTGTGTATATATACCTATGCTTGTATCTGTACTGTTCAGGACCTGCATGAAAACCCACTCTTGTGGATGCAGCACTCCTGTTTGAAATAATTCATCTATCTATCTATCTATCTATCATTCACGATTATTTACCTTACCTTCACTTATATTATCTTGAAGTTAGCAGCAGCTTATTTCAGCACGTATACCACCTTATATTGATGTGAGGTACAGCGTGCCACGGCTGGGAACGTTTGGTCGCTTTTCGTCGACGCTCGCGAGAGGAGTTCACGAACAACGGTCGGGGCTCCTCTTTTGTATTGGCAGCATAGGAACGTGCGCGGAAAACCGTATATTTTCTCAGTAAATCCAAGATGGCGGACGGTCGTTTGGAGGTTTTTCTCCGCGCACTCCTCGGCTGGGGCTTCTTCGCCCCCCTTAGATCTAGAGCGGGTGTGGCGTCCGTAATCTGGGAAAGTTTGGTGTCCGTGCGCCGTTGCTCGCGGGAGGAGTTCGCGAACATAGATTATCTTGAAGTTCGCTACATAATGTGCGGTCAATGTTTACCTGCATGTATCCATATAGTAGTAACCCTCAAGTATCAAACTGAGATTATTATACAATTTGCAGAAAGACATTATGTACTGTAACAGAGATTTAGACTGCACATAATTATTGTGTTCCACTTTCTCTTTGTGCTGCAACAACATTGTTGTAACTCACCCATGCAGGTGGCAGGTATGTTGAGCACTATTATAAGTGTTGGGGACAGGCCTTGTAGGGTACATGAGTATAATATTATAATTATAGGTCTATGTGTATAGCCAAACTGTCAGTGATTAAATCACCTCATTTAACACATCAGCTCCATCCCCTCCTGCATGATCCAATAAACAGGATCCATAAGCTGTGTCCACCTAGCTAGCTGTGTTTGATCCTCAGTCAACCTCCCAATAATTACTTGTCAGATGGTTGGGCTCTGCACCATTTTACCACAAAACTGGTATGAAATATTTAGTCAATTGCAAAGTGCAGCTAGTAAGGGCATAACTGCATTAAATTGAGTAATAATAATTACTGGCAATTACATCTAGCAACTGCGCACATGTACAGCAGTCTTGGCTCTACTGCATTGATGAAGCGTATCAGGGTAAACCAGCTGTCTGTGGCTCTTTGTAGGTTGCAACTGACTATACAAGGAACGCAATCATTGCATGGTTGTGTGCTGGCTCTAGCTGAAACGGTACTGATTGCCAGTTTTCTAGTGATACTCATATGAGCTGCTGTTAAACATTCCTCTCGCTGTAATTGCTGTTTTACTGAGCTTACATCTAGACTAGCATATAGCTGATACTGTGACATAATCATAACATAATAATGAATAATACAATTATTTTATAAGTAGTCAGACCATGATGCTGAGGTGTATATAATTATGCAAGGGGAAGTTAATGAGCTTCGAGCACAGTATTGACTTCAGTGGGATACAAGACGTTTCGATCCATAGATCTTCATCAGTTGTAATACAAAACTTAGGGAAGCGCGACATTAAATAAGGGTGGGTGTGTCATTGGGTGTCAAAAGTTTGGCGGGAGGTGATGTAATGGGGTGGTGATGTAATGGGTGCATCTAATTAGGAGTAAAGGGGGTGATAGGCAATAGAATGAATAGGGGTGGGAGGTGAGGAAGGGTGAGGTGGCCTGGGGTCAGTCAAGGAGGAGAGTGAGAAGGAGGCTTGTTCAACAAGGGGAGCCAGGAGGGATTGATGTTGAGTCCACAGTCCAAGTTTGAGGTTTGGGGTTGCTGGTGGATGTGCAGGGCCTCTAGGACCCTTCTCTTCCAGTAGCTACCTTCCTCTTGTTTGACTGTGGCGGCTTCCCAGTTGACCTGGTGCTGGTTGGTCCAGGAGTGCACAGCAATACCATTCTTAGGGTCATTCTTCTTTACTGCAGTCTTGTGCTCACTGATTCGCTTCTCCAAGGTTCTTCCTGTCTCCCCAATGTATACACTCGGACAATCCTTGCACGGTACCTCATAGACTACTCCCTTCTTCTTCCTGTCCGATCTTGGCTGCTTCACCTTCGCTAGTGAGGATCTGAGAGTGCTTCGGGATGACGTCACTGTTTTCACTCCCAGTGGTTTGCACATCCTCTCAATTCGCTCACTGACTCCTTTGACATATGGGATGTGTAGGAGTTTGGGAGGTGACTCAGTTTCTGCCATTGTGGTGGTTGGTGTTGTTCTGCCTCTCAAGCTGTTCTTCACTACTGCTCCAGGATAGCCATTGGCCATGAACATAAGTTTTGTATTACAACTGATGAAGATCTACGGATCGAAACGTCTTGTATCCCACTGAAGTCATGATCAGTACTGCGCTCGAAGCTCATTAACTTCCCCCTGCATCGTGAACACGTAGTAATGAACCTCTACAGTGTATATAATTATGCGGGTTAATCTTTTACATGCTTGTGCACAAAACATGATTACGAGCTAGCCAGCTGTTTCCATCGCAAAATGCATGTCCAGAGTGTACCCAGCTGAATCATGTTATGCTATAGGAATACTTATAGCTGCATGTGGGGCAGTAATCTATAGCTATGTAATATAATATTAGGATTAATCTGTTTGGTGAAACACAGCAGCTACGTACATATGTATAATTGCGTGCAGTAATTAAGTGTTACTTTTCAAGTGTTGTAGATAAATGTCTGCTTTTGTGGTATTTTCCTGTATATCCTCCCATTTATCTATAGCCATGTGGTCATTTTGGGGATGGACCCATTGCAAGTGTAGGCCTAAAGTGTGTACTATCTAGTGAGTGTTGGCAGAGTTGTTTTAGCTGCACTTTATTTTGTCCTTTGATCATTGAGGATTGTTTGCAGCAAGTGCTACCATTTGTTTGTACAGTACACTGTCAAGTTAGTATACAATATGTGCTTTGCTTATGGGCTCACAGCAACCATGCCCATTCACATTTCATGATCTGCTATATATGCACTTCATGACATATTAATAATAACCTTGCAATCGTTACATCTGCAATTAGTTTTGCAAAGATTTGCTGCACGTTTTGCAGTAATATTGCTTGTGAAATTGTGCAAATTAAGGTATTGAGCACATTCACCCTGCAATTATTTTGTATACATGGTGCAGGCAGATTAGAGGGCATTTACATTATGTATTATATTATATGCATGTGGCATGTGGAAGTCATACCAATTGTCATATAATTCATAGTACTCGCTTGTAATGGGAGTTGAGTCTGGCCCAGGCATCTATCTGTAGCAGGCTCTAGGTTAGGCACATGATGGTATAATTTGAGGAAGAAATATGTCAGTATATTTCAGCTATAATAATTATGTACATATAATACTATATTTAGAATAATAAAATAATACAGATTCAGTGAAATATGATTATCATTCAAATTCAAAACATATATAAAACCATGTGCAAATTTGAAGTTATAAGGTAAGCAAGTATACAATCCAGGCTGTTCACAACAAGCTAAGATATGAAGGAGCCCATTTAAATGGTCTCCTTCCTATTGTGTGCAGTGTGTATGTGATAGTGATATATATGCACTCACCTATGTTTGTATGTTGGCAGGTGAGCTCACCATGCAGAAAGTGAAGGTGACCCGTTATGTCACTGGTCAGCGGCCGGTGTATGCTGGAGAGAGCTCCTCAGAGGAAGAGGAAGAGGATGACCTCCTTGTGCGGAGGGGAGTGGCTGAGATACAGGCCACTGGACCATCATACATGGAGGAGGCTGATGTGGCGTGTGTGTGTGTGTGTAAGCTCGTGTACGTGTGCCGCGACGGTATGCGTGTGAGCGTGTATGCATGCATTCACAAGTATGTGAGCATCTTTGTGTGTTTGTGTGTGTACTGTATGGGTGTTGATTGTGTGTTTGCATTTACTATAGTATGTTATTTGTATTCAGAGTGTATGATTGTTCCATGTAAATGTATTTACTGCGTAAGACATTTGTGGTGCATGTTCACTAGTGCAGAGTGGTAGTACTTTTTCACTGTCTTGATAGTTGTTGGGGCAGAAGTCACAGTATTGATAACATTGCAATGCAAGCATGTGCACAGTTCAGTTTCAGAATGAAATTATTCTATGAATTGTATGTAACAATGGAGGTGAAGACTGACATTTAAAGTCATATGTATAATTGATAATCATGAATGATAGACCAGTCTAGAACTTAAGATGCATCAGTTGGAACTTCAGTTATTAAAATGGATAGGTACGTATATGCTGCTCTTATGACCCCTTAGTGACAGATATGCACATCAGTACGTATGCTCTAGCTCTGATGTCATTGTTAGCAGAAGACAGTGAAGAATTGTTAATACCACTTGGCCTTTCATGTCCAGCCCTTATTAATTGCTATAGGTGGCCATCCTCAGGGTTTATTTGGGTTAATTAAGCTTTCTTAGGGACTGATTTAATAGCCATCCATAGTGTTAGGTTTAGGACTATGGCTAATGTTGTCATTTCATCTGCTTCGATCCATTGCACACTATAACCTCAAGATCATTCAATTGCTCAGCGCTACTACGTTTTTGCCCATTAAACATAAAAAATCTAATTCATTAGTCCGTGCATGTCATGACCATGACCAGAATGCTTTATGCACACGTCCCACTGTACGATGCCACATGTTCCTTTCACTTTCATCAGGTGATAGAGGAGCCTCAAGTGGAGGACAGGCGACTAAGGAGGTTACGAGAAGCTCAGGAGTCTTCTCTTTCCAGGTTCGTACCACTAGCGCTGTGTGCACTTGCCTAGTCTCATGTAGCCAACCACTATTCCTGCCTCCATTTTTATATGCTGACATCATTGGTCCCCGATCGATTATGTCATCAGTTAATAATGGAGGGGAGAAAGTGGTCGGCTACGTGAGACTAACACTTGCTATAGGTACGTATCTACTGCCAGTCATGGCACTAGCGACTCACACTGCATGCTTCACTTATCAGAATGTGTCAGTGCGATAAGTGAATGCAATTCATAGCTTAATAGCCCCTATTTTGTATTACCTGTATGAATAGTTAGGCTATAGTGATTTTGCTGTAGGTATATTATGCAGTTATAGTACTGTGGTTGGTGCTTCACTGTAGCAACCGACACATTGCTGAGCCTGAGATTATAGAGGAGGGTGAAGTGTACAGGAGGAGGAGATATGAGGAGGAGTCTGAGGAGGAGAAGAGTGAGGAGGAAGAAGTGGATGAAGAGGTGAGTCCAGACACAGGGGAGTGTTATGAGACAACAACAGATGCATACATAGGTTAGGAGGGGAAGGGTTATTTGGAGCAAGGGAGAGATATATGAAGGTGGAATGTGACGAAAGGGGACATGAGTCATGTGCTTGTGCGAAGGATCTAGGAGCTGCGTGGGAGTATGCAGGTCAGAAGTTAGTGCATATCTTATTCAGCTGCTCACCAGCAGAGTATCAGGAAGCCCTTTCTGCACCGAGGGCAGATGTTCAATGGTGCCAGAATGCTGCACAATGAGGAGTACCAAAGTGGTCCAGTCAGAGCCCTTGCACATTGCCCTAGAGACCTAAATACCCAGAGGTCTATGGCCAGTTTTGAACCCCAGCTTGGGGGAATTTAGGCTGTAGTGTCACCCCATTCTTGAAGCTCTTCAGCTGAGAAGATTGCATAAATGGATGCCCGCTACATTGCAGCCATGCATTGTGCTCTTGATCCTTCCACATTAAGAACTGGACACAGCAGTCAACTCATATCTATCAATGGACCGTATATTAAGTATGTCCATGAAATATCTCTCTATGGTGGGCTAGTACTCTGGCATGTTGCTGAAGTAAGACAGTTGCCTGTATGATTATAAGTAGTGGATGGGACATGTAGTTTCTAAGGGTACATGCACTGGATTAAAATAGATGCACATTGCCATTGTGACAGGACTGAGCTGTGCGTGTGCACTTTGCACGTGTTTGCCTACGTGTGTGCATGTGCAGTCTGTAATCTCTGTACGTACGTACAAGCTTCTGTGTGATCAGTGTTGTAGAGTTCAATATGTTAACTATTCAGCTTACCAGACAATGTGTAACTAGAATGCACATGGTGCATATGTACTTGTACACTTAAGTTTCTTATCTTTCCTGGAATGCAGGAAATGGAACGTCGGCGTGCTGCTGTACGTGAGCGAGCACAGCAGCTGGCCCATCAGGCAGCAACTGAGGAGATGTTGGCCAAAGAGGAAGAGATTGAGGCGGAGTCAGAAGAGGAGGAGGAGTCAGAGTATGAAGAGTACAGTGATTCAGAAGATGAACTGGGGCCCAGACTGAAACCAGTTTTTGTGAGAAAGTGAGATGCCTGCATCTTGAACATATCATAGGCCTTGCGTTCACCCAAGGGCTCCACATATTTCAGCTACGTAAAGGTTTATTTATTCTCATGATTACACTGTACCAAACTGTACCACATGACACAGTCATGATGTTTTGGTACAGTACAGTCTACGGTTTTATAGGAACAGTTTGGTTTAGTTTTCATTGGATTGTGCAACGTCACATGTCTATTTGTCTATACAGATCTGACCGTATCACAGTGAAAGAGCGTGAACGTGTTGAGGCTGAAGAAGAGAACGTGGAGACTGCCAGGAAGAAGCAGGAGGAGGAGAGGAAAAGGGAGTCGCAAAAAGTGGGTTACCCATACTCAGTGCGTGGTAGTCAGTATGCGTTCAGCTAGGAACCTTTTATCTTCATCTATTTGTGTCCTGTCTTTTGTCATGTGCAGTTGGTGAAACACATTGTTACAGAAGAAATGCAGAAGCAACAAGGAGGTGGGCACCTTCTAAGTAAACATACGTACGTACATCTTACAATCGTGCAGTTTATCACTGGCTTAGTAGTATTTTGGTATGGCCAGTGCACCTTGCCAGTGTTGTGAGTGGTATGTCTTTATGGGGTCATGGGCAGGCTTGTGCAGTAGCCTATTTCATGGTAGTGTGCTCTATTTTACAGACACCTTGTTTATTTTGGTGCATCAGTATCTTTCTACTTACGTAGATAGCAGTTAAATTTCATGTTTCTCATCCTACCTATTGGCCTCAAAGCCACATGGGTCGGTGGACAAATTACAAACACAGGGAACAATTGCACATTTTTTTATATGGCACAATAGCAAAAGAGTGCCAGGGGCCAAAATTTGTGGCTGTCACCCCTCTTGGGCAGGACACACAGCAAAGCTTCAAAACGCAATATTTAATGCGGGCTTAGTTTATATTAATACATTGTTTTTGCCAGCTCCTCTGTCAGGAAGTGTATGAGGGGATGAGAAACAGGAAATTTAATTGTTATGGCCCATACTAAATTTACTCTCTGCCTTTCAGTGCATGAGGAGGAGAAGGTGATCAACACAGATGATGAGAATGATGAGGAGGAGTATGAGGCATGGAAAGTGAGGGAATTGAAACGAATCAAGAGAGACAGAGAAGAACGAGAAATGTAAGTGGTGCAAGTTTCTTTATATCCAATGTACATATACATGCACAAGCTTAGACTGTGATCCAAGGCAGTTTCAGTGCATGTGTCTACAAATGGCATTCCAGTTGTTTTAGGTTGTACACATACGTAGACAAGAGATTAGACCATGGCCTTTGGAGGATGGTGCTACGTAAATATAGTTGTACATATTTCCTTATCCAAAATGGTTTCCCTTCAAATATATCATCTGTGGATCTGCTCAGATTCTTCATACATACACATGTGTGTTGTATGTAAGGAGTTTGAGATCAGAAAATGGCCGTGACCAGTTTGCAGCTGGCTAAGGGACTTGCGTACAATATCGCACAATGAAATAATGATGGTAATACTTCGCCATTTACATGTTTCTTAAACCAGAAACAAGATAGAAATGTCTAGTTTATATCAGCAGGGAACATGCTGCAGTGGGTTGTCTTATTAGAAGGCCGCCACTAAAACTCCTTCGCAGAGTACACTATGATTGAGTTTCCTTTGTTGCTACTACTTTACAGCAACCATCATACATATTTCTCAAAGGGTGTGCACAGCAATTACGGCTTCCTAATGGTGTCTGTGAACTCCTTTCAGCTGTCGAAAATAAGATCGGAGTGTGAGCCCACCTCTTCAAAGAGCTGCACCTCACACTAGCTACCTTGTGAAATCATCAGTTGTACAAACTCTCATACCGTACGTATATTGCAAAATGTCCGTGACAGAAAAATTTTGCAAGCTGCATTATATTTCAAATAAATTTTGTGAAGTAAACTATACATATTGTTCAGGAAAATTTAATGAGTAATGCTGCAGCTCAAAGAAAGGGTGAGAGGTGCGAGTTTCCTGAATCTATAAACACAGCTATGAGCTTCTACTGAATCAGAGACTATATTACATTGATAACTAAAGGTTTCTATGACCAATATTGAAAGCAATAGCATCTGAAATCGAGCAAACAAGTGATTCGTCAATATTCACTAATCAGCCATTTCCTGCTGTGTTGTTTGCTGCAGAATGGAGAAGGAAAGACAGGATATTGAGCGCATCCACAACATGACAGAGGAGGAGAGGGAGAGAGAGTTCAAGTCCAAAGCAAAGGTGGTAACCAACTTAGCTCCTAAAGGAAAGTATAAGTTCCTGCAGAAATATTACCACAGGGGGGCTTTCTACTTGGTGAGTGAAAGGAGGAGCAGCAATTGATTGTATGTGTTGTTCTGACATGTGGTCAGCAGCATTTCCCTTGCATCCTATGTTTTAGAATGATGAGACTAATGTGCTGAAGAGAGATGTGTCTGGAGCAACATTGGAAGACCACTTTGACAAGACCATCCTTCCCAAAGTCATGCAGGTAGGTAAACGGGAGCTGTTCTTACATTCATTCACAACTCTGTGCTGGGTCGGGGATCAAAGGCAGTGCCTTTGCGGACCTTATTTCATGCCCAAGACTGTGACTTCAACAGCACAGCGAGCACAGTAGTGATGTCTACATACTGTATGTAAGAATTGTGGTGGTTATGCTTATGCTGTATTATAGCAGAAACTAGAGCTATCCCAATACAGGGGTGGAAAACACTATCAGTCACCCATGAGAAAGAGAGGGTTGTATACCGTAGTAGTGTACTTAGTACTGATAGTGTTTTCTTCACTATCATGGATTGATTCAGTGCACTACCAGTGACATTAGGTTAAGTTTATGCATGATAGTGCAGTATGCAATTATCTTTGACTGTCCAAACATGCCTAATTTATAGGTCATTGTACATACGCATATGCCCATGCAGTAAGCAACCACTTGCCATAGCCACATGTGTACCAATTTCTACTGGTACACATCTCTAGACCAGTTATAGTGTCACCAGTGAAAGGCAATTTCGCCATAAATCACCACCAAAGCAGAGTATACTGACTGAACTATGTGTAGGTAAGTGTCGTATTTGCAGTTTGTTATTCCCCCTTGAGGTTGTTGGAATTTGCCTATAGAGTCACAACATTTCATAATGCTTGGCAAACTTAAATGTTGTTTGCGTGTGCTGGTGGCAGGCTGTGTCAGCATGTGTTTCATTCTCTGCTCTCAGGTGAAAAACTTTGGCCGCTCTGGAAGAACCAAGTACACTCACCTTGTTGACCAAGACACTACAGATGTGAGTAGCATGTACTATATGTGTGTAAAGATCAAAGCCCCTATATTGTTTTCAAATTAATGTTTTCATATAACTTCATATTACGGATATATATATATACTAGTTGCAAGGCCCCCGCCTTCGGAGAGCCCTGTAGGATGGTCCAGTGTATACTGTAAAGTGATCAAGTGCTTCCTGTAGGGGGTCCTAGTGAGTCCTGTAGCTATAGAGGGGTCCTGTACGTTTTTCGCAGATCCAAGATGGCCGACGGTCGGTTCATCCTGGGTTTCACCACGCGCTCCTCGGCAGCAGCTTATTTTAGCACGTCTACCACCTTATATTGATGTGAGGTACAGCGTGCCACTGCTGGGAACGTTTGGGCACTTTTCGTCGACGTTCGCGGGAGGAGTTCGCGAACAACGGTTGGGGTTTTTCTTTTGTATTGGCAGCATAGGAGCGTGCGCGGAAAACCGTATAGGGTAATTACGCCATTTCCGGGACAGCTAACGATAAACCAGCGAGAACAGTCAGGAAAGGGTGTACCTGAGCAGAAAAAACGCTTACACTTACTGGAAAAACATCTGTTCCTCTAGAGGTGGCGAGAAAACGACCCGTTTCGTCGAGATTGCCTGGCGACACCATCCTCAGCCGCACCCGCCATTTTCCCTACTCCCGGACATTTTTTCCTAAAGTGGGACAGGCATTAGGACTTACGGTGCTTTCATTTAAACTTCGTTTAAGTGAATAAGATTGGTAATACAACTATGGATCAACATTCTGGGCACTTCCGAAAGGACTGGACAAGGTTGCTAGAGTCAGTTAGCCCTACACAACAAAGATGATGCCATTTGGAACAACTGTCACAGCAAATCCAAGTGTCCTCTTCATCAGTTCTACAGGTGATGCAAAATCTTTCCACTGCCTCTCCAGTATCAACCTGCCCGTGTATATCTGCCTTCACTCTGCCTAGCTATCGTCTGTGACTTTAAATCAGCAACGAAAGTATGAATATTTTGCTGCTGTCCGGCAATTGGCAACTGCAGTAACCAATATGTATTGCATTTTACTAACTTCTCTCAAGCACAGAAGTTAGTTTCTATTGCAGGGCATGCAGTTCGATCACCAATGAATTCAATGTATCTTTTCGTAAGCAGATCGGGCCAACCGTTCGAATTTGGCGCGCAATCGAAGTTAGTGCAATTCCTAGCTCCTCCTACTTCCTGCCAATTCTTGACGCTCCGAAAGAGATAGGGGAAAAGGAATCGGTGTCCAGCCGCCGAACGAAGGGCAGTCGTCTCGTTACGGCTGTGGATTATTAAACCCTGCTAGTACAATCATCAACCAAGCGTGGCGTTAGCTGGAAGTTTTGCCTGTCTGTTCCGTGCGACGTACATTTTTGAGGATTGTCCGGGTATTGGCCCTGTCCCGGAAATGGCGTAGCTACCCTATTTTCTCCGTAAATCCAAGATGGCGGACGGTCGTTTGGAGGTTTTTCGCCGCGCGCTCCTCGGCAGGAGCTTCTTCGTGCACGTCGCCCCCCTTAGATCGAGACCGGGTGTGGCGTCCGTAATCTGGGACAGTTTGGTGTCCATGCGCCGTTGCTCGCGGGAGCACTTCGCGGACAACCGTTCTGCTCAATCCTTCTTTATATATATAGATATACTAGCGGACAGACCCGCCCTTCGGGCAGGTCTCTCCGCGTGCTCGGCATATGCCAGCTGGTCGGACACAGGCTGGTAATACCATTGCTACTTAGGTCCCAGCTAGTAATGCACTGGCTGGTCATGCATGCTCTGGCAAAGGATAGTCCAGGCTGGCCTGGTGATGTCAGTGTGACTGACCTACCATGTGTGCATGCAATTTACATGGAAGATCACCGTAGACAAACAACGGATAATTGTAAGAAGCTGATGGTTTCTGTGTGTGAGACAACCTCCCTTTCCTTTTTCTCAGCCTCGGCATTGCGCTAGCTTTGGTGCAATCCTCGCACCTGCGCGAACGCCTAGGATACGGCATACTTCCAAGATCCAAGATGGCCGATGTTCGGTTCATCCTGGGTTATCGCCTCGCGCTCCTCGGCAACAGCTTATTTTAGCACGTCTACCACCTTATATTGATGTGAGGTACAGCGTGCGACAGCTGGGAACGTTTAGGCGCTTTTCGTCGACGTTCGCGGGAGGAGTTCGCGAACAACCGTTGGTTCTTACTTTGTATTGGCAGCATAGGAGCGTGCGCGGAAAGCCGTATATTTTCTTCGTAAATCCAAGATGGCGGACGGTCGTTTGGAGGTTTTTCGCCGTGCACTCCTCGGCAGGAGCTTCTTCGCGCATGTCGCCCCCCTTAGATCGAGACCGGGTGTGGCGTCCGTAATCTGGGAAAGTTTGGTGTCCATGCGCCGTTGCTCGCGGGACAAGTTTGCGAACAACCGTTCTGCTCACTCCTTCTTTATATATATAGATATATACTAGCGGACAGACCTGCCCTTTGGGCAGGTCTCTCCGCGTGCTTGGCGTATACCAGCTGGTTGGACACAGGCTGGTAATGCCATTGCTATTCAGGCCCCAGCTAGTATTGCTCTGGCTGGTCATGCATGCTCTGGCAAAGGATAGTCCAGGCTGGTCTGGTGATGTCAGTGTGACTGACCTACCATGTGTGCATGCAATTTACATGGAAGATCACCGTAGACAAACAACGGATAGTTGTAAGAAGCTGATGGTTTCTGTGTGAGACAACCCCCCTTTCCTTTTTCTCTGCTTCGGCATCGCGCTAGCTTGGGTGTAATCCTCGAACCTGCGCGAACGCCTAGGATACGGCATACTTTCTTTCAAGAGCCAAGATGGCCGACGGTCGGTTCATCCTGGGTTATCGCCGCGCGCTCCTGGGTAGCAGCTTATGTTAGCACGTCTACCACCTTATATTGATGTGAGGTACAGCGTGCGACAGCTGGGAACGTTTGGGCACGTTTCGTCGACGTTCGCGGGAGGAGTTCGCGAACAACGGTTGGGGTTCTTCTTTTGTATTGGCAGCATAGGAACGTGCGCGGAAAACCGTATATTTTCTCCGTAAATCAAAGATGGCGGACGGTCGTTTTGAGGTTTTCCGCCGCGCACTCCTCGGCAGGGGCTTCTTCGCGCACGTCGCCCCCCTTAGATTGAGACCGGGTGTGGCGTCCATAATCTGGGAAGGTTTGGTGACCATGCGCCGTTGCTCGCGGGAGCAGTTCGCGAACAGCCGTTCTGCTCAACTGCTTCTTTATATATATAGATATATAATATGCCAACCTATGGTTGTACGTCAATGCTTACATTTATATTGAATGTATTGGGCGAAGTATTGGGTATGGGGAATTTATAATAATAAATAATAATTGATCTTATTTAATGTGGGGAACCTTTAGCCAGAAGGCTAAAGGTATATTGTCGGCCATTTTATTCGGCCGGAAGTGGACCGTGTGCGAGGCCAAGGGACTTTGAAAACCGGCTTCTAAGCGACGTCTTAGCGAACTTTGGACGTTTTCTTTCACCTCTGATCCTGGAACAGACTCTTACAGCACTTCTGGCTGACGGGCAAAGACACAGCTTCGAGACAGCGCCCAACAGGTCATCGACTACGCCCCACGCCTTCTTCGATAATGGCTGCGCCCGCCTCAGAGGACTTCACTCCGCCGCCTGGAACACATGACAGGAGCAACGTAGAAACTGGTGAACGCCGTGATATGTAGACGCTAACATTCTTCAACCGTTTGTAGCGTTGAAAAGCTTAACTCGCACGGTTGCCCTTCTGAATGCTCTTCAGAACCTGGCCCATGCGTACTGCGCTGTAGCAAACGTACGTAGCTTTTGCCATCACAGACCACTAGCTACTCTGGCGACTGTGAGTTCCTTGGTACATTATGTTTCTGTAATTACTCACTGTAAATGCATGTGATCTAAGCAGTCATGTGTCTGTCTTTGCTGGAGATTCCTCTTTGCATGTGTGTGTGTGTGCGTGCGCGCGCGCGCGCGTGTGTGTGTGTGTGTGTGTGTGTGTGTGCATGCGTGCGTGTGTGTGTGTGTGTCTCATGTGTCTGGTGATAGTGGTGTGTGTGTGTGTCTCATGTGTCTGGTGATAGTGGTGTGTGTGTGTGTGTGTGTGTGCTGAGGTTACTGAGGTATTAAGAAACGATGTCATGTTTACCTATTGTGAGTGACAGAGCTGCGACCGAAGGGAGCAAGTATTTCGAGTTGGGGCGGCAGCCCCACGAGTTTTTAACTCGAAATACTTGTTTATATGACATTACAGTGATGCAGCATTCAACCCTCATTTAATACGTTTACTTATTCAATTTTGGTATTACCGTACGTATGTAATGAGGACAAAGGTTTATCAGGTATACACGCCAAGGGCAAAGCCTGAGGCTGAGTATATTCGATGAACCCAAATCTGAAATATATAACGGACTTGTATCAGTATGCAAACAATGAGATTCATTCATCATAATGGCGGCAGTACGAAATTTGATTCAAATGCTAAGTGGCCAATCAGCACTAATTCAATGTCCCTAAGAGCTGCTGTCCTTGACAACTACAGACAGAGTCAACAAAGAAGAAGATCAGAGGAAACCACATTGGAGCTGACAGCAGCACAGGCTAGTCCAAAACATGTATTGAGTGCTTTTTCCTTTTTGAGGGATGGAGGAGCTGTGCAGAGCCTTCTCACAAGTGGTCACAGTTCCTGAACAAGCTGTGGCCACTGACGAGCACTTTCCTTCACCTCAGTCGTCACTGCCTTTGTTCCCTTGAGTTTATCAGTTCCATGGTATCCTGTGCTGCCACTTCGTCTTTGTATGACACTGTTTCTTTGTGCACCATCAGTTATACAGTTTTCTCTGCTGACCCTACTGTCCTGCTATATGCTGTATGTGACGTCACTGCTGGCATCTACCGTCTTCACCATTGGTGCTATGCATTTCTGCTTCGTTTAACCCTCTCTATTTCATCGATCGCTGTTACCTCTGCTGTCTTTGAACACTCTCTCTTTCAGCTTGGAAGTTAGCCTAATCCACTACATACATGTGCAACAGTGTGAACAGTAATACTGCTTCCTTTGAGTATGACTACTCTAGGACATGTTCTCTCTGGTCCTCTCCTTGCTCAGTTTGACTCTGCCTGGACGCAGCAGACCCCAGTGTCCCTCAAGTACCAGAACTTGGGAGGAGGAAGAAAGCCTGCCTTTGAACGACCATCGAGGAAGAAGAGGAAAGTGGAGTAGCACTAGAACTGCATGATTTCTGCTTGAGGAATTGTTTTAACATGACGGCAATAAGCTGTTAAGTACACCTGATAGGCATGAGACCAGCCTGTGGACTGTATGTTGCATGTTTATGCATGCTATACTGATTGCAGACCAGCTTGCATGTTCCTAATGATATTGTGTATGATTGCATGTATGCACTTATTTAGCCACATGCACAGTCTACTTCAATGCTCCCATTTATGCATGTACATATAATGTATGGAGCTAGCACAAGCTGAGGCAGTCGTTGTCAGATGAATTTGCTGTATTAATTACATATTCATATTTATGAACAGCTATCAAATATTGCTCCCATAGTTAATTATAAATAATGTTTTATCACCTAGCCTACACACCTGGCCATGGACTGCATTTACATGTGACTGGTGTGTTTAGCTGGTACTGTATAGATACCGTCCATGGCTGAATCATATGCATGCTATTAAATTAGCTTATTATAACAATATTGTGTATGTGTGCATGTGCATATAAAGCATTTGAATCCCTACAAAGCTGCATGAGAGGTAGTAAATCTATAGCAATTTAATATAGCAGTTAAGTGATTGGATTTACTTGTGCTGTAAGTGCACACTATATAGCTATAGGTCCTGCTACAATTTTAATTGCTATGCATTAATTCATTGCCCAATGTATAAGGTGCATGGAGGAGGCACATGACATGTGCATATGGTGTGTGATGAATGTGGAAATTGTATTATACCATTCCATATAATTAACATATTATGAATAATGTTGACCATAGCACCAGCTTGATAAGGTTAATTGACCTGATCTGGTCCCAGCAAGCATGAGAGCGATGACTGAGGAAGAGTATATAATATAATTATTTTTATCAGCCATGAATACAATAGCTAGATATAGCTAAGTCTGTCAAAATAATTCTATGTTGAATTGAAAACTGAAATTAAAACAAAGTTACAAAGTAGCTTCAATCCATGCTGTTAACAAGCTATATATGTATATAGGACATGTTACACTTCAGCAAGATAAGTACATCATGCACTTCTTTGACTTCTACAAAGAAAAGAGGAAGAAAGGCAATGATGAGTGGCTTCTGATGTAGCTTACCATAGAGTGGGAACATTTCTTACACTTTATATTTCTCGTTTCACACAATATGATTGCGATTCAGAAGACTTCACAAAATATATATTCATGCACAGCATTATATACATATCTGTAAGAAAGCATTTTAAAGCAAGATTGTGACTTGCTGCAGTAACTGTTACATACATTGACACTTTGTCATGTCCATAATGTGTGAATGCAACAGTATCCATTGTCCTCAGTACATCTAGCTCGAGTGCAAGAATGACAATACCACAAAACATTGGCACAGCCCACACACTAGCTCAGTCCTGTCAGGGGATAACACTTACACACATTGAGGATGCACAACATGGTAGTTTGTTGGTGGTGATGGATGGGATAGGAGACCCAAGGTGCTTACTTTATGTTAATTGTTCTTAAAGCCACCTTCCTCCAGGAGATACCTCACTACCTCCTGGTGTCTCTTCTGATTGGCAAGTGACAGACATGTGTCTCCACTCTTGGTGACAGAGAACCTCTTGTCTCCAAATAAAGGAAGCAGATATTTCACAACTTCCAAGTGGCCATAATGAGCAGCATGATGGAGAGCAGTGTGTCCTTTCTGTCAAATAGACAAGAACGTTGTAATAATTATACATCCACAACAGGCAGTCACTTCACACATGACATGTTTACAACAGAATGAAATAGTGTATTTGCCTTCATTGTACAGTGTTCACATACTCTACATGAAGAACAACATGACCCCACTAACACCATGTACTGCAGTGACAACAACTGGCACACATGTACCTCAAGTACAGAATGAGGATACACACAATGTCCTGGCACCCTGCATACAATGGCTATAATGCCAGTACATCTGGAAGAGTCAAAGTTGTCACTTCATTTGAAACGTTACCTCAAACCTCACACTTCAACATATCACTGACAAGGATGTATACATGTGGTCCGATGATTCTTACACAAATAATTATGGGAAATTAGCCAAATCTTTGCAACAAGTTGAGTGAAGTAAGTCAATTGGCATGTAGTGGTACAATGGTGGGGGCAAACTGCACTCTGATTGGTGTACATCTATCACATGACATAACAACACATACACATAGACCACTTGAAGCTTATCAAAGATTCTGTACTGCATTCATTGCATGTGCATCCTGTTAAACTATAGTGGTGCCTTAGTTTGTACAACCACACCAGTAACCACACACAAAACTGTTTAACACATACAAACACAAACACACACCTTGTCCCTGTCCTGTGGATCCAGATTCATTTCCTCAATGAGGTACTGAGCAACAGCACATTTGCCCTCTTGTGCTGCCATATGCAGCACAGTCTGTCCATACAAATTCTTGGCATGGATCTTGTCCTTGAATTTGGGGCAGAGGAACTTGATCATCTCAAGCTGTCCACCTTCTGCAGCTAAATGCATGGCATTCTGGCCATTCTACAGGTATCATTGGTGACAAAACATATCATTCGTTTAAAACATAAATTGATGCACATCAAACTCAACATCACATCAACTTCAACCAATGGTGTGTGGATCAATAGAGACTGAGATGTGTATACAGTACGTACATGTGTCACCAACAGGATACAGCCACACAGCCACACATACCACATACACAGACAACACACATGGGCACACACTAACACGCACACAAGTTACACAGACAGACACATGTCTAACATCCAACACCACCATGATCTGAACAATGACATGTGTGGTAATGCACCTACACTGACAGCTAACACAACACTGTCACTAACAGCTCCTCCTACTGCACTTGGTAGTGTAGTAAACATGCATGCAATACACTCACATTGTTCACTTCATCCACTGTGCTTCCAAACTCATCCAAAAGCATTTTTATCAACTCAACACTGCCACCAAATGCAGTTAACAGTAGAACAGTGTTGCCATTCTGTGAATGGGAAGGAGAAGCACTTTACACTGTGCACAATAGGCAGTCACTAAATAGAATGAAAGCAGCAGGTAATGTGATGAGCAACAAAGGACAATGAAGTTCAGTGCTGTGTGGACACAGTGCAATCACTAACATAGTTAGTACAGCACATTGCCAAGGTTTGATGCTAGCTAGTCTGGATAATAAATACACCATGCAGTGAGGGAAGACAAATCTGGAGATTGGCATTGGAAAGTTGGCATGTGCATAGCTATGTACACAATCAAGCCATGAATAGACATTTCGAAACTGGCACATTGTGTACAATGTCTATCATGCCAATGTATTGGGGAGTGTCAAAGTTGGCACTTCATTTGAAACGTTACCTCAAACCTTGCACTTCAACATATCACAGACAAGGATGTATACATGTGGTCAGATGATTCTTACACAAATAATTATGGGAAAGTAGCCAAATCTTTGCAACAAGTTGAGGGAAGTAAGTCAATTGGTATGAAGTGGTACAATGGTGGGGGCAAAACCGCACTCTGATTGGTGTACATCTGTCACATGACATAACAACACATACACATAGACCACTTGAAGTTTATCAAAGATTGTGTACTGCATTCATTGCACGTGCATCCTGTTAAACTTTAGTGGTGCCTTAGTTTGTACAACCACACCAGTAACCACACACAAAACTGTTTAACACATACAAACACAAACACACACCTTGTCCTTGTCCTGTGGATCCAGATTCAGTTCCTCAATGAGGTACTGAGCAACAGCACATTTGCCCTCTTGTGCTGCCCTATGCAGCACAGTCCGTCCATACACATCCTTGTCATGGATCTTGTCCTTGAATTTGGGGCAGAGAAACTTGATCATCTCAAGCTGTCCACCTTCTGCAGCAGCATGCATGGCATTCTGGCCATTCTACAGGTATCATTGGTGACAAAACAGGACATTCATTTAAAACATAAAGTGATGCACATCAAACTCAACATCACATCAACTTCAACCAATGGTGTGTGGATCAATAGAGACTGAGATGTGTATACAGTACGTATGTACATGTGTCACCAACAGGATACAGCCACACAGCCACACATACCACATACACAGACAACACACATGGGCACACACTAACACACACACAAGTTACACAGACAGACACATGTCTAACATCCAACACCACCATGATCCGAACAATGACATGTGTGGTAATGCACCTACACTGACAGCTAACACAACACTGTCACTAACAGCTCCTCCCACTGCACCTGGTAGTGTGGTGAACATGCATGCAATACACTCACATTGTTCACTTCATCCACTGTGCTTCCAAACTCATCCAAAAGCATTCTTACCAAATGAACACTGCCACCAAATGCAGTAAACAGTAGAACAGTGTTGCCGTCCTGTGAATGGGAAGGTGAAGTACTTTACACTGTGCACAATAGGCAGTCACTAAACAGAATGAAAGCAGCAGGTAATGTGATGAGCAACAAAGGACAATGAAGTTCAGTGCAGTTTGGACACAGTGCAATCACTAACATAGTTAGTACAGCACATTGCCAAGGTTTGATGCCAGCCAGTCTGGCTAATAAATACACCATGCAATGAGGGAAGACAAATCCGGAGATTGGGATTGGAAAGTTGGCATGTGCATAGCTATGTACACAATTAAGTCCATGAATAGACACTTCGAAACTGGCACATTGTGTACAATGTCTCTCATGCCAATGTATTGGGGAGTGTCAAAGTTGGCACTTCATTTGAAACGTTACCTCAAACCTTGCACTTCAACATATCACAGACAAGGATGTATACATGTGGTCCGATGATTCTTACACAAATAATTATGGGAAAGTAGCCAAATCTTTGCAACAAGTTGAGTGAAGTAAGTCAATTGGTATGCATTGGTACAATGGTGAGGGCAAAACTGCACTCTGATTGGTGTACATCTGTCACATGACATAACAACACATACGCATAGACCACTTGAAGTTTATCAAACATTGTGTGCTGCAGTCATTGCATGTGCATCCTGTTAAACTATAGTGGTGCCTTAGTTTGTACAACCACACCAGTAACCACACCCAAAACTGTTTAACACATACAAACACAAACACACACCTTGTCCCTGTCCTGTGGATCCAGATTCAGTTCCTCAATGAGGTACTGAGCAACAGCACATTTGCCCTCTTGTGCTGCCCTATGCAGCACAGTCCGTCCATACACATCCTTGTCATGGATCTTGTCCTTGAATTTGGGGCAGAGAAACTTGATCATCTCAAGCTGTCCACCTTCTGCAGCAGCATGCATGGCATTCTGGCCATTCTACAGGTATCATTGGTGACAAAACAGGACATTCATTTAAAACATAAAGTGATGCACATCAAACTCAACATCACATCAACTTCAACCAATGGTGTGTGGATCAATAGAGACTGAGATGTGTATACAGTACGTACATGTGTCACCAACAGGATACAGCCACACAGCCACATATACCACATACACAGACAACACACATGGGTGCACACTAACACACACACAAGTTATACAGACAGACACATGTCTAACATCCAACACCACCATGATCTAAACAATGACATGTGTGGTAATGCACCTTCACTGACAGCTAACACAGCACTGTCACTAACAGCTCCTCCTACTGCATCTGGTAGTGTAGTGAACATGCATGCAATACGCTCACATTGCCCACTTCATCCACTGTGCTTCCAAACTCATCCAAAAGCATTCTTACCAAATCAACACTGCCACCAGATGCAGCCGACAGCAGAACAGTGTTGCCATCCTGTGAATGGGAAGGAGAAGCACTTTACACTGTGCACAATAGGCAGTCACTACATGCATAACATTAACAACAGAATGAAAGTAGTAGGTAATGTGATGAGCAACAAAGGACAATGAAGTTGAGTGCAGTTTGGACACAGTGCAATCACTAACATAGTTAGTACAGCACATTGCCAAGGTTTGATGCTAGCCAGTCTGGATAATAAATACACAATGCAGTGAGGGAAGACAAATCTGGAGATTGGGATTGGAAGTGGCATGTGCATAGCTATGTACACAATTAAGTCCATGAATAGACACTTCGAAACTGGCACATTGTGTACAATGTCTATCATGCCAATGTATTGGGGAGTGTCAAAGTTGGCACTTCATTTGAAACGTTACCTCAAACCTTGCACTTCAACATATCACAGACAAGGATGTATACATGTGGTCCGATGATTCTTACACAAATAATTATGGGAAATTAGCCAAATCTTTGCAACAAGTTGAGTGAAGTAAGTCAATTGGTATGTAGTGGTACAATGGTGGGGGCAAACTGCACTCTGATTAGTGTACATCTGTCACATGACATAACAACACATACACATAGACCACATGAAGTTTATCAAAGACTGTGTACTGCATTCATTGCATGTGCATTCTGTTAAACTTTAGTGGTGCCTTAGTTTGTACAACCACACCAGTACCCACACACAAAACTGTTTAACACATACAAACACAAACACACACCTTGTCCCTGTCTTGTGGATCCAGATTCAGTTCCTCAATGAAGTACTGAGCAACAGCACATTTGCCTGCTTGTGCTGCCCAATGCAGCACAGTCCGTCCATACACATCCTTGGCATGGATCTTGTCCTTGCATTTGGGGTAGAGAAACTTCATCATCTCAAGCTGTCCACCTTCTGCAGCTAAATGCATGGCATTCCGGCCATTCTACAGGTATCATTGGTGACAAAACAGGACATTCATTTAAAACATAAAGTGATGCACATCAAACTCAACATCACATCAACTTCAACCAATGGTGTGTGGATCAATAGAGACTGAGATGTGTATACAGTACATACATGTGTCACCAACAGGATACAGCCACACAGCCACACATACCACATACACAGACAACACACATGGGCACACACTAACACACACACAAGTTACACAGACAGACACATGTCTAACATCCAACACCACCATGATCTAAACAATGACATGTGTGGTAATGCCTACACTGACAGCTAACACAGCACTGTCACTAACAGCTCCTCCAACTGCATCTGGTAGTGTAGTAGACATGCATGCAATACGCTCACATTGTTCACTTCATCCACTGTGCTTCCAAACTCATCCAAAAGCATTCTTACCAACTCAATACTGCCACCAAATGCAGCCACCAGCAGAACAGTGTTGCCGTCCTGTGAATGGGAAGGAGAAGCACTTTACACTGTGCACAATAGGCAGTCACTACATGCATAACATTAACAACAGAATGAAAGAAGCAGGTAATGTGATGAGCAACAAAGGACAAAGAAGTTGAGTGCAGTGTGGACACAGTGCAATCACTAACATAGTTAGTACAGCACATTGCCAAGGTTTGATGCCAGCTAGTCTGGCTAATAAATACACCATGCAGTGAGGGAAGACAAATCTGGAGAACGGGACTGGAAAGATGGCATGTGCATAGCTATGTACACGATTAAGTCGACGCCTCAAACTGTGTACAACTGTGACACATGTGTACAACAGCTGTCATGCCAGTGTATCTGGGAGCGTCAAAGTTGTCACTTCACATGAATTGTTACCTTTCAGCATATCAGTGTGAATGGGAAGGAGAAGCACTTGACACTGTACCACATGTGTATGTGAATAAATAATTATGTTATTTGTAAACTGCAATTCAGCAATCACTTGGATGATTCAAATCATAAATACTGCACAGTTACTGGTTGTCCATGGCAACACGTACTACATAGAGTGGTCTAGGGCAGCATCTCAGGAATATTATATATATACTGGAACACACATTCATGCACAGACACACACAGACACACAAATATATACACACATACCTTATCTCTGTCCTGAGGATTCAGATTTAGCACTTCAATGAGGTAACAAACAACATCACAGTGCCCCATCAGTGCTGCCCAGTGCAGCATGGTGTACTTGTACTCGCTGTCTCCACTCCCACGCACTTTGGAACCAAATCTTGGAGACAGGTATGTAATCACCTCAATCTGTCCCCCTTTAGCAGCCACGTGTAGGGCATGGTGGCCTCTCTGATAGAAATATGAAGGAGTGAGTCACAAAGCCCTGGTGAACAGAAGCTGCTTTGAACAAAGTGTGTTAATTAATTACAGTACATTTAATATTCAAGTACATGGGAAGTGTACACGGGTGTTCTGAGGTCTACATTAGAACTAGACACTTGTGATTTATTGTTTAGAGATGCCTCCACGAATGTGTTATTACTAGTCATTCTGTGATCTGATTTTGTTAAGCAGGTATTCTCTGACCTGATTCTGACGGAATAACTGCCATAGGGGGCTGCAGTTGATACATCATGGAGTAAATGGAGGCACATTTGTCACAGCTAGCTAGCGCATGTAGCTGGGATGGTACTATGGCCATGCACTGTTGTGGTTATGTGTACTGTTGTGCAACGTGTTCAGTATAGTTTTGTGCTGCACTGAGAGAGATGCTAAGAAATAGAAAGTTTTAATGTTGTTTCATTTACACTGCATACTATTGCAATCTGTGCAATTTCCCTTTCTTCAGCATTAAAGTTACTAATATAAATACAATATCAACAGGCGTGTGTTCATTCTCTAGTGGAGTATTGGTAGATCTGACTACTCTTGATGTTAGAGATAGAGTAAACAAAATGAATATAAAATTTAATTTGGTATACCTTTGTCTTCTGGAACACATCCACTCCATACACCTCCACCAAAATCCTGACAATGGGAAGATGTCCATGTTCAGCTGCCTCCAGCAGAGCAGTCATACCAATCTATCAGGAGTGGGAGATGGTAACCACAAAGCAGTCATGTCCTTAACTATACCTCACCGTACACTACACTACAATTTGGAAAAGTCATGGACAAAGAAAAGTCCTAACACTGCCATGGAAATACCATGATGGTCTGATGTCCAAAGTGACAAATGCACCTAGGCTAATAACTTCAATCATCATTTTACACTGATAGCCTCAGCTGAAGGAAGCAACACCAAAGCTGCTCAAGAATTACTAGTTGACAATCTCACAAGTAGGCCGAGTATACCTTTCACTTTGTCTCCAGTTACGGTCGATGATATTAGTGAAATAATGAGTGACCTTAATCCCAATATATAAGAGCGCAGGACCAGACATGAACAAAGAGAAGACACAATACTGTCATGGAAATAGGCATCTGAGTGCTGCCCAGAAGTTTATGCTGATGTAAAGCAAGCATGCTAAGCCTCATAATGCATTACATTTTGTGGACACTTTGTGGAGCATATAGCTAAAGACTCTATCACACAAGGCAAAGTGTGGAGCTACATATCAGAGGTTCATCCGAGGGCACTTCATGTCGGCATCTATTGCATAACATGATTTATATGCAAACATATGCCCATTATATTGTACTGTAATGAGTTTGCACTTATTGTTCTGAGGCTTAAGGCTTAGGCCGAGTACCTTAAGGCTACTAATTTTTACACATGCTACTTTTAGTGTATCAGTGAGTAGCGCAAAAATTGCAAAATGGTAGTCACAAAAATCGTTAAATGGCAGTAAAAATTATTCTGTACAGGCAAAATCTGTTCTATTCACAAAATACTTAAATATTGCTCAAAGTGGTGTCTGCTGAATCATGGACTTTCAAAACCCTAAATCACAAATTTAGTGTCCTTCAGTTCTCAGTAGATTGCTGCCCTACAAAGTAGGATGAAGCTCTGGCTGCAAGGAGTGTCGTGAAAGGCTTAAGTGTGTTGGAGAATTGCTCTTCCAGGCTTCTTGCATCCTCTATGCTTATCAATGGTGCAGACAATGTCAAGATGAGAGAGAGAGGAGAGGATCCAGAATACAATGCCGGCCAATCAGTGTTCTGTGGTAAATTGACCACACATGAGCACCCACCTACTTTACACCTTTAAGCTTTGTGCTCTAATTCTCAGAGACACCTCTTGGTCAGCATTTAATACTACATAGAGAATGACTTCCTGATTCTATGACACATAGATCCTATCTCCATGTTAACAGGCTAAAGTATAACCTTAATACAGAGTTACTAAAGACAACCTATGTGGCATGTTCAGCTGAAGGGAAGGTATGAATGAAGTGAGGGCTTCTCAGCTGGCTTAGGCATGAGAAAGGGTTGGTTCTTCGATTCCAGCTTCACAACAGGATTGAAAACCTTGCCGATGTTTCGACCAGATGCTCTGGTCTTCTCTCTGGTCTTCTGGTCTTCTTCGCCCTGAAGAAGACCAGAGCATCTGGTCGAAATGTCGGCAAGGTTTTCAAGCCTGTTGTGAAGCTGGTATTGGAGAACCAACCCTTTCTGAAGGGAAGATATGTGCTATTAGCAAGGAATTGCAAACTCTGTACAGGCACTTCTCAGGGACCTAGAAACTATCAATTGAAGAGATTTACAGAAATGCTATAACCAAATCACAGGTGGATCAGTAATTTAATTGTTGTGCTACCTAAGGTGGGAAAGGTTATTCATAAACTCCTCCATTAACTTTGATCAAACAACACTTCAACCATAATATGGTAAACACCATTAAAACAACTTGTACAGTGGTTGGCATAATTGTTGCAGGCCTTCTATTGATGATAGGAAACCCTTACAGGTGACTCGTAGTGCAGGAACTGATGTCAAATTTACTTTGTCAATGTAGAAACTGCCACACCTTTCTTGGCCACTCTTAAACAAGCTGTCTGAACCACTACTGGATGCAAGGGAGCTGCTAAGGGTAGCCAGGTACTAGGTTGATTGGACTATTCCACTGACTGGGATAATGCAACAATACTTAAATACTGAGTCAGACCTATCAGTGTTGAAGATACCATTAGGAACTAAGGCACTTTCCACCTTAGACCTTTGTGTTCTTAACCTCCACCTCATTAACACCACCTGGTCTCATTTGAGCATTACACAGTCATAAAGAACTTGAGTTTTCTTAAGTAGCAACTGCACAACTATGAAGTTGTAGAGGCTCATTGCTACGTTAGGTCAAATCAGAGAAGTAAATTGTGAGCATCAGACATAGCAGATAGGTAGTAGACAATCGAAACAGAACGTTTTGGCAAGCAGGCCCAGCTTTCCAAGGCCTACGTGGCAGAAACATACTGTGCAATTATGTACATTTGTGCATGGTGACACAATTCATACCATCACTATAGGTATATGTGTGGTGACAAATTCATGCAAGTGCACAATAATTGGTACCTCATCACAATCCTCCAAAGTGCTCATGCCATCATTGATCAGTTGCCGAACTCTACTCAGCTGACCACGTCCTGCTGCCACCACCAGTGGAGGACGATTAGGAGCCTGTGACAGTGTAGCAGAGGTTGAACAAAGTACAAGTGTGGCAATATACAATCATTAGTATGTAAGGGTATGTGCTGCATGGTCTCCATCTACATAGCTGGACAGTTATACTACACAAAGTGATGTATAAATACAACCTTCTCTAAAGTCATCCATTATCTAAATAGCATGCCACATTTATAGCTAGTTAGATCTGAATACTAACCTAAGTTAGATCTGAATTCAAACAGTTAAAAGACTGCACATCTTACATAATCTTTCACACTTGCAGCAGCTTCTGAACTGTGTTGACATGACAGCATTGTATGCAGAAGATGTTTCCTGATCAGGACTAATTATATTAGACGTAAGCAGATATGTCTTAGTGGTTGTTGAGGGAAGACACACAACAAGTGCTCTTTACTAGTTGGTGCATAATTGCCAGGTACTAAACGTGCACAGATGTTCTAACTGACAAGTAATAAACTCATTCAGGCCCCAAATAGCTCATTGAGGATGGTGTCCTTGAACCCAAACCTCCTTTCATTGTCACTCCCAATCTATGCAATCTATGGATCTGGAGATTACTGGCTGTGGTTTGTTGCCGTCTTCCCCTTCCCCCTCTTTCCTTACCATGTGTAGTTCTCTACCCTGTCATTCATTACATCACCATGGTACATAGACTATCTCTAAAAGAGTTGCATATTTCTAACTCTAGGTAGACTTGGTTCAGCTTCTACATCATTGGATGTCATGCTATTTCAATGTTTAAGGAGTATGAACCAACTCGAACCATTCGTGTTACCATAGTCCCTGATACACAGCTCACCTCTTCATCCTCTGTGCATGTTCTATGCTCCTGCACCTCTGAACCCAGTAGGTGCTCCTGTACCTCCCTATAGGTACAATAGGTACAGTGAGACATGAATGGACGTGTGAGGTATGTAGCTATTATAATCAGTAGCTGAGTTTGTGGACACAATTACTGCATGTGATGTAATGTGTGTGTGTGTGTGTGTGTGTGTGTGTGTGTGTGTGTGTGTGTGTGTGTGTGTGTGTGTGTGTGTGTGTGTGTGTGTGTGTGTGTGTGTGTGTGTGTGTGTGTGTGTGTGTGTGTGTGTGTGTGTGTGTGTGTGTGTGTGAGTGTGTGTGTGTGTGTGTGTGTGTGTGTGTGTGTGTGTGTGTGTGTGCGTGTGTGTGTCTGCATGTGTGTGTGTGTGTGTGTGTGTGTGTGTGTGTGTGTGTGTGTGTGTGTGTGTGTGTGTGTGTGTGTGTGTGTGTGTGTGTGTGTGTGTGTGTGTGTGTACATTTTATTTGTGGTGACACGTTTGTGGCTATTTCTTGACATTCCTGCCGTCAGTATATTGTGTGCAACAGTCCAGATTTTGATGGCAGTACACTAACGTTGGTCTTGCAGACTAAAGGTTAGTTCCATCTTATATTGCACAAGAGAATGGCTGTGAACAATACAGCAGGCAAGGAAGCCGGAAGCAGACACTACAAAGCAAAAGCCATTGTCTGTCTATTGGTATGTGGAATGTTCGCACATTAGTCATGTCACTGGGTGTTGAGTGTGTTTGCAGGAAGGAGAACAAACCTGGCAACCATCATGATGACACTGGCATAATTGATAGGAAGTTAGACCTACTTGTGAGGGAACTGTAGAGATATGGGATATCCATCACAGGGATTCAAGAGACAATTGGTTTGGAAGCAATGTGTGCATGGCCTGCTGAATGATATACCTTCTTACACTCTGGTTGTCCTCTGCCAAGTGGTCAAGAGAGAGGAACTACTGTCGAAATGACGAAATGAAGGTGTTGGGATAGCTCTGGACAACAAAGGCAACAGCAGCATGGAAGAATGTGGGAAAAGTGTGGGAAGCAGTTAGTTCCAGAGTGGTGATGACAAGTTTGATGGGGATAGGGTTAGGGAAGATGAAGCATGGGAGGCCTATAGGAGAAGCACTTATACTCATGTATCAATCATATGTGTTTAATCTCCCACTGTGAAGACACAGTCTAGCATTAAGCAGAAGTTTTTTGCAGACCTGTAGCATGCACTTGTTAAGATCCCTCCAATGATATCCTACGTAGTTGTGTTGGGAGACTTCAATGCACGGGTGGGCGTGCTAGATGAGGAAGGTAGCTTATGGTAAGGTATTCTGGGGGACATGTTAAGAGTGAGCGCAACACTTGGCAGGACATGAGCTACTGGAATTCTGTGCCACCCAGAATCTTTCCATTATGTCAGCAGCATAAGAATCAGAGGGCAGGGGGAATGCCAGAATGCCAGAATGTTTGAAGAGTCCTCTGAACTTTTGGTGACACTAATTGTAGCCAAGAATGAGGCACACCTGAAAGCACTCCAATCCAATACAGCTACTGATTAAAAGGACTCTAGGAGTACCAGAGAATTGTGAAGAAAGCAATGGAAAAGGCCAAAGAAGATTGGATGTGCAGAGTTGCAAGAGAAGAAGAAGCAGCTGTGAATGATGGGCATGCAAGATGCATGAAGCAGTATTAGAAGATTGCAACAGATTCATGCTGGGAGATGAGTAACTAAACCTAGTGCTGTCTTGAAGGAGGATGGGGCTCTAGCTCTGGGACCAAGTGATGTTGCCACCAGGTCAATGGTATAAGCATTTTCTGAAGGTCCTCGACATTTTGAGTAGGTACAGAGATGACGTGATGTCAACATGTGTGCTTTCACCAATTCATAATTGGATTCACCATCATCTGAAGAAGAACTGTCATAGGCCTTGAGTAAGTTGAAGAAGTGGCAATTAGGAGGAAAGTCTGGCATTCTCCTGGGCTTTGGTAGCCAACTGGTTAGTTGAAAGACTGAAAGCCGGAGTGAACGTGCTGTACAAACATGGCAGAAACCTGGGAGGAGACCACACTGCCAAAGCTTGATTCAGAGAAGTGTGACCGAGATCCAGTGTGCCAATGATGCAGCACTGTATACAACATCATGGCACAGCTTTGAAGAGACAAGTTTTGTGGAAGCGGGAGGTGGGTGGATAGATTGTCAGTAAGTGCTGAGAACATGAAAGGAATGGTTGTAGATTATGAGGGATTGGACGAAAGTGATATAAACTCAGTGCGGGTGGAGAGTGGTTCTGTGGAAGTAGTGAACCACTTCACATACCTTGGCTCTAACATCTCTAGAGAGGGGGACCTCACTGTGGAGTTAGACTGTCGAATTACTAAAGCAGCTAGAGCTGTTGGCAGTCTAAGGAATCCCATCTTCCAAGACAGACACTTTTCTATTGTCACAAAATGCCATGTCTCAGGCAGTGGAAATGGCAGTTCTACTGTAAGAAGATGAGACCTGGATATTGAAGGCTAAGCATGTGAGGCGCCTGAATTCCTTTCATAACCGCTGCATCTTATTATAATGGAGCTAGGCCGATTTTTTGTCCGCACTAATCTCGGGAACCATGCGGAGGCTTCGCAGCAAACGCGGTCCGAATATCGAAGCGCTATCCGGAGGGTGTCCTCGGCTGGGTTTCCCTGCGAAAGCTTGCGAAATGAAGGTTTTACGCCAACTCGCCATACGTTACTATAGGACGCCATTTTTGTTTTACGGAGGAAAGCGAAGTAGATTACGGAATTCGAAGCTAATTCCTTTGTTACACAACTCCTCCTGGGAAGATGGTGCGACGGCTTCTTTGCTATAGTTTTAGCACAATGTAGAAGGCTGTGGGTGATATAAGCTATATAGCGGAAAGCGCCGTCTTACGCGAGTGAAAGCGGCTCGATGGCGAAAGGATTGGCACAAGTTATGCGGGTTTTAGGCTTGCGCAATGATGTCATGACGTCATCGTAATACGTTTCTTCCAAACAAAGCAATTTGCAACCGTTGCAGTGCGCATATGCCGAACATTAAGAGCAACACCGGACTAACCAAGAAGTCAAGACATTCAGAGATGATGAGAGCTCTTCAGAATCGACGACAACTGTCAGAGCTCTAAGAACATCACTCAACTTTCACTCACAGGAGTCAGCACCAGGGGAAAAGCAGGAGCCAGCTAAAGGGGAGTCAGCTCAAAGGACCAACCAGGAGTCAAACTCATGACAACCAGGAATCAGCTCAAAGGGGCCATCATGAGTCAGTTTTGTTTAATTTGGAGGGCAATACAAGACACTTGACTTTGCAGAAGGTGATTCATGGTGGAAGAGGAGTCAGCTGCATGCAACTCTATAGCTAATTGCAACTGCAGCGTCTATAGCTATCACTCAGTAGCCAGGTTTGGAAGTGCTTTACATCAGAAGCACTGGCATCGGAAGCACCTGCGTTGGGCGCCGGAGCAGAGGAGGGCGCCAAAGGCGCCCTACTCTGCTAGTAATGACAATACAAGGTTTGACAAGGTACCAGCAACAGAAAGAGAGAATGTTACCTTTGGTATGCAGCAGTTGGTCACTGACTCAGTTATGGAACAGTGACTGAGATGGCTGGGTCACCTGGGGTGCATGAGCAATGAAAGACTACCGAAGAAAGTGCTATTTGGAGAGCTGAACAGAACCAGACCCTGCCATCGGACAAAGAGAAGAGTAAGGCCTAGGGATGGTGCAAGATCAGGCATAGAAGCTAATGGTGCAAGTGATAGACAGTATGAGCTGTGTCAGGACAGGAAAGAGTGGTTTGAGTTATATATGTAAAGACTGAGGGAATAGAAACAAGTCCCAGACAGAAGAATACATGCTCAGTTGACAAACCAACCCCAGTCAAAGAATTCTACTGTTCCAGCGGTGAGAGTTTTCACTGACAGGGAGACCTAACAAGACAAACATTTATGCAGCCATGCTGACTAGAGTTCACTGCCATTGTTCCTGGGTTACATCCTGGACACCACTTTTATGTTGCTTCACAACATGGGTGGCTTCAAGGTTTGAAGTGTGTGCATGTGTGTGTGTGTGTGTGTGTGTGTGTGTGTGTGTGTGTGTGTGTGTGTGTGTGTGTGTGTGTGTGTGTGTGTGTGTGTGTGTGTGTGTGTGTGTGTGTGTGTGAATGTGTGTGTGCTCCCATAATTTCATGCAGGCGAAATCATCTGTTGGCACATAGACCAGGGCTGCTCAATCATACAAACACTAAGGGTAAAGTTGCCACACATACATACCGTACGAACCCTAATTTTGCAGTACTAATCTTTTGCGAATTGACAGGGCATTTCTATTTTTGCGCATGTGCATCTCACTATATAAAATTAAATACATGCACTCTATGTCTGTATTAAAACAGTACGGTCTCAAGTGGAAAACCTTCTGAGCTGTGCGAAGGGCTAGAGCTGGAATGGCTAAGTAAAGATGCCGGACTGTGCTGCCTCTGCTCAGCGTACTTGTGTATTTGTAATCTATCACGCTCGGACCATTCCAACTTCCTGTGTCTGCCCACGGCTGGTAAGTGCTAATCATCTTTCAGCGCAAAAGTTGTTGTTTCTAAAGATGTTCAATTAAAGTTGATAGTTTCACCACAAGCCCGTAGTCTATATTTTCATGGGACTAAACTTTCGTGGATGCTTTCTGATCCTTGAAACCACAAAATTTAGCACCTCGAAAGTTAAGGTCCATATGGTATAATTATAGGTACACTTATGTCTGTAATACTTTGCCTCACAAACTTAGATATACTTAATAATGTAAAGCACTTGCATTCATGAATCATGTATGAATTCACCAGATACCAAATATCTAATTCTGTATTACTGGGTTATAACCAATTTAGGGACTGATATACAAACTTACTCTTCCTTGAGGTCTTCCTGCTGCAGTTGATCCTTCTTGTAGCTCTGGACTTCCTTTTCAAGAAGTTGCTTCTGCATTTCACACTCTCTCAACTTGGCATCAACTTCACTCAGAGCATTGTTCATGTCCTTCACTCTCTTCTCCAAGATCATTCTCTCAGCTTCAGCTTTGGCTTTGCCCTCCTCTGCCTTTAACCAACGGTCGTTTGCTGTCTTCAGTTCTGAGAGCTACCAAGACAGATAACTGACAGTGAGTATGACATACCAGTCAATCCTGTGTACACTGGTGTTGCTGAGATGAAACATTGACCAAGACCCACTCCAACTCCAACTATGTACAAGCATACTGCTTGCATAATCTATAGCATTAAATTTTGGTTATGCTACACTCACAGAAGTTTTATGGCCCTCCTGTGCCTCCTTCATGGCTGCCTCTGCTAGCCGTAGAGAAGCCTTCAGACCCTCCTGGGCATTGTCCATCGCTTTCTTCATCATTTCATCCACCCCAGACACAGTGACCGTCAATACTGAAGTAGGGTCACTTGCAAGCAAACCTGATGGGAGGTTTGCAAGGGCCTCGTCCACATCTGGATTTGCCAATTTCTCTGCTTCAATCTTGGCATAATCTGCACATTGTGAATGTAATTTAGGTCGGTAGGTAGCTAGCTAGCTAGCTGTAAAAATGAAATATCCTGAAAGCCTAGGTAAGTACAGTGACAAAGTGTAAATGTGCGTTTCAGTACTTAGCTCGTTACCTTCCATAAGCCTTTCAGCAACTATCTGATATTGAGGGACCTTTGATAGCGCATTGGTGAAACCGTCGAACCAAGCTCCTTCTGGGCTCCTGGTTAGCCGGCGCAACAGCGCCATCATCTTATCCTTGTCCGTCCGTTCGTGGTCCAGGTACTGACGGAAGTCCTGATCAACTAGTCTAGTTGGGACCAAGTAGGGGAAAATGTAGATCGGGTTCACGCAGTCCACAAGATAGTCGTAGTTGTTGAGAATGACTTCGTTCGCTGCGCCCTTCTGTAGGCGAGACAATCGCTCACGTTCCTTGTCCATGGTTGGAACGCTGCAGCATTGGTTAGCTGAATTGGTTGACAAGTCTTAATCGAGAAAGAACTTGTGCCTCAGACTCTTGTAAATGACTTCCTTTGTAAATGGCAGCAAGATAATATAACGAGATTCATTATGTCTAATGAAATTCATAATCCTTATATAAACTAACTCTAATGAATGCCCAGTCGACACTGCATATTAATGAAGGGTGGTTCACCTTGGAAAGTACCCTTTATGTCATGTTCGCTGAGCAGTCCATATAAAGCTATTTCACTTCATGTGGGACATGTAACATTTGCGAACTGTTGCCTTGTAGTAGAATGGCAATAACGCCGAATAAAAATGTCACAGTGATTGTGATCTTTTCTAACACAATAGTCTATAGCTAGCTAACTAGCTAGCTGACTATTGCTACTATGTAGACGCATACTACATATCTTATATGCTACATATGTACACTGTACAACATATACGTATACCATATACATATGCTACATGCGTATATTATATCCAATACTGGGTAGACCAGCTGTCTGGTTGGTTGGCAATTTGCAAAAAGGTTGCCATTTACTAGCTAGCTATAACTAATTGAAGGCGATCATTGCATGGTTGTGTGCCATCATGACAGCTCCATCCCCCAGCCTGTATGCAGCTGGCCAAGACACCAGTACTGGTGTAGCAAGCTGCATGGCAGTGAGAACATTCAGTGATTATAACTGTTAATGCTAAAAGAGATCACTTGTTCAGATGCAGGTTGTATATTAATCAATTAGAGTCCAGGTCAGGATCACTGACTCATAATCAAGTATGCTATAATGTATGTGCATTGACTGAGTGTTGCACATGCATGGTAGGTTTTATGCATTAATAGCAAAGGCTTCAGACAATATGAGCCACTCCCTACATACTTCTTCAGAGAGAAAAGCTTGATTATATATTTAACAATGAAATCTTTAATGAATGCAGTAGTATGTAGATTTCCCTTATCAATAATTATATCTATATGTAGTACCTGCCAATGGTAGAGCTGGCACATGCGGAGACATTGATTGCCAGTTTTCAAGTGATACTCATACGACCTAGCTGCTGTTAAGCATTCCTCTCGCTGTAATTGCTGTTTTAATGAGCTTACATCTGGACCGGCATATAGCTGGCACTGTGACATAATTATAACTTAATATAGAAATAATATAATTATTCTATAAATAGCCAGATGATGGTGCTGAGGTGTATATAATTATGCAGGTTTATCTTTGCATGCATGTGCAGAAAGCATGATTACAAGCTAGCCAGCAGTTTCCATCATATTATGCATGTTTAGAGTTTACCCAGCTGAATCATGCTATGCTATAAGAATCCCTATAGCTGCACGAGGGGCAGTAAGCTGTCAAGTTAGTACAATATGTGCTTTGCATTATTTGCTTGCAGCAACCATGCATCATAAAGCAACCACTGCATGCTCATTGCCCATTTCATAAATTTGCTTTGCACTTCATAATATATTGTATAGGGCTAACCTCGCGATCGTTACATCTGCAATTATCTACTTTTGACCAGCTCTTAAAATGGAACCAGTAATATTGCTTGCACAATTGTGCAAATTTATGTATTGAGCACAGGCACCCTGCAATTATGGTACATTATATATGTACATGTATGTGGTATGTGGAAATCATACCTATTTGCACTTTTTGCTTGTATTGGGAGTCAACTCTGTCCCACGTAGCTGCAGCAGGCCACATGCTAGCAACATGATACTGTCATTTGAGGGAGAAATAATTATACCTACATTTTAGTTTTTTATACTTAATTATAGTGATAAATATAGCTAGAATAACAAGATAATACAGATTCAGTGAAATGTAGTAATCATTCAAATGCAAAACATAATAATTATAAAAACGCAAGCATGCAAACTTATAGTCATACAATTTAAGGCTAGCAAGTATGCAATTCATCGTTCACAACAAGCTAAGGAATGTTAATGTTGAACAGTCATATCATTGGGGTCAATAGTCAGACACCTGCAAAGAGTGAATTTGCAGCTGCATGAATACTTAATGAGATGTCTTAGTCATATACGTCACCTAACCACATCAAAGGAAATGCCTATACTCATTATGGTTCAAAGGGCTTATACCCTAGAACGCCATATTGAGACTAGTATATATAGGGGTTGGAGGTATGCACGTAACATATATATATATATATATATATATATATATGTTACACTCAAACCTCCACTGAGGGACTGTGTGTGCATGTGGTCATGATAATGGTAGGGTGAGAACAAGTTGTGTATGTGGTGCATGCAGGTCGGTTGCGTCCAAGCTGATGGCTGTCATGGGGGATGTGTTGTCAGCAATGTGGCCTGTGAGGTATTTCTTCAATTGCATGGTGGGCCTGGAGTGGCTTTTGAGTAGCATGTGTAGCTTGGCGGTTTGAGTAGGCACAACAAAAGCAACAGGTTGTCCCTTGGCAGCCATATTGGCGAACAGCGACAAATAGAAGCTATGGTAAGGCATGATTGTACAGTTCCTGAAATGTTGCACATGTGGTATAAGAACACGCATAAATCCATGAAATTTGTTGTGAAGAGATTAGAGGCCTTGCTTCTAGCTTGGAAGTTAGCCTAATCCACTACATAATTATGCAATAGTGTGAACAATAATACTGCTTCCTTTTAGAATGACTACTCTAGGATATGTTTTTTCTGGTCCTCTCCTTGTTCAGTTTGACTCTGCCTGGACACAGCAGACCCCAGTGTCCCTCAAGTACCAGAACTTGGGAGGAGGGAGAAAGCCTGCCTTTGAGCGACCATCGAGGAAAGAAGAGGGAAGTGGAGTAGCACTAGAGCTGCATGACTTCTGTTTGCATAGATTACATTAATTTTACTTGCTTTAACATGACAACAAGAATCTGCTCAGTACACCTGTTAGGCATGAGACCAGCCTGTGGACTATAATTTATGTTGCATGCATACACATGCTATGCTATTTGCAAACCACTTGATGTTCCAAATGAATATAATTTCTATATGCATTGAATATACGTACTCATTTAGCCACATACACTGTCTACTTCGATTCCATTCTGCCTACCATTTATGCATGTACATAGATAATTGATAGATAATTGCAGAGCTTACACAAGCTGAGGCAGTGATTGTCAGTTTTGCTGTGTTACGTATTCATATGAGCAGCTATCAAATATAATATTGCTCCTAAATTATCACTGTTTTAATCACCAAGCCTATATAGCTACACACCTGGCCATGGACTGCATTAACATGTGACCAATGTATATATAGCTGGTACTGTTACATGCACCTACACACATATCCACCCACATACCTCGGGAACATATGTAATGACCACTAGTCAGACCATGGTGCTGAGGTGTGTACAGGTACTCCAAATTTGCATGCATGGCACAAAACACAGACATGAGCCAGCAGTAATTAACTCCATCATAATAATTTTGAAAATAAGTTATACAAGTCATGTTATATGCTCAGTGTGTATATATAATACTCAGCTGAACCATGCTACATTATATATAATTATTACCATAATTTATTATAATAGCAAATCATTTGAGTCCCTTATAAATTGAAGCTGCATGAGAGGCAGTTAAGCTATAGCAATGCAATATAGCAGTTAAATTAACATTAAATTACCCTATTAATATTAACTCACACGCCAGTACTAGTATAGATTATATTAGCAGACCAATGTCATGCATAATTTATGTGCATGACTTTGCGCACCTGCTATACAATTTTGCCATGCATTCATTGCTCAATGTATAAGGAGCAGGATTGAGGCATGCATAATTATATAGGGTGTGAGATGAATGCGAAAATAATTATTATGCTATTATTGTAATATAATATATTATATTGTCGACCTTATACAGCGCCAGTGCTTGTAATGGGAGTCGACTAGCTCAATCTGGCCATGGCCCAGCAGACATATGACGGCGTTGATGGAGAGAGTACCATTATTCTACCAGTCATTTTATACAATAGCTAGAATATATACGTACGCAGCTGAGTCAGTTAAAGTAATTCTAATTCAAATTCAAAACAGAAACTAAAGCCAAAGTTACAAAGTGCCCATCCATGCTGTTAGCAACAAGCTAAGACATGTTACACTTCAGCAAGATAAGTACATCATGTACTTCCTTGACTTCTACAAAGAAAAGAGGAAGAAAGGCAATGATGAGTTGCTTCTGATGTAGCTTACCATAGAGTGGGAACATTTTCTTACACTTTACATTTCTCGTTTCACACAACATGATTGCGATTCAGAAGAATTCATAAAACTTATATTCATGCACAGCATTATATACATATCTGTAGGAAAGCATTTTAAAGCAAGATAATAATTTGGTGCAGCAACTGTCATATACACTGACATTTTGTCATGTTGATAATGTGTAAACACAACAGTATTCGCCTTCTCAGTATGTCTAGCTCGAGTGCAATGATGACAATACCAGGAAACATTGGCAGAGCCCACATACTAGCTCACTCCTGTCAGGGGATAGCACATACACACATTGAGGATGCACAACATGGTAGTGTGTTGGTGGTGATGGATGGGATAGGAGACCCACCTAAAGTGGCTGCTACAGCTGGGTGCTTACTTTATGCTATTTATTCTTAAAGCCACCTTCCTCCAGGAGATACCGCACTACCTCCTGGTGTCCCCCCTGGTGAGCCAGTGACAGACATGTGGCTCCACTTTCAGTGACAGAGAACCTCTTGTCCCCAAATAAGGGAAGCAGATACTTCACAACTTCCAAGTGGCCATAATAAGCAGCAATATGTAAGGCAGTGTGTCCTTCCTGTCAAAAAGAAAGAATGTTGTAATATATATCCACAACAGACAGTCACTTCACACATGAATGTTTACACCGTACAGAATCAAATAGTGTAGTTCCTTCATTGCACAGTGTCCACATACTCAACTTGAAGAACAGCATGGCCCCATTAACACCATTTACTGCAGTGACAACAATAAGCACACATGTACCTCAATTACAGAATGAGGATACACACAATGTCACAAACCATTTATTAGTGGTTTGCATTTAGCCAAAAGAAGCAGGAAATGTGTTTAGCATCAAAGACAATGTAGAGTTCAGTGTGCCATGGAAATGTCATACAATGCCACAGCAACTGGTACTACAGATATATAGTGCAATAGATATAATTCCTTTAAATTAAAAGTGATTTTGGAATGGCCAGCAGAAATATAGCATAGAAACAAGCAACTTCATCACTATGATAAACCATATTTCTGTGGAGTTCCTAATTTTCTTGCAGTTACAGGGAACAACCTAGCTAGCTTTAATATACAGGAAAATATCTATTACACAATGGCTACATCAGATTAAAACATGCATCGACTAATGATCCTTCTCAAACTATGCCATCCTAGATGAATTGGCTGCTGTGCTTACTGTAGTGGTTATAATGTTTGCAAACACAAGAGAATGGCAGCATTGGGGTATGTCAATAAATGGGTATCACAAATTTTGTGCTTGCTCTAGTTCTGTAGTTATTGACACGGGTGCTTGGATATTCACCTTTCATGTCCGAATGCAAGTTCTCGTGCAAGTTATGGGCCCATAGGAGCCCTGCATCATGTGCTAGAAGCATGCAAGAATTTAGTGGGAAGGAGGCGGAGGAGAAAATGAAATGAAAAAATGGGATAAGAACAGCCTATAGCGCTTCTCTCTTACGTGGAATCCAGTTTGGCTATGGGAGCACTGACGTTTTCAATAAAGAAAAGAAGCCTATCCAAGGCTTTCATTTGTTCTTTTTCACCACCGTTTGGCTAGTTACGCCGAAGCATGCAAATACATTAAGATAGGAATAGCCATGCATTTTCATTGGGCACATTCCTAAATAGACTTCATGAGAACATCTGATAATACATGTGCATCGATTAAACCTTAGCGGAAAATGATCTGGGCTTGCATACTACACTTAAATCAAATAAGATAAATTCACACGTGCACACATGAACTTCAAACAATAGGGTGCTCATCAAAACTAACTGAGACGCATACAGTACAAGTGTGTTAAACGGGATACAGCCATACAGTAATACACTAGTATATACCATCCATACAGACAATCACATGCCCAGACACTTGTCATCAACAGGATATTTTCGCACACGCACACACACACATGCACACACACACACACACACACACACACACACACACACACATAACCAACCAATGACATGTGTGGTAATGCACCTACACTGACAGCTAACACAACGCTGTCACTAACAGCTCCTCCTACTGCACCTGGTAGTGTGGTGAACATGCAATACACTCACATTGTTCACTTCATCCACTGTGCTTCCAAACTCATCCAAAAGCATTCTTACCAACTCAGCACTTCCACCAAATGCAGCCGACAGCAGAACAGTGTTGCCATCCTGCGAATGGGAAGGAGAAGCACTTTACACTGTGCACAATAGGCAGTCACTACACACATAACATTAACAACAGAATGAAAGTAGCAGGTAATGTGATGAGCAACAAAGGACAATGAAGTTGAGTGCAGTGCGGACACAGTGCAATCACTAACATAGTTAGTACAGCACATTGCCAAGGTTTGATGCCAGTTAGTCTGGATAATAAATACACCATGCAGTGAGGGAAGACAAATCTGGAGAATGACAATGGAAAGATGGCATGTGCATAGCTATGTACACAATTAAGTTGATGGATAGACACCTCAAAATTGGCAGACTGTGTGCAATGGCTATGCAAGCCAGTGTATCTGGGTGTGTCAAAGATGCCACTCCATTTGAAAAGTTACCACAAACTTCACAATTCAACATATCACAGACAAGGATGTATACATGAGGTTCGAAGATTCTTACACAAATAATTATGGGAAGGTAGCCATAATTAATCTTTGCAACAAGTTGAGTGAAGGAAGTCAACTGGTATGCAGTGGTACAAATGGTGAGGACAAACCCGCACTCTGATTGGTGTACATCTGTCACATGACATAACAACACATACACATAGACCACTTGAAGCTTATCAAAGATTGAGTACTGCATTCATTGCATGTGCATCCTGTTAAACTTTAGTGGTGCCTTAGTTTGTACAACCACACCAGTACCCACACACGCAAAACTGTTTAAGACTTACAAACACAAATACACACCTTGTCCCGGTCCTGTGGATCCAGATTCAGTTCCTCAATGAGGTACTGAGCGACAGCACATTTGCCCTCTTGTGCTGCGCTATGCAGCACAGTATATCCATACACATCCTTGGCATGGATCTTGTCCTTGAATTTGGGGCAGAGAAACTTGAGCATCTCCAGCTGTCCACCTTCTGCAGCTGCATGCATGGCATTGCTGCCACCCTACAGGTATCATTGGTGACAAAACATGTCATTCAGTTCAAACATACAGTGGTGCACATCAAACTCAACATCACATCAGCTTCAACCAATGGTGTGTGGATCAATAGAGACTGAGATGTGCATACAGTACGTACATGTGTCACCAACAGGATACAGCCACACAGCCACACATACCACACACACAGACAACCCACATGGGCACACACTAACTCACACTCAGGTTACACAGTCAGACACATGTCTAACATCCAACACCACCATGATCCGAACAATGACATGTGTGGTAATGTGCCTACACTGACAGCTAACACAACATTGTCACTAACAGCTCCTCCTACTTGTAACAGTGCTGAGTGTGGCTTCTTGTCATGTGACTGTCACTTGTCTTTGCACATGTTGATTCTATGTCATGCAATATATTAGTGTATCACTATCAATGTATTTTCAGTAGCACAGGATGTAAATACTGCTTTGTCTCTTGTTTGTTATGTTGTCTTGTACCCTATATAAGTGCCTGTACTCAGTTTGTGATTGCCTTAGTTCTCAGTGTAGTTGCCCAGTGTACCCCCATCCATTGCGCTCACGCCCCCTCACAGCGATCCTGAGCCGTCAATCATCGGCCCATGATTACACACTGCACCTGCTATTGTGGTGAACAATGTCATATGCAATGCAATACACTCACGTTGTCCACTTCATCCACTGTGCTTCCAAACTCATCCAAAAGCATTCTTTCCAACTCAACACTTCCACCAAATGCAGCCAACAGCAAAATAGTGCTGCCGTTCTGTGAATGGGAAGGAGAAGCACTTTAAACTGTACACAATTGGCAGTCACTACACACATAACATTAACAACAGAATGAAAGTAGCAGGTAATGTGATGAGCAACAAAGGACAATGAAGTTGAGTGTAGTGTGGACACAGTGCAATCACTAACATAGTTAGTACAGCCCATTGCCAAGGTTTGGTGACAGCTAGTCTGGCTAATAAGTACACCATGCAGTGAGGGAAGACAAATCTGGAGAATGGGACTGGAAAGCTGGCATGTGCATAGCTACTTACACAATTAAGTCCATGGATAGACACCTCAAAACTGGCACACTGTGTACAACAGCTATCATGCTAGTGTATCTGGGAGCATCAAAGTTGTCACTCCCCTTCAAACGTTACCTCAAAGCTTCGCACTTCAACATATCACAGACAAGGGTGTACACATGTGGTCCGATGACTCACAAATAATTATAGGAAAGCAGCCAATTGCTTGCAAAAAGTTGAGTGAAGTAAGTCAATTGGTATGTAGTGGTACAATGGTGGGGACAAAAACGCACTTTGATTGGTGTACATCTGTCACATGACGTAACCACACATGCACATAGACTACTTGAAGCTTATCAAAGATTGTGTACAGTACTTTTTGGGCCGGTTGTCCCGACCGGATGGTTGCAATCGGTTATCGGTTATCAATTATCGACCTAGTGACGTCATTTTTACGTTACCTTTAGTATACGCTATTCTGCTGGCGGACGGTGTGCAGGAGATTCAGGGTATGTGGCAAAGGCAGGTGACTGAAATCATCAACTGGTGGCAATTTGACAGTTTTCTCAGTTGTCTGGAATGCAGGTTACAGAAATTCATTGCACGCGATCGGTACGAGTCTGTTTAGCCCCCATGCTGTCTGTTCACTTATTATTGAGGTGCTTTCCTCTTGGTACAGAAACGCCTCCACCATTTTTGGCCTTAAATCATCTGAATACGCTATATTTCAGTCTTCCTCATTCCAAACGCCGCTGCTTCAACTGGTTTGTAGCCGCCATAATGACTTCACCAGGTTGATAACCAATAACTGATTGGGACAACCAACCCAAAAGTACTGTATACTGCATTCATTGCATGTGCATCCTGTTAAACTTTAGTGGTGCCTTAGTTTGTACAACTGCACCAGAACCCACACACAAAACTGTTTAACACATACAAACACAAACACACACCTTGTCCCTGTCCTGTGGATCCAGATTCAGTTTCTCAATGAGGTATTGAGCAACAGCACACTTGCCATTTTGTGCTGCCCTATGCAGCACAGTCTGTCCATACAAATTCTTGACATGGATCTTGTCCTTGAATTTGGGGCAGAGAAACTTGATCATCTCCAACTGTCCACCTTCTGCAGCTGCATGCATGGCATTGCCACTATTCTACAGGTATCATTGGTGACAAAACATATAATTCAGTTAAAACATAAAGTGGTGCACATCAAATTCAACCAATGGTGTGTGGATCAGTAGAGACTGAGATGTGTATACAGTATGTACATGTGTCATCATCAGAATGTAGCCACAGCCACAGATACCACATACACAGACAACCCACATGGGCACACACTAACACACACACAAGTTACACAGCCAGACACATGTCTAACATCCAACACCACCATGATCCGAACAATGACATGTGTGGTAATGCACCTATACTGACAGCTAACACAACACTGTCACTAGCACCTCCTCCTACTTGTAACAGTGCTGAGTGTGGCTTCTTGTCATGTGACTGTCACTTGTCTTTGCACATGTTGATTCTATGTCATGCAATATATTAGTGTATTTTTATGAATGCATTTTCAGTAGCGCAGGCTCTGAACACTGCTTTGTCTTTCTTTGTTATGTTGTCTTGTATCCTATATAAGTGTCTGTGCTCAGTTTGTGATTGCCTTAGTGCTCAGTGCAGTTGCCCAGTGTACCTGCGACCGTTGCGTGTACGCTTCTTCACAGTGATCCTGGGCCATCGATCATCAGCCCACGATTACATACTGCACCTGGTAGTGTGGTGAACATGCAATACACTCACATTGTCCACTTCATCCACTGTGCTTCCAAACTCATCCAAAAGCATTCTTACCAACTCAACACTGCCACCAAATGCAGCCAACAGCAGAACAGTGTTGCCGTCCTGCGAATGGGAAGGAGAAGCACTTTACACTGTGCACAATAGGCAGTCACTACACACATAACATTAACAACAGAATGAAAGTAGCAGGTAATGTGATGAGCAACAAAGGACAATGAAGTTGAGTGCAGTGTGGACACAGTGCAATCACTAACATAGTTAGTACAGCACATTGCCAAGGTTTGATGCCAGCTAGTCTGGGTAATAAATACACCATGCAATGAGGGAAGACAAATCTGGAGAATGGCACTGGAAAGCTGGCATGTGCATAGCTACTTATACAATAAAGTCCATGAATAGACATCTCATAACTGACACATTGCGTACAATGACTATCATGCCAGTGTATCTGGGAGTGTCAAAGTTGTCACTTCATTTGAAACGTTACATGAAACCACGCACTTCAACATATCACAGACAAGGATGTATACATGTGGTCCGATGACTCTTACACAAATAATTGTGGGAAAGTAGCCAAATCTTTGCAACAAGTTGAGTGAAGGAAGTCAATTGGTATGTAGTGGTACAATGGTGGGGGCAAAACTGCACTCTGATTGGTGTACATCTGTCACATGACATAACAACACATACACATAGACCACTTGAAGCTTATCAAAGACTGTGTACTGCATTCATTGCATGTGCATCCTGTTAAACTTTAGTGGTGCCTTAGTTTGTACAACCACACCAGTACCCACACACAAAACTGTTTAACACATACAAACACAAACACACACCTTGTCCATGTCCTGTGGATCCAGATTCAGTTCCTCAATGAGGTACTGAGCAACAGCACATTTGCCCTCTTGTGCTGCCTTATGCAGCACAGTTCGTCCATACACATCCTTGTCATGGATCTTGTCCGCGAATTTGGGGCAGAGAAACTTGATCATCTCCAGCTGTCCACCTTCTGCAGCTAAATGCATGGCATTGCCACCATTCTACAGGTACCATTGGTGACAAACATGTCATTCATTTCAAACATAAAGTGGTGCACATCAAACCTAACATCACATCAGCTTCAACCAATAGTGTGTGGATCAATAGAGACTGAGATGTGTATATATAAATACAGTATGTACATGTGTCACCAACAGGATATATACAGCCGCACATACCACATACACAGACAACCCACATGGGCACACACTAACACACACACAAGTTACACAGCCAGACACATGTCTAACATCCAACACCAGCTTGATCTGAACAATGACATGTGTGGTAATGCACCTACACTGACAGCTAACACAACACTGTCACTAACAGCTCCTCCTACTGCACCTGGTAGTGTGGTGAACATGCACTACACTCACATTGTTCACTTCATCCACTGTGCTTCCAAACTCATCCAAAAGCATTCTTACCAACTCAACACTTCCACCAAATGCAGCCAACAGCAGAGCAGTGTTGCCGTCCTGTGAATGTGAAGAAGTACTTGAATCAGGTGACAACACCACATGTGTATGTGAATAGATATGTTGTCATTTGTAAACTGCGATTCTACAATCACTAGGATCATTCAAATCATAATTACTGCACAGTTACTAGTTGTCCATGGCAAAATGTACTACATAGAGCAGTCAAGGACAGCATCTCAGAATAGTAATGGGACATAACCACAGATACACACTGACACACACAGACACACACAGACAGAAATATACGCACACACACCTTGTCCCTGTCCTGAGGATTCAGATTTAGCACTTCAATGAGGTAACAAGCAACATCACAGTGCCCCATCTTTGCTGCCCAGTGCAGCATGGTGTACTTGTACACACTGTCTCCACTCCCACGCACTTTGGAACCAAATGTTGGGGACAGAAGTGTAATCACCTCAATCTGTCCCCCTTTAGCAGCCAAGTGTAGGGCATGGTGGCCATTCTGATAGAAATATGAAGGAGAGAGTCACAAAGCCCTGGTGAACAGAAGCTGCTGTGAACAAAGTCTATTAATTAATTACAGTAAGTTTAGTATTCAAGTACATGGGAAGTACTGGAGATGGCATAGAGCTGAGAAAAGCCCTGGTGTGGATAGAATTCAAAGGGTGTTCTGATGTCTACTTTAGAACTAAGCTCCTCTGATTTAGTGTTTAGAGATGCCTCCACAAATGTGTTATTACTAGTTATTCTCTGACATGATTCTGATGGAATAACTGCTATAGGGGTCTGCAGTTGAAACATCATGGAGTAGATGGAGGCACATTTGTCACAGCTAGCTGTCACATGCAGCTGGGATGGTACTATGGCCATGCACTTGTTCAATATAGCTTTGTGATGCACTGAGAGAGGTGCTAAATATAAGAAATGACAAACAGGCTTGTGTTAATTCTCTAGTGAAGTAATTGTAGATCTGACTGCACTTGATGTTAGAGATAGAGTAAACAAAATGAATATGAATTTGGTATACCTTTGTCTTCTGGAACACATCCACTCCATACACCTCCACCAACATCCTGACCACAGGAAGATGTCCATGTTCAGCTGCCTCCAGCAGAGCAGTCACACCATCCTAATGGGAGTGGGAGATGGTAACCAAAAAGCAGGCATGTCCCTAACTATACCTTACCACAAACTACACTATGATTCGGAAAAGACATCTACAAAGAGAAGACATAACACTGCCATTGCACCTTGGCTAATAATTTCAATCATCATTTTGCACAGATAGCCTCAGCTGAAGGAAGCAACACCTAAGCTGCTCAAGAATTAATAGTTGACAATCTCACAAGTAGGCCAGGTATTCATTCAGGTATTCAGGTATTCAGGATTCATCGGAGGGCACTTTATGTGCTTGGGCATCTATTACATAACTTCATTTATATGCAAACATATGCCCATTATATTTTACTGTAATGAGTTTGCACTTATTGTTCTGAGGCTTACGGCTTAGGCCGAGTACCTTAAGGCTACTAATTTTAACAATTATTGCTAATTCTAGTGTATTAGTGAGTAGTGCAATAATCACTAAATGGTAGTTGCAAAGATATATTCTGTACAGGCAAAAATTGCTTTATGCACAAAATACTTGAGAATTGCTCAAAGTAGTGCCTGCCAAGTCATGGACTTTCAAAACCCTACATTTCAATTTTAGTTGCTGTTAAAATTTGTAGTATTGATGTACATAGTCCTTCAGTTCTCAGTAGATTGTAGCCCTACAAAGTAGGATAAAGGTCTGGCTGCAAGGAGTGTCATGAGAAGGCTCAGGTGTGTGGGTGAATTGTTCTTCTGGGCTTCTTGCATCCTCTATGGTTATCAATGGTGAAGACACTGTCAAGATGTGAGAGAGAGGAGACGACCCAGAATACAATGCATGCCGGCCAATCAGTGTTCTGTGGAAATTTGATCACACAGCACTCAGGTACTTTACAACTTTATACTTTGTGCTCTAATTCTCAGAGACATCTCTTGGTCAGCATTTTATATTACATAGAGAAGGACTTCCAGATTCTGACACATAGATCCTTTCTCCATGTTGACAGGCATCTAAAGTTGAACCTTAATACAAAGTTACTAGTGACAACTTGTGTGGCACGTCCAGCTAAAGGGAAGATATGTGCAATCAGCAAGGTATTGCGAACTCTGTACAGGCACTTCTCAGGGACCTAAAACTATCAATTGAATAGATTAGCAGAAATACTAACCAAACCACAAGTGGATCAGTAATTTGTGAAGAACTTCTTTGCGGCTACGTTTTTGCACGCAGGATGGATTAGGGAAACACTAATCGGTAACTTGAGAAAGATTCAAGATTTTGGATTGGGCCGAAACGTCTGAAATCTTTCTCAAGTTACTGGTTAGTGTGGTTTTCCTAATCGGTCTGGCAGACCAGTACTTTGTTGTGCTACCATAATATTCTGGACAGGAAGCTACTCACGAACTAATCCATTAACTTTGACCAAACAACACTTCAATGCGGTAAACACCATTAAAACAACCTGTACAGTGGTTGGCATAATTGCTGTTGGCCTCAAATTGATGATAGGAAACCATTATACAGTATGTAACTCGTATTGCTGCAGGAACTGATGTCAAATTTACTTTGTCAATGTAAAAACTGCCACACCTTTCTTGGCCACTCTTATATGTTGGAACCACTACTGGGTACAAGGAAGCTGCTAATTATATGGAGAGCAAGGTGCCAGGTTGATTGGACTATTCCACTGACTGGGATAATGCAACAATACTTAAATGCTGACCTATCAGTGTTGGTGATACCATTAGGAACTAAGGCACTTTCCACCTTTGACCTTTGTGTTCTTAACCTCCACCTCATTAACACCGCCTGGCCTGCATTTGAGCATCACACAGTCATAAGGAACTTGAGTTTTCTTACGTAAGTAGAAACTGCGCAATTACGTACATTTGTGGCGACACATTCCATACCATCACAATAGGTATATGTACCTCATCACAATCCTCCAAAGTGCTCAATCCATCATTGATCAGCTGCCGAACTCTACTCAGCTGACCATGTCCTGCTGCCACCACCAGTGGAGGGCGATTAGGAGCCTATGACAGTGTGGCAGAGGTTGAACAAAGTACAAGTGTGGCAATATACAATCATTAGTATGTAAGGGTATGTGCTGCATGGTCTCCATCTACATAGCTGGACAGTTATACTACACAAACAGATGCATAAATACAACCCAGCTTCTCTAACGCCATCCATTATCTAAATAGCATGCCACATATATTTCTAGTTAGACCCGAATACTAAACTGTTACAGTTAAAAAGACTGCACATCTTACATAATCTTTTACGCTTGCAGCAGCTTCTGAACTGTGTTGTCATGACAGCATTGTATGCAGAAGACGTTTCCTGATCAGGACTAATTACGTACGTATATTAGATGTAAGCAGATATGGCTTAGTGGTTGTTGAGGGAAGACACAGAACAGGAGTTCTTAACTTGTTGGTATGCTACTATAATTCACGGGATCTAGAATTTTATGTATGTTTGTTCAGCCATAAAATCGGCGCCTTCCCGAGAATCGGCTCGACACGCTCCGTGCCAGTTGAGGGACTGGGGGGCCATGTTCCTAGCGGGGTGCCGTTCGCCTAGCTGCATTGTGGCCGAAGAGCGAGATGTGTCAATTCTCCGCGGGCCGACACGCCATTTTTAACATCATCGACCGGCCCTTCCACTACCGGTCATTAGCGAACTTGATACGAGCCATGCCAGTTAAGGGAGTGGGGGAACATGAGCTTAGAGGGGTGCCGTTCACCTAGCTGCCCTGCAGCCGAAGAGCGCGCTTTCTTTTTTCCGCGGGCTGAGACGCCAGTTTTAATGATCGGTATCTAGGGCTTTCGGTTACGGAAGATCTTATTCGTTGTCGGCAAACGTTCGAATTAAACTCTACCGTCGTTATAGCAGCCAGCCTCCGTTGCTACCTGTGCAGATAGTTCAGAACTGGCAAGGTACCAACTCACTGGCTTGCGATAAGCTGGGAACCTGCCCGAAGGGCGGCATCAGCTAGTATATTGCAAATTTGCAAGGTACTAAATGTACACAGATGTTCTAACTGACAAGTAATTCCTTCAGGCCCAAAATAGCTCATTCTGGATAGCGTCTTTGAACCAAAACCTCCTTTTCACTGTCACTCCTAATCCATGCACTCTATGGATCTGGAGGTTACTGGCTGTAGTCTAGTTTGTTGCTGTCTTCCCCTTCCCCCTCTTTCATTACCATGTGCAGTTCTCTACCCTGTCATTCATTACATCACCATGGCACGTAGACCATCTCTAAAAGAGTGGCCTATTTCTAACTCTAGGTAGATTTGTTTCAGCATTTATGCCACTGGATGTCATGCTATTTTAATGTTTAAGGAGTATGAACCAACCTGAACCATTCCTGTTACCACTGTCTTTGATATAAGCAGCTCACCTCATCCTCTGTGCATGTTCTTTGCTCTTGTACTTCCCTATAGGCACAATAGATACAGTGAGACATGAATTTAACTGAAATGTAGGTAGCTATTGAATAATAATTAGAAACTGAGTTTGTGAACACATTTACTGTATGTGTGTGTGTGTGTGTGTGTGTGTGTGTGTGTGTGTGTTTTCAGTGTTTGGCAGAAGCTGTGTGAGTATGCCAGAAGGGTGACAGATCTGCAGCCAACGGGTCTGGCATTCGGAAGGTTGAAAACTTGGTTTTTGCTTAGGTTACAAGTCTAGTCATACTTGTGAATCACAAACCACTGGAAAAGTAAGGAACTGGTGTAATTCTCTGTTAGGTGCTAGTGCACGTTTCCAGTTTTAACACTGGTAGTGCAACGTATGCTAGTCACCTAGACATTACCAAGTGTAGGTGGGGAATTCTACTGCCAGGAGCACAGGATGGATACTCTGATGCCGTCACTCAAGGCCGTACCCCACCTCTCTCATCTCATGGGTCTTTCAAGCCCATAGATGAGTACCCCTACTGCACTGACAGGTCCATGTGACTGGGGTGATAAGGCTGGTGTCTCCGCAGCCAATGGCGCCAGCGGTCTTGTTGCCACCTTCTGGCTTACCCCATTCATGGGGTCTACTTAGCCAAGTCTTGGCTGTGGTATTACAAGTACAAGTACAAGTACAAGTACAAGTGTGTGTGTGTGCGTGTGTATGTGCGTGTGGCTCAGATGTCAAGTATTTCCATGAGGTGAGCCCCAGAAACACATTTGTGGCTAATTCTTGACATCCTGCTGTCCATATATTGTGTGGAGCAGTCCAGATTTTGATGGCAGTACACTAACTTTGGTCTTGCAAACCAAATGTACGCATTGCACAAGAGAATGGCAGTGAACAATAGAGCAGGCAAACAAAGCTGGAAACAGAAACTATTAAGCAACAGATATTGTCTGTTTGTTGGTACATGGAATGTACACACATTAGTTGAGTCACTGGGTGTTAAGCGTGTTTGTAGGAAGACGAACAAACCTGATAACCATCATGATAATCCTGACATGATTGATAGGAAGTTAGACCTACTTGTGAGGGAACTGAAGAGATAGGGATACCCATCTCAAGGATTCAAGAGACAAATGGTTTGGAAGCGATGTATGGACGCTGATGGGTATACCTTTTTACACTCTGGTTATCTCCTACCATGTGATCAAGAGAGAGGAACTAGAAATGAAGGTGTTGGGATAGCTCTGGATAAGAAGGCAACAGCAGCATTGGAAGAATGCAGGAGAAGTGAGGGAAACAGCCAGTTTCAGAGTGGTGATGACACGTTTGATGTGGACAGGGCTAGGGAAGAAGAGGCATGTGAGGCCTAGGAGAAGCACTGATACTCATGTACCAGTCATATGTGTTCAATCTCCCACTGCAAAGGCACCACCTGGCGTTAAGCAGACGTTTTTTGCAGACCTGCAGAATACACTTGCTAAGATCCCTCACAATGATATCCTACGTACATAGTGGCGTTGGGAGACTTCAACGCATGGGTGGGTGTGCTAGACGAGGACGGTAGCTTATGGTAAGGTATTCTGGGGGACATGTTAAGAGTGAGCGCAACACTTGGCAGGACATGAGCTACTGGAATTCTGTGCCACCAACAGTCTAACCAATATGATAACTTGGTTCCAGAAAAAAAAGAAATACATCAGGGTACTTGGACCCATCCTGCAACCAAGAAGTGTCATATGATAGACTTCATGATAATAAGATCTGAGCAAAGATTTTGTGCTGAGAAGTGAGAGTCATGAAGGGAGCAAACTGCTGGATGGACCGTATGCTAGTACGTAAGATCATAGCTTAATGTCGTAGTCCCTCGTTTCACCAGTCACAATATGAAAAGTTGTTTGCCCTTGGCAGGATAAACCACCCAGTGACAGTGAAACATCTGAGCAGAATTAGGAGGCCTTGAAGCATTGTATTGTGTCAGCAGCATAAGTATCAGACTGCAGAGGGAAGATGAAGAAGCCAGGATAGTGCTCTTAATTGTAGCCAAGAATAAGGCACACCTGAAAGCACTCCAGTCCAATACAACTACTGATTGAAAGTAATTTAGGAAGCACCAGAGAATTGTGAAGAAGGAGTGGAAAAGGCAAAAAAGATTGGATATACAGAGTTGCAAGAGAAGAGGAAGCAGCTGTGAATGATGGGCGTGCAAGGTGGGACAGTATTAGAAGATTGCAACAGATTTATGCTGGGAGATGACTAACTAAAACTAGTGCTGTCTTGAAGGAGGATGGGGCTCTAGCTAATAGACCAAGCAACGTTGCCACTAGTTGATATCAGCATTTTCTGAAGGTCATTCGGAGTGAGTATACAGATGATGTGATGACAACATGCCTGTGCTTACACCAATTCAGAATTGGATTCACCCCCATCTGAAGAAGACCTTGTGAGGCAGAATTGATGTAGCAGGTGTGGAAAGAAGGTAGAGTACTGGGAGATTGGCAGGATGCAGTAGTTGTTCCAATTCTAAAGAAAGGGTTCTTACACATTGTGACAACTGGTGAGGGATACGTCTATTGGATGTGGTAAGAAAAGTAATGGCAAGAATGATGAAGGAGAAGCTGGAAGTAATTGCTGATAATGTGCTCCCAGAGTCACAGTGTGTATCAGAGAGTACGATAGTACTCTCTATGTAGGGATGGTACAGGGTGTTTTGAATTCACAATTCATTGGTATAGGGACGAAATCGCGAAAAGCGTCGAAAACTGCCAAAACGAGGCTTCGTAGGGCTAAATACGAAAAATCCATACACTAAACTGACCTGGAAGGCAAGCGAACGCGGTCTGTCGGCGAGAAAATGACACTCGAAAACATCCATTTTCGTCTTCATATTCTTCTTCTTCTTCGCCAGCTGTAACTGATGAACAGAATTAGCTATCAAACTAATTCGAACACAAAACTACTGAAAATTAACCGAGCTGTATTCTTTAGAAGTATAGGCTCCGAAAGCGTATTGTTCAGACTTTGGGGTTACCGAGTCTTTCGGGAGACGTTGCTACGCGCAAGACGCCATTTTATGATGACGTCTAAGAACGGCAGTTTTCCGCCTACTGTTCCTTCAGTTTCTGTCCAAAAGCTAGCCAAAACCGTCAGGAGGCCGTTTCAGGTGTATATGAGACAAGGGCTTAGGCCAAGGTTAGCTTGCGCGTCGTTTCAAAAATTCATCCCTGGACCCGCCATTTTTAATTAGTACTCGGCTAACTTCCGGTCACTGTTTCTAAGCTCTTAGGTGGGCTGGCGCGGAAGCTAGGAGATAGCTGACACCTCGAGCTCCAGGATTACAGAAATAAGGTCCTATACTGTAACCTGCATGGATGTCCTCTAGTGGCACTTAGCATGTGCAGCTTGCACACCATAAAAAGCACAGAAACTAGAAATAATAAAAATTTTCTACAAAAATAGCAAGGATGTAGGGATGGCACAAAAAGTACAGAAACAAGTAAAGGCTGTTACACAGTGGAGCATTAACCATCGTCCCTACATTCAAGGGTGTAGGACTATAAGGTGCGGCATTCTTGCATGTAGGGACCATGGTTAATGCTCCACTGTGTAACAGCCTTTACTTGTTTCTGTACTTTTTGTGCCATCCCTACATCCTTGCTATTTTTGTAGAAAATGTTTATTATTTCTAGTTTCTGGATTTAGAAATGATTGGGGGCTATAGTGGATATGATCTTTGTGGCCAGGCACTTTGTGGAGAATGCAAGAGAACACAATGAATCGTAGCTTGTACATGCTTTTTTGTAAATCCAAAGAAGGTTTATGACAGTGTGCCCAGACAAGTTGTATATGGAAGGTCCTGAAGAAGTGTGGTGTGCCACCAAGCTACTGAGCTTCGTGGAGTCTTTTCATGAAAGGTGCATGCTGAAGTTAGAGTTGGTACTAAAACCATGCCGGAGAAGTTTGAAGTGAGGACTTAGGGTTAAGGTAAGTGTGGACTCAGACATTCAACATCTAAATCAGGGCTGTGATAGCCAACTAGTGAGTTGAAATTCTGCATGGAAGCAGGAGTGAACGTGCTGTACAAGCATGGCAGAAAACTGGGAGGAGGCCACACTGCTAAGGCTCGAATGAGTGAAGTGAAAGTGACCGAGACCCAGTTTGTTGATGATGCAGCACTGTATACAACATCACGGCACAGCTTTTAAGTGACAACTGCAAGTTTTGTGAAGTGGCAGGTGAGTGGTGATTGTCAGTAAGTACTGAGAAGGGAAGGAATGGTTGTAAATTACGAGGAATTGGACGCAAGTGATATGAACTCAGTGCGATTGGAGAGTGGTTCTGTGAAAATAGTGAACCACTTCACATACCTTGGCTCTAACATCTCTAGAGAGGGGGACATCACAGTGGAGTTAGACTGTAGAATTACTAAAGCAGCTAGAGCTTTTGGCAGTCTAAGGAAGCCCATCCTCCAAGACAGACACCTTTCTATTGTCACGAAACACCAAGTCTCATGCAGTGGAAATGGCACTCCTACTGTAAGGACCTGAGACCTGGGAATTGAAGGCTAAGCATGTGAGGCATCTGAATTCCTTTCACAATCACTGCACAACGACAATCCAAGGTGTGACCAGGTACCAGCAACGGAAGGAGAGAATTAGAAGCAAATAGTGTCAACCTTTGGTATGCAGCAGTTGGTATTTGGTTGGTTGGTGTGTGTGTGTGTGTGTGTGTGTGTGTGTGTGTGTGTGTGTGTGTGTGTGTGTGTGTGTGTGTGATTGTGTGTGTGTGTGTGTGTGTGTGTGTGTGTGTGTGTGTGTGTGTGTGTGTGTGTGTGTGTGTGTGTGTGTGTGTGTGTGTGTGTGTGTGTGTGTGTGTGTGTGTGTGTGTGTGTGTGTGTGTGTGTGTGTGTGTGTGTGTGTGTGTGTGTGTGTGTGTGTGTGTGTGTGTGTGTGTGTGTGTGTGTGTGTGTGTATGTATGTGTATGTTCAGGCAGAATCATCTGTTAGTTAGTACAAAGACCAGGGCTGCTCCGGAGATCCATCATACACACTAAGGCTAATGTTGCCTCACAAACATATAGGTACACTTATGTAAAGCACTTGCATTCGTGAGTCATGTATGAATTCACCAGATGCAAAAGCCTAATTCTATAAAACTAGGTCAATACCAAGGACTAATATACAAACTTACTCTTCCTTGAGGTCTTTCTGCTGCAGTTGATCCTTCTTGTATCTCTGGACTTCCTTTTCAAGAAGTTGCCTTTGCATTTCACACTCTCTCAACTTGGCACCAACTTCACTCAGAGCATTGTTCATGTCCTTCACTCTCTTCTCCAAGATCATTCTCTCAGCTTCAGCTTTGGCTTTGGCCTCCTCTGCCTTTAACCAACGGTCGTTTGCTGTCTTTAGTTCTGAAAGCTACCAAGACAGACAGCTGACAGTGAGTATGACATACCAGTCCTGTGTACACTGGTGTTGCTGAGATGAAACATTACAAAGTGTCTACTGATAAATGCTAATATGGAGGTAATAGGTTTGCAATGCATGTTTGCATGGTCTGTTTGTGTTTTTTGCTATTTCCAAAGATTAGCATGAAGCATGCATATTCAAACATTCCTAGTTAGGGGATAACCCCATTTGGATCTCATCATAAGGTGATCTAGGTCTCACCCTACCATTTGGGCCAATTTTTCTCTCCATGTTTTCAGTTTACAGGCATCTGCCATTTTCTCTACCTTCTTCTATGCAAGTTAGTCAGTGATTGTGAGCTGGATGCCAATTTGGCAATGGTATCAAAGTCCACAGCTCAAAAGAAAGGAAGCGAAAGGAGGAAATTAGCCGCAACCACTGGGCTTGAACTCGGGACTTATGATCTATTGTGGAGTATCAGCCATGCGAGCCAACAATCCTGGCCATGGCAATTTGCCTCTGGTTGCCTTAAGTAACAGCTCGGACGGGCTGCAATGCCTCAAGGTAGTGCTGTATGCTGGTAAGCTCAGTGGACAACTAGCATGTTGCATGGTTATGCTACACTCACAGAAGCTTTATGGCCCTCCTGTGCCTCCTTCATGGCTGCCTCTGCTAGCCTTAGAGAAGCCTTCAGACCGTCCTGGGCATTGTCCATCGCTTTCTTCATCATTTCATCCATCCCAGACACAGTGACCTTCAACACTGTAGTAGGGTTGCTTGCAAGCAAATCAGATGGGATGTTTGTAAGGGTCTTGTCCACATCTGGATTTGCCAATTTCTCTGCTTCAATCTTGGCAAAATCTGCACATTGTGAATAACAAGTATTTCGAGTTAAAAAACTCGTGGGGTGCCAGGGCGCCCCTGAACCTCGAACTACTTGCTAGCAATTTTCACATGTACGTTCAGTAAATCAGCTAGTTGGGGGTACAGTATTAATATTGTTGTTGGCCTGAAAGATACATCAAGACACACTAGACCGTTGGGTTTGCAAGAGTTTCAAGTCTCCAGAGCAGCCAGTCATATCCAGTGAAAGCATCCCTACCAAACTGTCAAATGTTTGCCTACTGCTTTTTGATCTATATGACATTCTAAATGAGCAATTGTTACTTTGTGCCTGGAGGAGGAGTGTGCTGGCTAAAAGGCTACCCTATGATGACTATATGAGCGAATCATGGCTATAATTATGTGTCATGACTCGCTGGTCCTCCATTATTGGCCTACGGGTCACTAGACTTCTGTTGTATTTAGGGCTGTACCTCGCAGAAAAACAGTTACGTAAGCTTCCTACCACAATAATATTACTTAAACATGTTCTAGAAACACTTTGCGTTCTTTGGATACACGGCGAAATCTAAAGAGAATGGTTTTGAGCTTGGCAAACAGAAAGCGTCGAGCGCGCGGCCATTTTACAATGTCCGTCAGTGATAATTGGAGCTGTATCTCGCAGAAGAGACGTTCCTTAGGCTTTTTATTAGTATCACTCTATTAACACATGTTTATGACCACATTTCGTTCGATTCAAACACGGCGAAACGTCATTAGAGAGGATTTAAAGCTTTGTAAAGAACGACGTGAGCGCCGCCATTTGCAAAATGACAGAAATATATATACAGTGCAAGTTACAATATACACCACTAATCTAAAGTAAATAATATAATATAATATAATATAATATAATATAATATAATATAATATAATATAATATAATATAATATAATATAATATAATTCCCGGGGGGTTAGGCACCCCTCACGAACATGTGATAGGTGTGCCTTTGAAGTATGGGAGATTTTAACACTTTTAAATGAGGCAGAATTTTTAATTAGGTCTTCGTTCTTCTACAAGCAGCCCGCAAAATCCTAATATAAATGTGCATAGCATAACACTTAATGTATGGCGCATTTATATTGATGCATAGTGGTATCTTGTATATGAATGCAACTGGGCTCGTTGAGACGTGAAACTTGGTGGACAGATCCAAGTGGTCCACCTTCCTATGTTATTAGCGGGATTTCTTAATTAGTCTCAAAATGGCCGACATATGTGAGGTGTATGATGTATTCAACCAGCCCGGCCCGCTCAGTCATGACACTTGATGGACCTAGCCAGATAATGCAACTGTTCATGTCATTAGCAGGATTTCTTAATTAGTTGCAAAATGGCCGAGAAAAATGAGGTTCATTGCATATCTTAACGACCCAGCCCTGCTAAGTCATGATACTAAGTGGATGAAGTTAGATGACCAATTTCCTCGTGTCATTAGCAGTATTGCTTAATTAGTCACAAAATGGAAGCGATGTTTTGAACAATCACATTTTGACACCAATTTGTAGGCATTTGCCGCTATGCTGGAGCAGAGCAGCACCAACATGTACACTTGCTCACAACTATCCAGCCACAATATCCAGCTACTCACCACCACATAGATAAATACAACCGCCATCATCACCACCACAGCGGAAGTTGCAATGAGCACACCAGTATAATATTATGTGCTAGAGCTGCAAGGAAACAGACCACCACATCAGGTGCTGCTACCACATACTACTACCACCACCACCACACAGTGCAAGTTACAATATTACAGTCACCACATGCATTCCTAGATGAAAATGACCACCACCACCACCACCACATGGTGCCAGTACAATGCATGCATTCAGTATATGCGCCATTGCTCTAGAAAAAACACCACCACCACCACCACACAGTGCAAGTTACAATATCGCAGCCACCACCACCTGTGCCAGTAGAGTATCTGTGCTAGTTGGTCATAGAAAAAGACCACCACCAGTGCAAGTTACAGTAGCCACCACCACATGTGTCACTAGAGTATCTGCGCTAGCTGGTCATGGAGAAAGACCACCAGTGCAAGTTACAGTAGCCACCACCACATGTGCCAGTAGAATATCTGCGCTAGTTGGTCATTGAAAAAGACCACCAGTGCAAGTTACAGTGGCTCCGGGCCAGCACATGCAAGTTACAGCTGGTCAGAACCTGCACTGCTGCCATTGTAATGCACGCTGCAGCAAGCAATTGTAACTTGCCTAAGGGCATGCCATTGAATTTCTTCCCATGCACCCTCAATTCAATGGCATGCCCTTAGGCAAGCTTACAATTGCTTGCTGCAGCGTGCATTACAATGGCAGCAGTGCAGGTTCTGACCAGCTGTAACTTGCATGTGCTGGCCCGGAGCCACTGTAACTTGCACTGGTGGTCTTTTTCAATGACCAACTAGCGCAGATATTCTACTGGCACATGTGGTGGTGGCTACTGTAACTTGCACTGGTGGTCTTTCTCCATGACCAGCTAGCGCAGATACTCTAGTGACACATGTGGTGGTGGCTACTGTAACTTGCACTGGTGGTGGTCTTTTTCTATGACCAACTAGCACAGATACTCTACTGGCACAGGTGGTGGTGGCTGCGATATTGTAACTTGCACTGTGTGGTGGTGGTGGTGGTGTTTTTTCTAGAGCAATGGCGCATATACTGAATGCATGCATTGTACTGGCACCATGTGGTAATATAATATAATATAATATAATTCCCGGGGGGTTAGGCGCCCCTCACGAACATGTGATAGGTGTGCTTTTGAAGTATGGGAGATTTTAAGACTTTTAAATGAGGCAGAATTTTTAATTAGGCCTTCGTTCTTCTACAAGCAGCCCACTAAATCTTAATATAAATGTGCATAGCATAACACTTAATGTATGGTGCATTTATATTGATGCATAGTGGTATCTTGTATATGAATGCAACTGGGCTCGTTGAGACGTGAAACTTGGTGGACACATCCAAGTGGTCCACCTTCATATGTTATTAGCGGGATTTTTTAATTAGTCTCAAAATGGCCGACATATGTAAGGTGTATGATGTATTCAACCAGCCCGGCCCGCTCAGTCATGACATTTGATGGACCTAGCCAGATAATCCAACTGTTCATGTCATTAGCAGGATTTCTTAATTAGTCGCAAAATGGCCGAGAACAATGAGGTTCATTGCATATCTTAACGACCCAGCCCTGCTAAGTCATGATACTAAGTGGATGTAGTTAGATGACCAATTTCCTCATATCATTAGCAGTATTGCTTAATTAGTCACAAAATGGAGGCGATGTTTTAAACAATCACATTTTGACACCAATTTGTAGGCATTTGCCGCTATGCTGGAGCAGAGCAGCACCAGCATATACACTTGCTCACAACTATCCAGCCACAATATCCAGCTACTCACCACCACATAGATAAATACAACCACCATCACCACCACCACAGTGGAAGTTGCAATGAGCACACAAGTATAATATTATGTGCTAGAGCTGCAAGAAAACAGACCACTACATTAGGCGCTGCTACCACATACTACCACCACCACCACACAGTGCAAGTTACAATATTACGGCCACCACACGCATTCCTAGATGAAAATGACCACCACCACCACCACACTGTGCAAGTTTCAATGCATGCATTCAGTATATGCGCCATTGCTCTAGAAAAAACACCACCACCACCACCACACAGTGCAAGTTACAATATCGCAGCCACCACCACCTGTGTCAGTAGAGTATCTGTGCTAGTTGGTCATAGAAAAAGACTACCACCAGTGCAAGTTACAGTGACTACCACCACATGTGCCAGTAGAGTATCTGTGCTAGTTGGTCATAGAAAAAGACCACCAGTGCAAGTTACAGTGGCCCCGGACCAGCACACGCACCATTCGCACCACCACATGTGCCCGAAAGTAAATGCGCTCAATGGCTGAAGAAAAAGACCACCAGCGCAAGTTACAGCCGGTCAGAACCTGCACCGCCGCCATTGGAGTGCACGCTGCAGCAAGCAATTGTAACTTGCCTAAGGGCATGCCATTGAATTTCTTCCCATGCACCCTCAATTCAATGGCATGCCCTTAGGCAAGCTTACATTTGCTTGCTGCAGCGTGCACTCCAATGGCGGCGGTGCAGGTTCTGACCGGCTGTAACTTGCGCTGGTGGTCTTTTTCTTCAGCCATTGAGCGCATTTACTTTCGGGCACATGTGGTGGTGCGAATGGTGCGTGTGCTGGTCCGGGGCCACTGTAACTTGCACTGGTGGTCTTTTTCTATGACCAACTAGCACAGATACTCTACTGGCACATGTGGTGGTAGTCACTGTAACTTGCACTGGTGGTAGTCTTTTTCTATGACCAACTAGCACAGATACTCTACTGACACAGGTGGTGGTGGCTGCGATATTGTAACTTGCACTGTGTGGTGGTGGTGGTGGTATATATATATATATACAGTGCAAGTTACAATATACACCACTAATCTAAAGTAAATAATATAATATAATATAATATAATATAATATAATATAATTCCCGGGGGGTTAGGCACCCCTCACGAACATGTGATAGGTGTGCCTTTGAAGTATGGGAGATTTTAAGACTTTTAAATGAGGCAGAATTTTTAATTAGGTCTTCGTTCTTCTACAAGCAGCCCGCCAAATCCTAATATAAATGTGCATAGCATAACACTTAATGTATGGTGCATTTATATTGATGCATAGTGGTATCTTGTATATGAATGCAACTTTGCTCGTTGAGACGTGAAACTTGGTGGACAGATCCAAGTGGTCCACCTTCCTATGTTATTAGCGGGATTTCTTAATTAGTCTCAAAATGGCCGACATATGTGATGTGTATGATGTATTCAACCAGCCCGGCCCGCTCAGTCATGACACTTGATGGACCTAGCCAGATAATCCAACTGTTCATGTCATTAGCAGGATTTCTTAATTAGTGGCAAAATGGCCGAGAAAAATGAGGTTCAATGCATATCTTACCAACCCAGCCCTGCTAAGTCATGATACTAAGTGGATGAAGTTAGATGACCAATTTCCTCATGTCATTAGCAGTATTGCTTAATTAGTCACAAAATGGAGGCGATGTTTTGAACAATCACATTTTGACACCGATTTGTAGGCATTTTCCGCTATGCTGGAGCAGAGCAGCACCAACATGTACACTTGCTCACAACTATCCAGCCACAATATCCAGCTACTACACCACCACATAGATAAATACAACCGCCATCACCACCACCACAGTGGAAGTTGCAATGAGCACACCAGTATAATATTATGTGCTAGAGCTGCAAGAAAACAGACCACCACATCAGGCGCTGCTACTATATACTACTACTACCACCACCACACAGTGCAAGTTACAATATTACGGCCACCACATGCATTCCTAAATGAAAATGACCACCACCACCACCACATGGTGCCAGTACAATGGATGCATTCAGTATATGTGCCATTGCTCTAGAAAAAACACCACCACCACCACCACACAGTGCAAGTTACAATATCGCAGCCACCACCACCTGTGCCAGTAAAGTATCTGTGCTAGTTGGTCATAGAGAAAAAGACCACCAGTGCAAGTTACAGTAGCCACCACCACATGTGCCAGTAGAGTATCTGCACTAGTTGGTCATAGAAAAAGACCACCAGTGCAAGTTACAGTGGCACCAGCACCATTCGCACCACCACATGTGCCAGAAAGTAAATGCGCTCAATGGCTGAAGAAAAAGACCACCAGCGCAAGTTACAGCTGGTCAGAACCTGCACCGCCACCATTGGAGTGCACGCTGCAGCAAGCAAATGTAACTTGCCTAAGGGCATGCCATTGAATTTCTTCCCACGCACCCTCAATTCAATGGCATGCCCTTAGGTAAGCTTACATTTGCTTGCTGCAGCGTGCACTCCAATGGTGGCGGTGCAGGTTCTGACCAGCTGTAACTTGCGCTGGTGGTCTTTTTCTTCAGCCATTGAGCGCATTTACTTTCTGGCACATGTGGTGGTGCGAATGGTGCTGGTGCCACTGTAACTTGCACTGGTGGTCTTTTTCTATGACCAACTAGTGCAGATACTCTACTGGCACATGTGGTGGTGGCTACTGTAACTTGCACTGGTGGTCTTTTTCTCTATGACCAACTAGCACAGATACTTTACTGGCACAGGTGGTGGTGGCTGCGATATTGTAACTTGCACTGTGTGGTGGTGGTGGTGGTATATATATATATATATACGAACCTGAAGCCATACGAAGACCTAAATCTGAAAACAATATAGGGGCGCCTTCGGCGCCCCAATAATTTAGGTAGGTAGGTAGCTAACTAGCTAGCTAGCTGTAAATGAAACTTCATGAAAGGTTATTTACAGTGACAAAGTGTAAATGTGCGTTTTAGTACTTAGCTAGTTACCTTCCATAAGCCTTTCAGCCACTTTCTCATATTGAGGGACCCTTGATAGCGCATTGGTGAAACCGTCGAACCAAGCTCCTTCGGGGCTCCTGGTCAGCCGTCGCAACAGCGCCATCATCTTATCCTTGTCCGTCCGTTCGTGGTCCAGGTACTGACGGAAGTCCTGATCAACTAGTCTACTTGGGACCAAGTAAGGGAAAATGTGGATCGGGTTCACGCAGTCCACGAGATAGTCGTAGTTGTTGAGAATGACTTCGTTCGCTGCGCCCTTCTGTAGGCCTAGGCGAGACAATCGCTCACGTTCCTTGTCCATGGTCGGAACGCTGCAACATTGGTTAGCTGAACCGCTTGAGACAAGTCTTAAGCAGGAAAAGAATTTGCGCCTAAGACTCTTGTACAGCAAACGACTTCCTTTGTAAAATCAGCGATTATATAACGAGATTCATTATCTAACGAAATTCATACCTAATCCTTAAATAAACTAACTCTAATGAATGCCCAGTCCACACTGCATTTTAATAGAGGGTGGTTCACCTTGGAAAGTCCCCTTTATGCCATTTACGCTGAGCAGTCCATATAAAGCTATTTCATTTCATGGGGGACATGGAACATTTGTGCTAGAATGACACTTAAAATGCGACTGTCCAGTCTGTGAAATGTTCTAGCACAATAGTCTGTAGCTAGCTAGCTAGCTGGCTGCTTATCAGCGATTATATAACGAGATTCATTATCTAACGAAATTCATACCTAGTCCTTATATAAACTAACTCTAATGAATGCCCAGTCCACACTGCATTTTAATAGAAGGTGGTTCACCTTGGAAAGTACCCTTTATGTCATGCACGGTGAGCAGTCCATATAAAGCTATTTCATTTAGTGGAGGACATGTAACATTTGTGAACTGTTGTATAGTAGCAGAATGACAATGAAAATGTGATTGTCCAGTGAAATCTTCACCACATTAGTCTGTAGCTAGCTAGCTAGCTGGCTGCAGACCATTGCTAGCTAGCTACTACTATAGCTTCATAGCTATAGCTACTACTAGCTACTTTTGCTACATTTGTATACTATACTACGTATACTGTAACACAACCTGAAGCCATGATCAGTTTTCCAACAATTAGCTACATAGCTACTCTATATAATATGCACACATAAGTAGTTAGCTAGCTACAAGAGGCCATTAATATCATTATAGCTAATGTATTTATATCATATTTAGCTACTATAAGCATGTGAGTCACTGACATGTGGAGTGATGGAAAGACCTGCCTTTAGACTTGGCAGGCTGTCTTGCTAGCTGTCGATTTACGTAGTTATGCATGAAATATTTCTGTCTGTGTCTGTCTTCCTTGCTTGTTATAGCACTGATGGAAAAACCTGTAGCAAAGTTCTAGCTAGTGCAAGAGTATGCCAATGCAATAGATTGCTTGGACATTGAGGTGGTGTCTTTGATTTACTTCAACTCGTGCCCACTCATGCTGGTTCTTAAACTACACAACTGACAATGGTGCTTCATTCACAATTATTTACCTTCACTTATACACTTATATTATCTTGAAGTTCGCTACATAATGTGCGGTCAATTCATACCCGCATGTATCCATATAGTAGTAACCCTCAAGTATCAAACTGAGATTATTATACAATTTGCATAAAGACATTATGTACTGTAACAGAGATCTAGACTGCACATAATTATTGTGTTCCACTTTCTCTTTGTGCTGCAACAACATTGTTGTAACTCACCTATGCAGGTGGCAGGTATGTTGAGCACTATTATAAGTGTTAGGGACAGGCCTTGGGGGGTACATGAGTATAATATTATAATTATAGGTCTATGTGTAGAGCCAAACTGTTTGCCAGTGATTAAATCACCTCATTTAACACATCAGCTCCATCCCCTCCTGTATGATCCAATAAACAGGATCCATAATAAGCTGGGTCAGCCTGCACATGCAGTGTCCACCTAGCTAGCTGTGTTTGATCCTCAGTCAACCTCCCAATAATTACTTGTCAGATGGCCTGGGCTCTGCACCATTTTACCACAAAATTGGTATGACATATTTAGTCAATTGCAAAGTGCAGCTAGTAAGGGCATACTGCATTAAATTGAGTAATAATAATTACTGGCAATTACATTTACCAACTGTGCACATGTACACCAGTCTTGGCTCTACCGCATTGATGAAGCCAATCAGGGTAAACCAGCTGTCTGTGGCTCTTTGTAGGTTGCAACTAACTATACAAGGAATGCAATCATTGCATGGTTGTGTGCTGGCACAAGCTGATACAGTATACTGATTGCCGGTTTTCTAGTGATACTCATACAAGCTGCTGTTAAACATTGCTCTCGCTGTAATTGCTGTTTTAATGAGCTTACATCTGGACCGGCATATAGCTGGCACTGTGACATAATTATAACATAATAATGAATAATACAATTATTTTATAAGTAGTCAGACCATGGTGCTGAGGTGTATATAATTATACGGACCCATTGCAAGTGTAGGCCTAAAGTGTGTACTATCTAGTGAGTGTTGGCAGAGTTGTTATAGCTGCACTTTATTTTGTCTTTTGATCATTGAGGATTGTTTGCAGCAAGTGCTACCATTTGTTTGTACAGTACACTGTCAAGTTAGTACAATATGTGCCTTGCTTATGGGCTCACAGCAACCATGCCCATTCACATTTCATGATCTGCTATATATGCACTTCATGACATATTAATAATAACCTTGCAATCGTTGCATCTGCAATTAGTTTTGCAAAGATTTACTGCAAGATTTACAGTAATATCGCTTGCATGTGAAATTGTGCAAATTTAGGTATTTAGCACATTCACCCTGCAATTATTTTGTATACATGGTGCAGGCAGATTAGAGGGCATTTACATTATGTATTATATTATATGCATGTGGCATGTGGAAGTCATACCAATTGTCATATAATTCATAGTACTCACTTGTAATGGGAGTTGAGTCTGGCCCAGGCATCTACCTGTAGCAGGCTCTAGGTTAGGCACATGATGGTATAATTTGAGGAAGAAATATGTCAGTATATTTCAGCTATAATATGTACATATAATACTATAGTTAGAATAATAAAATAATACAGATTCAGTGAAATACGATTATCATTCAAATTCAAAGCATATATAAAACCATGTGCAAATTTAAAGTTATAAGGTAAGCAAGTATACAATCCAGGCTGTTCACAACAAGCAAAGATATGAAGAAGCCCTTTTAAAATTTAATGGTCTAATTCCTATAGTGTGCAGTGTGTCTTTGATAGTGATATGCAATCTCCTACACATGTTGGCAGGTGAGGTTACCATGCAGAAAGTGAAGGTGACCCGTTATGTCACTGGTCAGCGGCCAGTGTACGCTGGAGAGAGGAAGAGGAAGAGGAGGAGGAGGTGGATGATCTTCTTGTGCGGAGGGGAGTGGCTGAGATACAGGCCACTGGACCATCGTACATGGAGGAGGCTGATGTGGTGTGTGTGTGTGTGTGTGTGTGTGTGTGTGTGTGTGTGTGTGTGTGTGTGTGTGTGTGTGTGTGTGTGTGTGTGTGCATGTGCATGCATGCATACACAAGGATGTGACCATCTTTGTATTTGTGTGTGTATTGTTTGAGCTAGTGTTGATGTGTGCTTGCATGTTCTTTAATTTCTACTTAGAGTGTATGGTGATATGCAAATATACTGCGTAAGACATTTGTGGTCATTGGTGCATGTTCACTAGTGCTGAGTGGTAGTACTTCTTCACTATTATGATAGTCGTTGTGGCAGTAGTCACAGTATTGATAACATTGCAAGGCAAGCATGCGCACAGTTCATTTAAGAATGAAATTATTCCATGAACTGTACATAACAATGGAGGTGAAGTCAGAGAATGAGAAACATGAATGATAGGCTAGCCTAGAACTTAACATGCATCGGTTGGAACTTCAGTGATTGAATAACTGCTGCTCGTATAACCCATAGTGACAGATATGCACATCAGTACGCGTGTTTTAGTTGTGATGTCATTGTTAGCAGAAGACAGTGAAGAATTGATAAGATCACTTAGCCTTGCATGTCCAGCCCTTATTATTTGCTATGGGTGACCATTCTCAGCCTTAGTTTGGGTTAATTAAGCTTTCTTAGGAACTGATTTAATAGCCATCCATAGTGTTAGGTTCAGGATTATGGCTAATGTTGTCATTTCATCTGCTTCGATCCATTGCACACTATAACCTCAAGATCAATTCAATTGCTCAGCACTACCATGTATTTGCCCATTAAGCATGAAGAATCTAATTCATTTGTCCATACAGGCAAATAGATAGTGAGCAAAGACGAATTCGCCTGTAGCAATGAGGAGGAGATGAAATTATGAGGTGTAGTCTGATTGAGAGAAGAAGAGCACATGAGGAGGAAAAAGTGGATGAAGAGGTGAGTCCAGACACAGGGGAGTGTTGTGAGACAACAATAAATTCATGCATACTTAGGTTAGGAGGGGAAGGGTTATTTGGAGCAAGGGAGTAAGGGTGGAATACAGAAGGGGTCATGAGTCATGTGCTTGTGATCTATATAGAAGCTGTGTGGGTGTATCCAGGTCGAGGCTAGTGTACATTGTAGTTCAGCTGCTCGCCAGCAGAGTATCAGGTTACCTTTTCTGTGCCAAGGGCAGTTGTTCAATGGTGCCAGAATGCTGCACAATGAGGAGTACCAACGTGGCCCAGTTAGAGCCCTTGCACATTGCCCTAGAGACCTAAATACCCAGAGGTCTATGGCCAGTTTTGAACCCCAGCTTGGGGGAATTTAGGTTGTAGTGTCACCTCATTCTTTCTTCGCCCTGAAGAAGACCAGAGCATCTGGTCGAAACGTCGGCAAGGTTTTCAACCCTGTTGTGAAGCTGGTATTAGAGAACCAACCCTTTCTGATGCCTGAGCCAGCTGAGAAGCCCTCACTTCATTCTTGAAGCTCTTCAGCTGAGAAGATTGCATGCATGGATGCCCACTACATTGCAGCCATACATTATGCTCTTGATCCTTCCACATTAAGAACTGGACACAGCAGTCAACTCATATCTATCAATGGACCATATATTAAGTACGTCCATGAAATATCTCTCTATGGTGGGCTGGTACTCTGGCATGTTGCTGAAGCAAGACAGCTGCCTGTATGATTATAAGTAGTGAATGGGACATGACCACCTTGCACATTGCCCTAGAGAACTAAATACCCAGAGGTTTATGGACAGTTTGAACCCAGGCTTAAATTGGGGGAATTTAGACTTTAGTGCCATCCATTCTTGAAGCTCTTCAGCTGAGAAGATTGCGTAATGGATGCCCGCTACCCTACAGCCATGCATTGTGCTCTTGATCCTTCCACATTAAGAACTACACATAGCAGTCAACTCATATCTAATATTATATAATGTACCATATATTAAGTACGTCCATGAAATGCTATACTCTAAGGCAGACTGGTACTCTGCTCTGGCATGTTGCTGAAGCAAGACAGTTGCCTGTATGATTATAAGTAGTAGATGGGTCATGTTGTTTCTAAGGGTATATGCACTGGATTAGAATAGATGCACTTTGCCATTGTGACGGGACTGAGCTGTGCATGTGTACTGCGTGGGTGTGTGCATGTGCGGTCTATAATTAATCTCTGTACATATGTACGTACAAGCTTCTGTGTGATCAGTGTTGTAGAGTTCAATATGTTAACTATTCAGCTTGCCAGACAATGTGTAACTAGAATGCACACGGTGCATATGCATGTATGTGTACACTTGAGTTTCACATCTATATATACACATGTCTTTCCTGGAATACAGGAAATGGAACGTCGGCGTGCTGCTGTACGTGAGCGAGCACAGCAGCTGGCCCATCAGGCAGCAAATGAGGAGATGCTGGCCAAAGAGGAAGAGGTGGAGGCAGAGTCAGAAGAGGAGGAGGAGTCAGAGTATGAAAAGTACAGTGATTCAGAAGATAACTGGGGCCCAGACTGAAACCGGTTTTTGTGAGAAAGTGAGATGGCTGTACCACATGACACAGTCATGATGTTTTTGTGCAGTACAGTTTTCCGGTTTTGAAAAGATCAGTTTGGTTTAGTTTTCATTGGATTGTGCAACGTCACATGTCTATTGTCTATACAGATCTGACCGTATCACAGTGAAGGAGCGTGAACGTGTTGAGGCAGAAGAAGAGAATGTGGAGGCTGCCAGGAAGAAGTAGGAGGAGGAGAGGAAAGGGAGTCGCAAAAGTGGGTTGCCCATACTCTGGGCGTGGTAGTCAGTATGCGTTCAGCTAGGAACCTTTTATCTTCATCTATTGGTGTCCTGTCCTTTGTCATGTGCAGTTGGTGAAACACATTGTGACAAATGAAATGCAGAAGCAACAAGGAGGTGGGCATCTTCTAAGTAAACATATGTACGTACATCTTACAATCGTGCAGTTTATCACTGGTTTAGTAGTGTTTTGGTATGCCTAATGCACCTTGCCAGTGTTGTGAGTGCATGGTATGTCTTTATGGGGTCATGGGCAGGCTGACGTGGTAGCCTATTTCATGGAAGTGTGCTCTATTATACAGACACCTTGTTTATTTTGTGCATCAGTATCTTTCTACTTAGGCCATAGCAGTTAAATTTCATGTTTCTCATCCTACTGTACCTATTGGCTTTAAAGCCAATAGGTACAGTAGGATAGGGTGGCTTTAAAGCCACGTGGGCGGGTGGGCAAATTGCAAACACAGGAAACAATTGACAAACTTTATATGGCACAATAGCAAAAAATGCCAGTGTGCCGATATTTGTGACTGTCACCCACACCCTCCCAGGCAGGACACACAGCAAAGCTTCAAAACGCAATATTTGATGCGGGCTTAGTATATGTTCATACATTATGCTTTTGCCAGCTCCTTTGTCAGGAAGTGTATGAGGGAGGGAATGCAAAACAGGAAATGTAATTGTTATGGCATATACTAAATTTACTGTCTGCCTTTCAGTGCACGAGGAAGAGAAAGTGATGAACACAGATGATGAGAATGATGAAGAGGAGTACGAGGCATGGAAAGTGAGGGAACTAAAACGAATCAAGAGAGACAGAGAAGAACGAGAAATGTAAGAAGTGCGAGTTTTCTTTATCGAATGCACATATACATGCATAAGCTTGGACATGCAGCGATTCGAGGCAGTTCCAGTGCCAGTATCTACAAATGGCATTCCAGTTGCTGTAGGTTGTACACATACGTAGACAAGAGAGTAGACCATGGCCTTTGGATGATGGTGCTACGTAAATATAGTTGTACATATTTCCTTATCCAAAATGGTTTCCCTTCAAATATATCATCTGTGGATCTGCTCAGATTCTTCATATGTACACATGTGTGTTGCATGTAAGGAGTTTGAGATCAGAAAATGACCGTGACCAGTTTGCAGCTGGCTAAGGGACTTGTGTACAATATCGCACAATGAAATAATGATGGTAATACTTCGCCATTTACATGTTTCTTCAACCAGAAACAAGATAGAAATGTCTAGTTTATATCAGCAGGAAACATACTGCAGTGGGTTGTCTTATTAGAAGGCCGCCACTAAAACTCCTTCGCAGAGTCATTGAGTTTCTTTTGTTGCTACTACTTTACAGCAACCATCATACGTATTTCTCAAAGGGTGTGCACAGTAATTATGACTTCCTAATAGGGTCTGTGAACTCCTTTCAGTTGTTGAAAATAAGTTCACAGTGTGAGCCCATTTCTGCAAAGAGCTACACCTCACACTAGTCACCTTGTGAAATCATCACCTGTACAAACTCTCATACCGTACGTATGTTGTAAAATGTTCATGACTGAAACATTTCGCAAGTTGCATTATATTTCAAATAAATTTTGCGAAGTAGACTACATTATTCAGGAAAATTGGATGAGCAATGCTGCAGCTTCAAGAAAGGGTGAGGGGTGCGAGTTTCCTGAATCTATAAACACAGCTATGAGTTCTACGGAATCAGAGACTATATTACATTGATAAATAAAGGTTTCTATGACCAATATTGAAAGCAGTATAGCATCTGAAATTGAGCAAACAAGTGCTTCTGTCGATGTTCACTAATCAGCCATTTCCTGCTGTGTTGTTTGCTGCAGAATGGAGAAGGAAAGACAGGATATTGAGCGCATCCACAACATGACAGAGGAGGAGAGGGAGAGAGAGTTCAAGTCCAAAGCGAAGGTGGTAACCAACTTAGCTCCTAAAGGAAAATATAAGTTCCTGCAGAAATATTACCACAAGGGGGGCTTTCTACTTGGTGAGCGAAAGGAGCAGCAGCAATTGATTGTATGTGCACGTGCTGTTCTGACATGTGGTAGCAGCATTTCCCTTGTACCCTCTGTTTTAGAATGATGAGACTAATGTGCTGAAGAGAGATGTGTCTGGAGCAACATTGGAAGACCACTTTGACAAGACTATCCTTCCCAAAGTCATGCAGGTAGGTAAACGGGAGCTGTTCTTGCATTCATTCACAACTCTGTGCTGGATCTGGGATCAAAGGCATTGCCTTTGTGGACCTTATTGCATGCCCAAGACTGTGACTTCAACAGGCAGCACAGTAATGATGTCTACGTATATAAGACGTGTGGTGGTTATGCTTATGCTGTATTATAGCAGAACGTAGATCTATCCCAATACTGGGAAAACGCTAATATCAGTCACCCATGAGAAAGAGAGGGTTGTATACCATAGTAGTGTAGTACTGATAGTGTTTTCTTCACTATCATGGATCGATTCAGTGCACTACCAGTGACATAAGGTTAATTTTATGCATGATGTATGCAATTGTCTTTGACTGTCCAAACATGCCTAGTTTGTAGGTCATTGTACATACGCATATGCCCATGCAGTAAGCAACCACTGGCCATAGCCACATGTGTACCAATTTCTACTGGTACACATCTCTAGACCAGTTATAGTGTCACCAGTGAAAGGCAATTTCGCCATAAATTACCACCAAAGCAGAGTATACTGACTGAACTATGTGTAAGTAAGTGTGGTATTTGCAGTTTGTTATTCCTCCTTGAGGTTGTTGGAATTTGCCTATAGAGTCACAACATTTCATAATGCTTGGCAAACTTTAATGTTGTTTGCGTGTGCTGGTGGCAGGCTGTGTCAGCATGTGTTTCATTCTCTGCTCTCAGGTGAAAAACTTTGGCCGCTCTGGAAGAACCAAGTACACTCACCTTGTTGATCAGGACACTACAGATGTGAGTAGCATGTACTATGTGTGTGTAAGGATCAAAGGACATTAGTTTTTTATATGACATTACAGTGATGCAGCATTCAACCCTCATTTAACCCCCCTTTCACATGCGCAACTAACCCAGTTTAACTGAACCGGTTTCGACCCGGTTTGGCTACTTTTGTGTTCACATGGGGAATTTTATTCGTACCATGCGCAAGCGCGAGTGACGTAATGCGGAGTTGGAAAATGGGGAGGTCGCGGTGGTTATCATCCGTTCCGGGCTCATTTGGCTTTGGAGGCGGCGACGGCAGCGTATGAGAGCAGCGAGAGAGAGCTAGACAGGGCCAGGAGGAGTCGATTGATGACGTTTCGTTGGCGGCAAGCCGCCGGACTCGCTACGATCACGACGCAGGTAACGCAAACACTTCTGCTCGGCAGTGTACACCAGACAAGGTCGGTATGGGTGCGAAACAGGAGCCATGCATTCCTAGACCAGGTTGCAGCGCGATGGGACGAGGAAGAGTGAGCGGCAAGCATCTCTACAATCTTATTGTAGGCCTTAGCGGTTCTTTTCGAGCTCAACAGAAGTTTCTAGATTGTATCCTCGCTCCACGCGTCCACCAGTACCGCTGTTTTGCCATTCGACCACGTCTTTCCCCTTTCCGCCATTTTCTAATACCCCGAACCTAGTTACAACTGGGTCGAACCCACCTCCACAACTGGGTCGAGTGAACCGGGTTCGACCCAGTTACAAAATCAAAATTCCACACCTCAAAGGTGTGAAACTGGGTTCGACCCAGTTTGAAAGTGTCCATGTGAAAGGGGTGTAATACGTTTACTTATTCAATTTTGGTATTACAGTACGTATGTAATGAGGACAAGGGTTTATCAGGTATACACGCCAAGGGTGAAGCCTGAGGCTGAGTATATTCAATGAACCCAAATCTGAATTATATAACGGACTTGTATCAGTGTGCAAACAATGAGATTCATTCATCAAAATGGCGGCAGTACGAAATTTGATTCAAATGCTAAGTGGCCAATCAGCGCTAATTCAATGTCCCTAAGAGCTGCTGTCCTTCACAACAACAGACAGAGACGACAGAGAAGAAGATCAGAGGAAACCACATTGGAGCTGACAGCAGCACAGACTAGTCCAAAACGTGTATTGAGTGCTTTTTCCTTTTTGAGGGATGGAGGAGCTGTGCAGAGCCTTCTCACAAGTTGTCACAGTTCCTGAACAAGCTGTGGTCACTGACGATCACTTTCCTTCACCTCAGTCGTCACTGCCTTTGTTTCCTTGAGCTTCATCAGTTCTATGGTATCCTGTGCTGCCACTTTGTCTTTGTATGACACTGTTTCTTTGTGCACCATCAGTTATACTTCTGCTTCGTTTAACCCTCTCTATTTCATCGATCGCTGTTACCTCTGCTGTCTTCGAACACTCTCTCTTCCAGCTTGGAAGTTAGCCTAATCCACTACATACATGTGCAACATTGTGAACAGTAATACTGCTTTCCTTGAGTATGACTACTCAAGGACATGTTCTCTCTGGTCCTCTCCTTGCTCAGTTTGACTCTGCCTGGACGCAGCAGATCCCAGTGTCCCTCAAGTACCAGAACTTGGGAGGAGGAAGAAAGCCTGCCTTTGAACGACCATCGAGGAAGAAGAGGAAAGTGGAGTAGCACTAGAACTGCATGATTTCTGCTTGAGGAATTGTTTTAACATGACAACAATAAGCTGCTCGGTACACCTGATAGGCATGAGGCCAGCCTGTGGACTGTATGTTGCATGTTTATGCATGCTATACTGATTGCAGACCAGCTTGCATGTTTCTAATGATAATGTGTATGATTGCATGTATGCACTCATTTAGCCACATGCACAGTCTACTTCAGTGCTCCCATTTATGCATGTACATATAATGTATGGAGCTAGCACAAGCTGAGGCAGTGGTTGTCAGATCAATTTGCTGTATTAATTACATATTCATATTTATGAACAGCTATCAAATATTGCTCCCATAGTTAATTATCAATAATGTTTTATCACCTAGCCTACACATCTGGCCATGGACTGCATTTACATGTGACTGGTGTGTATAGCTGGTACTGTACGGACACTGTCCATGGCACCAATGTATTGAAGCTAGCTACATGCATGTCCTGGTGTGAGGTGGATGCAGCCTTCTACTTACGACTGCCAGCTATGCACACACACACACACACACACTGTCCATGGCTGAATCATATGCATGCTATTAAATTAGCTTATGTGGGTGGTGCGAAAACCGGCAGTTTGGTACGTCGCGGTTGTGCAATATTTTTTGGTACGTCGCGGTTGCGCACTAGTTTTTGGTATGTCGCGGTTGCGCAATAGTTTTTGGTATGTCGCGGTTGCGCAATACATTACCTTATATGGAACGTTCGCTGCATTGCGCAATAGTTTGGGAGTTGTCGCGCGTTTGCACAATAGTTTACCATCTCTTTGGTATATACTCACGGCTGTTTCGCAGTGGCAACTTAGATTTATAGCCGCCAATTGGGAATTGGAACTGGGATCTTTTCCATCCAAGAAGACACAAATTCAGCTTCCTTGTTCTCCACGAATACTGAAGAAGTGCAGGTTTTACGTCGGTACGCAGCAAAAATGACAAGTTTCCAGTGAGTACTAGCCTTTAAAGCGTAGTTTTTATTACTACAATGGCGAAATTACAGCCGACCCTGGCGTCCTCTAATCTTCTCCTAGCGCTCTTCTGCCAGTTTTCACGCTATCGTGCTATACCTTGTATGAAAGCCCAAGGTGTCTATAACATAGCGGTGAAGTGCCTGTTCTACGGCGCATCGCAGATTTTAGGTTACAAGTGCTAATACATGGAGCATCATGTTGCAATATGTACTGCATAACTATAGAGCTACAGTGAATGCACAATGCCTACTGCAGTCACCATGTGATGCAATCTGTCTCTTACTCTCAACAGTGCCATGGTACTGTGTGCATATGTGAAGTAAAGACCATTTAGCTACACATTGGTCAATGTTTGTGCCATGTACGTAGCTATATATAGCTGACTACAAAATTGGGCTTCCATCATTCCCAGTTTCATACTTTGAATTGCTAGTTAACTATTCAAGTTCCTAAGTAATTCTTGTTTTATTGCTTGGCAATGGTCTTGTCAGAGTTCCACTTTGGTTGCTGCATGGGGCATACATAGTGCATTGTATCGTTTGTCTAGTAAAAGCCAGGTGACACCACATGCATGACACCTTACTGCAATTGTGCTTTCAAAAACACTTGTTAGTCCTGCATTCTCTTGAGAGATCAATTTGTTGGGTTCTTGTTTTGCTTTCCTCTCTCAACAGATAAAATTAGAGCATTCATGTGACACTTATGTGTAGTACTACATGTATACACGTGTGTACTTGTACAGTGCATCTCATAAGGCTTGCCTTCATTACATGCACTAAACTACTGTGTGCTGCATTGGAAGATGGCACCCCTCCCACGCCCAATCACCCACTGATCACTCCTCACATCACTAATAGTCAAGTGAATTCTTCTTTATGTTCTACTTAGGAAAGTGCATATGTAAGTGTTATTGCACACATGTCCACCATGCACCCAACCGGTGGTACTTTTCAAGGAATGCTCAGTGCTAAGTTTATTGTCACAAAAAGATATCCCAAGGAGCAGTTCAGATATGTAGTATGCACTGCATCATGTAATTCCAAAACCATTTTAATTGCTTGTGTGGGAGCACCAACCACTACTGCTGACCTCCATAATTTTCACAGTCTGTTGTTCATGTACGGATACCTGTAGTTGCTGTTTTACTATTATTATGTACCTGCACTCTTCCTGCACAGATTCATTTGTGCTGCAGGCCATCTTAATGCATTGGGCAGGATGTCATCTTGGAATCGGAGTACTGAACTGCATTGAAATGGCACTCACCAAGTCATTATAAGCTTAGCCTAATAGATAATGCAAGAAGGCTAACCCTTGACATTACTCGTTTCCATTATCTTTCTGTACTTTATTTTTAAAAATGTTGTATACAGATTAAGACATGATACATATTTACACGTTTAGTTGTCAAGAATAAGAAGCTCATCGAACAAAGAACATGCATATAATAAACATCTGCCTACAAGTTACCTCATGATCAGTACCTATAGGTAAAGGTACAAGAGCATGTGTGTATGTATGCCCAGCTGAGCACCTGGCATTTGTTTACCTCTATGCTAAATGTATGTCATTGAAAACCACTGCCATCAGGACTATCTTACAATAGTTATTGGTAGTACTAGCTAGATACCGATTATAATTATTCGCGTGGGCTTATGTCTGTGACGGCCGTGAAATACGATGCTCCATGTATTAGCACTTGTAACCTAAAATCTGCGATGCGCCGTAGAACAGGCACTTCACCGCCATGTTATAGACAGCTTGGGCTTTCATACAAAGTATAGCACGATAGCGTGAAAACTGGCAGAAGAGCGCTAGGAGAAGATTAAAGGACGCCAGGGTCGGCTGTAATTTCGCCATTGTAATAGTAAAAACTATGCTTTAAAGGCTAGGACTCACTGGAAACCTGTCATGTCTGCTGCGTACCGACGTTACTTCTGCATTGGTAGAGTTTCCATGGAGTAAAAGCCTATTCCCTTTTGCCGTTTAAACCTCGAGCTCAGTCTCCCCGCCTGTTCCCAGTTTCCAAACCAAAACTAAGATGCCACAATTTATATGGTGCGAAACAGCCGTGTACTAGTCTCGTCCTCAGCCCACTTCCGGCCGCCATTTTGCAATGGCCCGAAAGGTGGTCTGGCACATTTGCTCGATATTTTGATACCGCCCTTGGGGCACTTGCCAAAATCTTGGCAAGCGCCTCCATGTCTTGCGTGACGCAATTTAGCAGCTTCATTCGCTCACCTACGTGAGTCATATTTAGGTATTCTATCAAATAAGATCAAACTGTACCCAATTTTACTGCTGTCACAATTTTGAAAGGTGGCCTGGTACAGTTTCTCAATGTCCGTTACCGCCCCTTGAGGCGATTCTAGCAAGTGCCCCAATCATTGTGCTTCTTGCAGGCATGTGACGCAACATACCGAAAGTTTTTAATTAATCAGAATATCGAGCAAATGTGCCAGACCACCTTTTGGGGGGCTGGGAACGAGACTAGCCCCCCAAAATGGTCTGGCACATTTGCTCTATATTTTGATTAATTAAAAACTTTCGGTATGTTGCGTCACCTGCATGCAAGAAGCACAATGATTGGGGCACTTGCTAGAATCGCCTCAAGGGGCGGTAACGGACATTGAGAAACTGTACCATGCCACCTTTCAAAGTTGTGAAAGCGGTAAAATTGGGTACAGTTTGATCTCATTTGATAGAATACCTAAATATGACTCACGTAGGTGAGTGAATGAAGCTGCTAAATTGCGTATTACAAGACATGGAGGAGCTTGCCAAGATTTTGGCAAGTGCCCCAAGGGCGGTATCAAAGTATCGAGCAAATGTGCCAGACCACCTTTCGGGCCATTGCAAAATGGCGACCGGAAGTGGGCTGGGGAGGAGACTACTTTGGTACGTAAGTAAGGTCTCTTACGCTTGCTTGCTACAGCTGCCTCTGTGACGGGGTACTTTTGTCTCTTGCGCTGGTGCAATTACGCAGTCTCTGGTGCCGGCTTTTAGTGTACTCTTCTGGTGGACAGGTGACTGTCGAGATAGTGAAGGTGAACTGGCCAGTTTAGCCATACAAGGACTGTATGGGCCAGGTGGGAGGTGTGCTGTTGCTTTGATAGTTAAGTTCTCTTACTCTTGCTGGCTATATTATAGAATTGGGCAATATTTAGCACACGGCAGCTGCCAGTTCCTGGCTGTTCAGATGTACAGTTGATTTCAGAATGACTGGCCAACATGGCAAATGGCAAATGACGTGATGTCACAGCAAATGGCAATACTGAACAATAGGCGTGAGGTAATAGCAAGCAGCAAAACTACTGGTGACATCACGCCATTTGGCCGTTCTGCCATTTGCAATTTTGGCCAACCATTCTGAAATCAGCTGTAGTCTCCGTCATACCCAGACCCCACCCATCTGCCAGCCGGCAATATTATTATGACAGCATGTGCTACAACTAATTTCTAACTAAATCCTGATTGCACACTATATAGCTATAGGTCCTGCTACAATTTTAATTGCCATGCATTCATTGCTTAATTAATGTATAAGGTGCATGGAGGAGGCACATGACATGTGCATATGGTGTGTGATGAATGTGGAAATTGTATTATACTATTCCATATAATTAACATATTATGAATTAACCTATTATGAATAATGTTGACCATAGCACCAGCTTGTTAAGGTTAATCGACCTGCAGATCTGGTCCCAGCAAGCATGAGAGTGATTGATGACTAAGGAAGAGCAATATTATTATTGTTATCAGCCATGAATGCAATTGCTATATAGCTGAGTCTGTCAAAATAGTTCTAATTTGGATTGAAAACTGAAATTAAACAAAGTTACAATATAACTTTCAATCCATGCTCTTGACAGTAAGCTAAGACATGTTAAGCTTCAGCAAGATAAGTACATCATGCACTTCCTTGACTTCTACAAAGAAAGAGGAAGAAAGGCAATGATGAGTGGCTTTTGATGTAGCTTACCATAGAGTAGGAACATTTCTTACACTTTACATTTCTCGTTTCACACAACATAATTGTGATTCAGGAGACTTCATAAAAAGTATATTCACAGCCTTATATACATATCTGTAAGAAAGCATTTTAAAGCAAGATTGTGACTTGCTGCAGTAACTGTTACATACATCGACACTTTGTCATGTCCATAATGTGTGAATACAACAGTATCCATTGTCCACAGTACGTCTAGCTCGAGTGCAAGGATGACAATACCAGGAAACATTGGCACAGCCCACATACTAGCTCACTCCTGTCAGGGGATAACACTTACACACATTGAGGATGCACAACATGGTAGTGTGTTGGTGGTGATGGATGGGACAGGAGACCCACCTAAAGTGGCAACTATAGCTGGGTGCTTACTTTATGTCATTTGTTCTTAAAGCCACCTTCCTCCAGGAGATACCTCACTACCTCCTGGTGTCCCCCCTGGAGAGCCAATGACAGACATGTGTCTCCGTTCATGGAGACAGAGAACCTCTTGTCTCCAAATAAGGGAAGAAGATACTTCACAACTTCCAAGCGGCCAGAATAAGCAGCATGATGGAGGGCTGTGTGTCCTAGCTGTCAAATAGAAAAAAACGCTGTATTATACCCACAACAGGCAGTCACTTCACACATGACATGTTTACAACAGAATCAAATAGTGTGGTTTCCTTCCTGCACAGTGTCCACATACTCAACTTGATGAACAGCATGGCCCCATTAATACCATTTACTGCACCTCAACTACAGAATGAGGATACACACAATGTCACAAACCATTTACTGGTTTGCATTTAGCCACAAGAGACAGGTAATGTGTTTAGCATCAAAGACAATGGTAGAGTTCAGTGTGCCATGGAAATGTCATACAATGCCACAGCAACAGGTACTACAGGTACAAGTGCAATAAAAAATTTCCTTAAATTAAAAAGGATGAAATTAGGAATGGCCAGCAGAAATAGCATAGAAACAAGCAACTTGAGCACTATGATATACCACATTCCTGTTGAGTTCATTTTGCATTCCAATAATTTCCTTGCAGCTACAGGGAACAACCTAGCTAGCTCATGCATTAATTTTGGGGCCATGTAGCGGCAAGGGAAGAAGATACTTCACAATTTCCTAGTGCCCACAATAGCAGCAATATGAAGGGCTGAATGCGTTGCTTCTGTCGACGCATAGGAAGGATTTACAGTATATATAGCAATGTCCACAGCTCACTTCACTCGTGTCACACTCATGACTTACTTACAAACAGAATACAATAATACTAGTAGTGTGTCACCAACAGGATACAGCCACACAGCCACACATACCACATACACAGACAACCCACATGGGCACACACTAACACACACACAAGTTACACAGACAGACACATGTCTAACATCCAACACCACCATGGTCCGAACAATGACATGTGTGGGAATGCACCTACACTGACAGCTAACTCAACACTGTCACTAACAGCTCCTCCTACTGCATCTGGTAGTGTGGTGAACATGCAGTACACTCACATTGTTCACTTCATCCACTGTGCTTCCAAACTCATCCAACAGCATTCTTACCAACTCAGCACTTCCACCAAATGCAGCCAGCAGCAGAACAGTGCTGCCGTCCTGTGAATGGGAAGGAGAAGCACTTGACACAGTGCACAATAGGCAGTCACTACACACATAACATTAACAACAGAATGAAAGTATCAGGTAATTAATGTGATGAGCAACAAAGGACAATGAAGTTGAGTGCAGTGTGGACACAGTGCAATCACTAACATAGTCAGTACAGCACACTGCCAGGTTTGATGCCAGCTAGTCTGGATAATAAATACACCATGCAATGAGGGAAGACAAATCTGGAGAATAGTATTGGAAAGATAGCATGTACGTACCCAATTAAGTCAAAGGATAAACACCTCAAACCTAGCACCCTGCATACAATGGCTATAATGCCAGTACATCTGGAAGAGTCAAAGTTGTCACTTCATTTGAAACGTTACCTCAAACCTCGCACTTCAACATATCACAGACAAAGATGTATACATGCAGTCCTATGATTCTTACACAAATAATTATGGGAAAGTAGACAAATCTTTGCAACAAGTTGAGTGAAGTAAGTCAATTGGTATGTAGTGGTACAATGGTGGGGGCAAAACTGCACTCTGATTGGTGTACATCTGTCACATGACATAACAACACATACACATAGACCACTTGAAGCTTATCAAAGATTGTGTACTGCATTCATTGCATGTGCATCCTGTTAAACTTTAGTGGTGCCTTAGTTCGTACAACCACACCAGTGCCCACACACAAAACTGTTTAACACATACAAATACAAACACACACCTTGTCCCTGTCCTGCGGATCCAGATTCAGTTCTTCAATGAGGTACTGAGCAACAGCACACTTGCCATGTTTTGCTGCCTTATGCAGCACAGTCCGTCCATGCAAATTCTTGTCATGGATCTTGTCCTTGAATTTAGGGCAGAGAAACTTGATCATCTCCAGCTGTCCACCTTCTACAGCTAAATGCATGGCATTGTTACCATCCTACAGGTATCATTGGTGACAAAACATATCATTCATTCAAAGCATAAAGTGGTGCACATCAAACTCAACATCACATCAACTTCAACCAATGGTGTGTGGATCAATAGAGACTGAGATGTGTATACAGTACGTACGTACATGTGTCACCAAGAGGATGCAGCCACACAGCCACACATACCACATACACAGACAACCCACATGGGCACACACTAACACACACACAAGTTACATAGACAGACACATGTCTAACATCCAACACCACCATGATCCGAACAATGACATGTGTGGGAATGCACCTACACTGACAGCCAACACAACACTGTCACTAACAGCTCCTCCTACTGCATCTGGTAGTGTGGTGAACATGCACTACACTCACATTGTTCACTTCATCCACTGTGCTTCCAAACTCATCCAACAGCATTCTTACCAACTCAACACTTCCACCAAATGCAGCCAACAGAAGAACAGTGTTGCCGTACTGTGAATGGGAAGGAGAAGCACTTTACACTGTGCACAATAGGCAGTCACTACACACATAACATTAACAACAGAATGAAAGTAGCAGGTAATGTGCTGAGCAACAAAGGACAATGAAGTTCAGTGCAGTTTGGACACAGTGCAATCACTAACATAGTTAGTACAGCACATCGCCAAGGTTTGATGCAAGCTGGTCTGGCTAATATGTACAACATGCAATGAGGGAAGAGATATCTGGAGAATGGCATTGGAAGATGTCATGTGCATAGCTATGTACACAATTAAGTTGATATAAAGACACCTCAAAACTGGCACCCTGTATACAACGGCTATCATGTCAGTGTATCGGGGAGTGTCAAAGTTGTCACTTAATTTGCTTCAAGTGTTACCTCAAACCTCGCACTTCAACATATCACAGATAAAGATGTATACATGTGGTCCAATGGTTCTTACACAAATAATTATGGAAAAGTAGCCACAATCTTTGCAACAAGTTGAGTGAAGTAAGTCAATTGGTATGTAGTGGTACAATGGTGGGGGCAAAACTGCACTCTGATTGATGTACATCTGTCACATGACATAACAACACATACACATAGACCACTTGAAGCTTATCAAAGACTGTGTACTGCATTCATTGCATGTGCATCCTGTTAAACTTTAGTGGTGCCTTAGTTTGTACAACCACACCAGTGCCCACACACAAAACTGTTTAACACATACAAATACAAACACACACCTTGTCCCTGTCCTGTGGATCCAGATTCAGTTCCTCAATGAGGTACTGAGCAACAGCACATTTGCCCTTTTGTGTGCCTTATGCAGCACAGTCCGTCCATACAAATTCTTGGCATGGATCTTGTCCTTGAATTTGGGGCAGAGAAACTTGATCATCTCAAGCTGTCCACCTGCAGCTCTATGCATGGCATTCTGGCCATTCTACAGGTATCATTGGCGACAAAACATATCATTCATTCAAAACATAAAGTGGTGTACATCAAACTCAACATCACATCAACTGCAACCAATGGTGTGTGGATCAATAGAGACTGAGATGTGTATACAGTACGTACGTACATGTGTCACCAAGAGGATGCAGCCACACAGCCACACATACCACATACACAGACAACACACATGGGCACACACTAACACACACACAAGTTACATAGACAGACACATGTCTAACATCCAACACCACCATGGTCCGAACAACGACATGTGTAGGGATGCACCTACACTGACAGCTAACACAGCACTGTCACTAACAGCTCCTCCTACTGCACCTGGTAGTGTGGTGAACATGCAATACACTCACATTGTCCACTTCATCCACTGTGCTTCCAAACTCATCCAACAGCATTCTTACCAACTCAACACTGCCACCAAATGCTGCCAACAGAAGAACAGTGTTGCCGTCCTGTGAATGGGAAGGAGAAGCACTTTACACAGTGCAAAATAGGCAGTCACTACACACATAACATTAACAACAGAATGAAAGTAGCAGGTAATGTGATGAGCAACAAAGGACAATGAACCTCAGTGCAGTGTGGACACAGTGCAATCACTAACATAGTTAGTACAGCACATTGCCAAGGTTTGATGCATGCTGGTCTGGCTAATATGTACAACATGCAATGAGGGAAGAGATATCTGGAGAATGGCATCGGAAGATGGCATGTGCATAGCTATGCACACAATTAAGTTGATATAAAGACACCTCAAAGCTGGCACCCTGTGAACAATGGCTATCATGTCAGTGTATCGGGGAGTGTCAAAGTTGTCACTTAATTTGCTTCAAGTGTTACCTCAAACCTCGCACTTCAACATATCACAGACAAGGATGTATACATGTGGTCCAATGGTTCTTACACAAATAATTATGGAAAAGTAGCCACAATCTTTGCAACAAGTTGAGTGAAGTAAGTCAATTGGTATGTAGTGGTACAATGGTGGGGGCAAAACCACACTCTGATTGGTGTACATCTGTCACATGACATAACAACACATACACATAGACCACTTGAAGTTTATCAAAGACTGTGTACTGCATTCATTGCATGTGCATCCTGTTAAACTTTAGTGGTGCCTTAGTTTGTACAACCACACCAGTGCCCACACACAAAACTGTTTAACACATACAAACACAAACACACACCTTGTCCCTGTCCTGTGGATCCAGATTCAGTTCCTCAATGAGGTACTGAGCAATAGCACATTTGCCCATTCTTGCTGCCCTATGCAGCACAGTCTGTCCATACACATCCTTGTCATGGATCTTGTCCGCGAATTTGGGGCAGAGGAACCTGATCATCTCCAGCTGTCCACCTTCTGCAGCAGCATGCATGGCATGCTGGCCATTCTACAGGTATCGTTGGTGACAAAACATATCATTCAATCAAAACATAAAGTGGTGCACATCAAACTCAACATCACATCAACTTCAACCAATGGTGTGTGGATCAATAGAGACTGAGATGTGTATACAATATGTACTTAGGGTACGTACAAGTGTCACCAACAGGATACAGCCACACAGCCACACATACCACATACACAGACAACCCACATGGGCACACACTAACACACACACAAGTTACACAGACAGACACATGTCTAACATCCAACACCACCATGATCCGAACAATGACATGTGCGGTAATGCACCTACACTGACAGCTAACACAACACTGTCACTAACAGCTCCTCCTACTGCACCTGGTAGTGTGGTGAACATGCACTACACTCACATTGCTTACTTCATCCACTGTGCTTCCAAACTCATCCAACAGCATTCTTACCAACTCAACACTTCCACCAAGTGCAGCCAACAACAGAACAGTGTAGCCATACTGTGAATGGGAAGGAGAAGCACTTTACACAGTGCACAATAGGCAATCACTACACACATAACATTAACAACAGAATGAAAGTAGCAGGTAATGTGATGAGCAACAAAGGACAATGAAGTTGAGTGCAGTGTGGACACAGTGCAATCACTAACATAGTTAGTACAGCACATTGTCAAGGTTTAATGCCAGCTAGTCTGGCTAATAAATACATCATGCAGTGAGGGAAGACAAATCTGGAGAACGGGACTGGAAAGATGGCATGTGCATAGCTATGTACACGATTAAGTCGACACCTCAAACTGTGTACAACTGTGACACATGTGTACAACAGCTGTCATGCCAGTGTATCTGGGAGCGTCAAAGTTGTCACTTCACATGAATCGTTACCTTTCAGCATATCAGTGTGAATGGGAAGGAGAAGCACTTGACACTGTATCACATGTGTATGTGAATAAATAATTATGTTGTTATTTGTAAACTGCAATTCGGCAATCACTTGGATGATTCAAATCATAAATACTGCACAGTTACTGGTTGTCCATGGCAACACGTACTACATAGAGTGGTCTAGGGCAGCATCTCAGGAATATTATATATATACTGGAACACACATTCATGCACAGACACACACAGACACACAAATATACACACATACCTTGTCCCTGTCCTGAGGATTCAGATTAAGCACTTCAATGAGGTAACAAGCAACATCACTGTGCCCCTTCAGTGCTGCCCAGTGCAGCATGGTGTACTTGTACACACTGTCTCCACTCCCACGCACTTTGGAACCAAATCTTGGAGACAGGTATGCAATCACCTCCATCTGTCCCCCTTTAGCAGCCAAGTGTAGGGCGTGGTGGCCATTCTGATAGAAATATGAAGGAGTGAGTCACAAAGCCAAGGTGAACAGAAGCTGATTTGAACAAAGTGTGTTAATTAATTACAGTACATTTAATATTCAAGTACACGGGAAGTACCAGGTGTTCTGAGGTCTACATTAGAACTAGACACTTCTGATTTATTGTTTAGAGATGCCTCCACGAATGTGTTATTACTAGTCATTCTGTGATCTGATTTTGTTAAGCAGGTATTCTCTGACCTGATTCTGACGGAATAACTGCCATAGGGGACTGCAGTTGATACATCATGGAGTAAATGGAGGCACATTTGTCACAGCTAGCTATCATAAATGCAGCTAGGATGGTACTATTGCCGTGCACTGTTGTGGCTATGTGTACTGTTGTGCAACTTGTTCAATAATTTATAGCTTTGTGGCTGCACTGAGAGAGGTGCTACTAAACAGAGAGTTTTAATGTTGTTTCATTTGAGAAGGTAAGCATTCCAAGTATAAGCGTAGCCAGGCTCGATTAGTCTTGCATAGCCCAGACTCTTTCCTCTCTTTTTTTGGCATAATAGGGAGGAAAGGGTCTGGGCTACATGAGACTAGGCTCGATGGAAGGTGCTACGTCCGAAGACCACAGGCAACTTGTCAAAATAAGAGACAATTGACGTCGTCACTGTCCATAAAATTTTGAAATGACATGGGCTGAAATGAAAGTTGTTTCATTCATACTGAGCCACATACTTTTGCAATCTGTGCAATTATCACTTTTCTAGCATTAAGGTTACTGATATAAATACAATATCAACAGGCTTGTGTTCATTTTCTAGTGGAGTATTGCTAGATCTGACTGCACTTGAAGTTAGAGAGTAAAAAATGAATATAAATTTGGTATACCTTTGTCTTCTGGAACATATCCACTCCATAAACCTCCACCAACATCCTGACCACGGGAAGATGTCCATGTTTAGCTGCCTCCAGCAGAGCAGTCCTACCATCCTATCAGGAGTGGGAGGGGGTAATCACAAAAGAAGACATCTCCCTAACTATACCTTACCACAAACTACACTATGGTTCAGAAAAGACATGGACAAAGAGATGACATAACACTGCCATGGAAATAGGCATCTGAGTGCTGCCCAGAATAAGGCTGATGTAAAGCAAGCATACTAAGCCTCATAATGCATTACATTTTGTGGACACTTTGTGGAGCATATAGCTAAAGACTCTATTACAGAAGGCAAAGTGTGAAACTACATCTCAGCTGAGCTAGAGATTCACCTGAGGGCACTTCATGTGGGCATCCATTGCATAATGTCATTTATATGCAAACATATGCCCATTCTAGTTTACTGTAATGAGTTCGCTCTTTTGTTCTGAGGCTTAAGTCTTAGGCCAAGTACCTTAAGGCTACTAATTTTAACAGGTGCTAGTTTTAGTGTTACAGTATTAGAGAGCAGTGCAAATATCATGCGCTAAATGGTAGTCACTAGTTTTTATTCTGCACAGGCAAAATTGTTTAATGCACAAATACTTGAAAATTGCCTAAGTAGTGCCTGCCAAATCATGAACCTTCAAACCCTAAATTTCAATTTAGTCAATCAATCAATGAATCAATGCACAGTGGACATCAACATCCCCAGTAGTGGGGACTGTCCATTACAAGTGGATATAAGAGGTTCAAAGAAAAAATATCATGTACTTGTAAAATTCATGTTAGTGCTACTGCTTTGAACACTGCTACTTTTGCCTCTCTGCTGATTTCTCTGCTCTCTTACACCTTCTTCATTGTCCCCACTGCTTGCATTGTCATTCCAATTCTCCTTTCCATCTCACTCTCCATCTTCCCATCCTCACTCAGCTTTACTCCCAGGTACACAGTCTCTTTAACATTCTTCACCCCTTCTCCATCAATCCCTATGTTGCACTCCATTGGAGTCCTACTGAAGACCATCGTGTTTAACTTACTCCAATTCACTTTCAGTTTGTGTCTCTTCAATGTCTCATGTAGTTTCTCTACATTCCACTTTAGATCCACTTCACTCTCTGCCAGAAGCACAGTGTCATCTGCAAACACGCATGGTCACCTGAATTTGACAGTTTTAAATAGGGGAAGAGCCTCCTTCATCACCACATCTGAGTAGATGTTGAACAACCATGCTGACATTGGACATCCTGCCTTACTGTACTCTTCTTTGTACTTCAAACCAGTTTGTTGTCTCCTCCCCAACCTTCACTGCGGCTTCACCGTCCTTGTACAGACTCTGTATTGCTCTCAATAGCCTACCTTGTACCCCATACTGCTTCACAGCCTCCCACAGTCCTGCTCTTCACACTCTATCATACGCTTTCTCTAGGCCGAGGAAGGCTGCGTACTATTTCTTTCCTCTCTCTAGCATCTTCTCACCAAGTTTGCATATCACAAACACATTCTCTGCACAGCCTCTCCCTGGTCTGAACCCTACTTGCTCTACCATTATCTTCCCATCAGTTATGTTCAACTTTAGTTGTTGTTAAAGTTTGTAGCGTTAAAGTACAT